>QJSC01009564.1:679385-710694 GCA_003697955.1 Calidris pygmaea
CAACCTGGGCCAGGCTCTCACCACCCTCCCACCAAACAAGTTCTTCCCCACATCTCAGCTCCATCTCCCCTCTTTCCGTGTCCAACCCTTCCCCCTCCTCCTAGGGCTCCCCTCCCTCATCCAGAGTCCCTCCCCAGCTTTCCTGGAGCCCCCCTTCTTTAGGGACTGGCAGGGGCTCCAAGGTCTCCGCGGAGCCTTCTCTTCTCCAGGCTGACCCCCCCCAACTCTCTCAGCCCCCCCTCCCAGCAGAGGGGCTCCAGCCCTCCCAGCATCTCCGGGGCCTCCTCTGGCCCCGCTCCAACAGCTCCATGTCTCTCCTGTGCTGAATGTGTTGAAGTGCTTCAACAGAGAGACGGGTCATCACTTAAGCCAGTTTAATAGTTGCTGGGTTCGGGGTACCTTGCCTGGTTTTGGGGTTTTTTACAAGTGTTTTTATTTAATTGTTGCTACTGAAATTTCGTCTGCAAAAACAAACCCCAGAGCAATTGTTGTGTGATGTGAGCTGGTGCAGTTCGATTGGCAGTTCTGTGCTGGGATTTAGTCATAGAAGTTAGCAGGAGATACATTTTGTCCTCCCTTTCTCCGGGATTGTTCAGCACATCATTGTAGAATAAATCTGTTTTTCTTCATTGCTATTCAAATGATGTGTCCCAGACACATTGATTAATCTCTAAATGTGGTCTGCTGAGATTGAAGATAAGTACACTCGTTTCTATTGTTCTAGTTCTGAGCAGAGTCTGTTACAATAAATGGTGCGATATCTATTGAATTCGTGCTGAAAGGTAGACGTAATGTACAGATTTGACTCGTAGCGTTGTCAGGTGGATTTTTTTTCCTTCAGTGGCCTTCTCTTTAAATCTAGAATATGCTCTTTTATTTCAAAAAATGTCGCAAACCGATAAATACTGGCAACTCAGCGTAAGCCATTAATTCTTAAAACGTACTTACTATTGTCTTTTACAAAATCTGTCTTGAAATTAGTTTTGTTGGAGCGCTGAAGCCCCAGGAAATGTAGTTTGTTTCGCTCTGACTTGCGTTTTTTTTGTTCTGCTTTTGCAGGAGTTTTTTGAGAATCCTGCTTTTCGCCCCGACGGCATGAAGCTGTATCCGACGCTGGTGATCCGTGGCACTGGTCTGTACGAGCTCTGGAAGACTGGAAGATACAAGAGCTACCCCCCCAGTACCCTTGTGGATCTGGTGGCCAGAATCCTGGCCCTTGTCCCACCGTGGACACGTGTGTACCGTGTTCAGAGGTAATTTTCTGTGGTGGGCATTATATATTGATTTATCGCACTTGGAGGGAGTCTTACTTTAATTACAGCAAGGTCTGACTCAGCCTTTTATTATTTTTTCAGCCTTAATCGTTAATGCACTTAAAGATTTTTGAAACTGCTTCCTCTCTGTTCAGAATGGGAAATGCCAAGGGGAATGAGAAGCCGTTTCAATTGAGCTGCTTCTCTAATGCGCCCGGAAACTTCACGGTTTCTGGAGGACTCGTTTCGCTGCCCGGCAGACAAGAGCATAGGATGTGGCACACGTAGTACTTTAATGATACTGATGGGTAATTGCCTCTTGACTGTGGGTGAAGTTTCCTATATTTATTGCAGGAGCTGCGAGGTGTGTCATTTTTCTTGGCTATAGAGACTTCCTTTCTTTCCCCGTGGGTGTTGCAGGGTTTTCAGAAACATGCAATGGTTGCGCCGTTATTTCCAGCACTCCCCTCCCAGGACGATAGATAATACTTCCATTTACCCCTGTATTTTCAGTGTGGGGTCTTCCTCGGAGTATTTTTCTTCTGTTGTCTCCTACCTCAGTCTGATCCTAGGCAGGGAGGCTGGAGCATACTTGCCTATTTTTGCATGTGTAGACAATACCCAGTTGGCGTCCAGCTACACGAGCTGGAAACGGTGCCAACGCCTCGCTCTCTAAGAGCGTGCAGAATGAGGGAGCCCATGTGCATTAGATCTCACCTGCCTGGACTTCTCTAAGGCATTTGACTTTGTGCCCTATCAGAAATAAGCAGGGAAAAGCAGATAAGCAGAGGGATAAGCAGGGAAACATGGTAGAGGAAAAAGTGGCTGAAGGCAAGAAACACAAGGTGGCTTTGACAAAGAAAGACTCAGGATTATTAGTGGGGTTTCTCAAACATCCATTCAAAAACTAGTCTTGCTCAAAATTGCTTTTATTTACAGTGACACAAAAAGTAATAGGGCACTGAGGAAACCTTGCAGGGCTGGGAAGCACTGTTGAAAGAGAGAGGATGAACCAGCAGGATCTGGTGGTGGTTGAAGCTGGAGTGATGGGGATGAGTTGCAGTTTGGGGAGGTTTGGGATGGGATGAGTTGCAGTTTGGGGAAGTTTGAGGTCAAACTCAGAGGGGCTTCTGCTGTGAATCACAAGATCACAATGTGAAAACAGCAGAGGAGGAAAAGTTCTTAATGTCTTGGTCTGCAATAAAAATAAGCCACTGGTAGATGCAGCCGTGAAAAGCATTTTTTTCAGGATAACTCTTCTTAGAGTCGAGAGTATTAATGCAGCAGCCGGACAAGGCTTTAGTAAGACCTTGTGTGGAATATTCCCCATCTTCAAGACAATGAACTGTAGAAATATGTGCAGAGGAGCATGAGTCTTTTGTTTGAAGAATAGATGTGGACATAAATGATCTCTGTGAATCTGTAAGAGAAGGAAAATAACCTTTTAAGAAATGGGAACATTGATTTGGACAGAAGGCAAGAAAAAAAGAAGTAGCCTTACATAAAATGAGGCAGGAAGCTGGGAATTTTCAGTCAGGACTGAGATTCTGGAGTAGCTTTCCAAAATTATCAACGTGGAAGAGAAGCTAAAGATGAGTATGGTGAAGCTTAAGTAGGTTTATGAATGGGATTGCCCTCCAGCATCTCTAGTAACAGACATGGTTTCAGTGACCAGGAGATCCTTTCTTCAGATCTATGTTACTCTGAGAAACTGGTGGTTGTAGCTGAACTCTCAGAATAAGGATACGATGCTTGTGAAGGCGGCAAACTGGGGCAAATTCTACTTGATATTCCCCCAGACTTTTCACATCACAGAATCACAGAAGGGTTTGGGTTGGAAGGGACCTTAAAGATCATCCAGTTCCAGTCCCTGTGGCCTGGGCAGGGACACCTCCCACTAGACCAGGTTGCTCAAAGCCCTGTCCAGCCTGGTCTTGAACACTTCCATCACTTGCAGAAGCATTATTAAAGGCAAAACTCCTCTCTTTTCACCCTGCACGTCATCTTCTTCCTCATTGATTCCCCTGTAGACACAACGGCCTGTTCATTCATGATGCTGTGCTCATGCTAAACCGAAGAGGTTTATTCTTAGAGGATGACCTGAGTTTGGAGCTTAGTGAGTCTTCTCCTAAGGAACAGGGACCTGGAAAACTCTCTGCTTGGTGTGTTCATTTGCCTGAGCTTGACTATGATTTCTCGTGTCACCAGCAGCAGGTTCCATCCAGCTGTCATCCTCTTGTCAGTTATTATGTTCCAGTGGAATAGCTGTTTTCTTACTGACGGGCTGATGTTATCTGCAACTCGTTCCTGGTGATTACAGATTTTTTACACCTCCAGCGCAAAATCCAAAAGCTATTACTTTCATCTAAATTGCTTTCAGGGCCATTGTGTGACTTTGTTACAGAATAATGAACAAAGCCAGATCTCTAAAAACATTGGGGGCCTCTTCCCAACGCTGCTTCGCTGAGGACGGTAACTTTTTCCCTTTTCTCCATGGCTGCCTTGGGTCCTTTCTGTCTCCCTCTGGCCTGCTGCCACAACTCCTCCATCCTTCATGTCTTGCATTTCAGGCTCTGTTTCCAAAATCCTTTCAGATTCAGCTTGTGCCCGGGGTGACAACTTACCCCAACAACTCGCCGTTTGATGTGTGAGTTCAGGTTTTCTGGCAAACGCCGCCTGAAAAAGACTGAGCTGTTTATGCCTTTCCTTATTAGGACCACTTTTGGGGATCTCTGTTCCCTGGTACCAGGCTTTGCAGATCCATAAGGGACTCAAGGTTTTTTGTAGTCCGTTGCATGCTCAAAATAATCAGTTTAACGAGTCGGGTGAGCATGGGAGAGGTGGAGTCATAGAATCATAGAATCGTCTAGGTTGGAAGGAACCTGTAAGATCATCTAGTCCAACCATCAACCTAACTCTGATAAAAAAAAAAAACAAACAAAAGAAAACCATACAAAAAAAACCCCACACTATGTCACTAAGCACTATGTCAACCCGTCTGTTGAAAACCTCCAGGGATGGTGCCTCAACCGCTTCCCTGGGCAGCCCATTCCAAGGCTTAATAACCCTTTCACTGTAAAAAATTTTCCTAATATCCAATCTGAGGTGTCACTCACAAAACACTGCATGTGTCTTTCTGCTTCAGGAAACCAGGTTAAATATGTGGTTTTTTTTGAAAAAAAAGAGATGCTGTTGCTAATGGCTGGCTGGAGGAGAATATATCTTCCAGGGTGTTTTGTAACTGTCAGAGATGCTTAATACTGTATTTATCCTGAATGTTTGTGAACCTCATTAGCAACGAGGTGCTTTGGTGCGTGAGAAGGTGTGAAATGACAGTAGCAGCGCCGCGCACCTTGAGACCTTTTTCTTTCATGGATCTCGGTGTTTTATGTTAAATGTTATTTTCACCGTACTGATGGGGAGATGTAGGTATGAAGAAATAAAATGTCTTATTCAACTGAGATCGTACAAGTCAGAGCTGAGAGCAGACCTGAGGTCTTTAGACTTTGACTCCGTGTTTCAATCAGCTGCTTCACAAGTGTCCTAAGTAATGCAGAATGTTTGAGAAATAGATTAAATAGGCCCTTTTGAAGCTTCTGGCCAATTGCACGTTAACTTTAATAAGGTCAGGATTTAATCCCCCGTATCCCTGAATTTGTTTAGCATTTTAACAAGTCCTAAAATCCCTGGTACAGTGCTGTCTTGTGGCCATTCAAAATCTGCAGTTAGTGTGTGCACTCGATGCACACAGGGTACTTATTTAAATACTCTGCCCTGATCTGAAGTGGGGATGGAAAACCTATTTCTTGCTTTCTTTTTCTTAAAAAGCTTATTTTTCACATTCGTATTTTAATTTACTTTGCTCCCCAGTAGGCAGATGAGAGAGGCTCACGTTACTGTATGTTGTAATCTGTCTTTTATTTGCAGTATTTAATTTACTGTTTCATAGCAGACACTGGATTTAGCTAAAGACCTGGTACTGGAAGATGTCAGGATGTTTTATCTGTGTCCCTGTGGGGAAAATACATACGGCCTGACTTTTTGGAGCCGTTCCATAATTAGAAGAAAGGCGTTTGGTGAGATTATCACTGGAGATCTAACATACCCTGACGAAAATGCCCTTCTCCTCTGGTGTGTCCTTCAGTCACAATGTGAAGTGCTCATTTCCCCTAATTGAAGCTCTTTGAAGTATGTTGTGTTGGCTCTGCAGTGTCTTATTTACTCAGAGACCCACTGAATAAATGAACTGGTTAGCTAATTGTCTTTTGCCTTGAGTTTTTTGGCATGCGAGTGTAAGAGGCGAGGAAGGGTCGACCCTTTGGCTTTTCTATAAGAGGAGGGAAAACAAGGAAGGAAAGGAAAGCACAGGACCCGTGTTATACTGGAGAAAGTTGTGCCAGAACTGGAGCACGATGCTGAAATGGGAGGAGAATTCTGGAGTCTTGAAGCCCTTGTTTTCATTCTCAACAGTAAAGGAAAAAAAATCCTTTTCTTGCCCGCCTTTGCCAGTGTCTCAGACTTCTGCAAGGTTGAAGAGGCACAAGGATCAGGCCTCTAGGACCCTTAAAGACCTTTATCTTTCATACAGCTACTGCCAAAAATAGTAATTGTTAATGGGGGCCGTGGTGTGAATGCAAGTCCTCGAGGAACTGAATAGATCAATTAATACATTTTCCAGAGGTCATGAGACAGCTGCTAGATGGTGATGACTTTCAATCACTACTGAACCAAGATGGATTAAGTTAATTACATTACCAATTCCCTGAACCATTCCATTCTCTGCATGGCTTTTTGTGATATTCTGTTCTTTACTCTGCTGAATGCTTGCATAGATAAAGAAAAAGGAGGAATACTCACCAAGGAACGTTTGAGCCCCGTTTGGAGACCAACCTGTTGTACAAATTACTGAGTATCTTTCATAGTTGTGTAGTCCTCTAGAAGATCTGAGGGGTTTGGATTACACAGTGGTGTGCTTGGGTGGTGCGTTATCAGGGCTGCCAGGGTGGAGTTTGAGCAGGGAGAGGGAAAAGCATTTAAAATCACCAAATTGGTGTAGTCCAGCCTTCGATGGAAGGTGGGTGTTGCTCATGTTCTCGCATGTTTCTTTTACAGCTGGATCTGGATGCATAGATCCTCCTTTCCCTAAGGAATGGTATCCTGCCTTCGTAATCTCTAGTGGGACAAACTGCCCTGGAAGGCAGCAGAGAGGCCAAACCTGGTCTTACTTCAAAATTAATTAATTCTTACTTCTCCCTTGGAGGACTGAAGGAGGGAGCTCTGCCATTTGCAGACTCATGATTTACATTCCCGTAGGAAGGCCCTAAACTTTCTGGCCGGGCTTTGCTGCAAATCATTTGCTAAACAGAACTTTTTCACTTTTAAGCACTTAGCGTCCCAATATAAAAATGTTCTGAGTCTGATGAATTTTCCCTGATGGACATTCAACTTGGAAACTGCAGAGACACGCTCTGGTTCCCAATTGCTGGTCTCCAGCAACAGATACCATGAAGAACATCAGACCTGGAGTCCCAGGCTCAGCTGGATGATCCCTTTTTTCCCCAGACTTCCAAGTGAAGAACTGAGAGCAAAATTATAACCTATTTCTCAAGACTGTAAAAGCCTTTTTACTAAAGTAAAACCTGTAGCTTTTTTCCCTTCATTTTTTTCTCCTGCTTTTAGTTGTGTTTTGCTTGTGTTATTTCTTGTTGAAACAAAGGTAATTCCCCCAAGTTCTGTGGCCTGCTATTTGGGATCTTGGCCTGGGTGACTGTAAATGTACTTTATGGTGTAGCATCTGCTAATGCAGTTGTTTGAGGTTTCTCTTTTTCCTCTTACATGCAGAGATATCCCAATGCCACTGGTCAGCTCTGGAGTGGAGCACGGGAACCTGAGGGAGCTTGCCTTGGCCAGGATGAAAGATCTCGGGACACAGGTAAAGTATTTGTCAGTTGGTATGGAGGCAGAGCTGCTTGATGACTTCACACAAAGGAGCAGAGTGGAAAGTAATGACCAGAAAACACAATAAAAGCCAGCTTTGCTGCTGAACTAAAATGATCTGCAAAGGTCTTTCAAAAAAAAAAAAAAAAAGTGTTAATGACTAGAAAGCACCTTGATGATAGTTCTGAAAAGCTGGTTTTCTTTGGTTGATTTTTAGTTGGGCGCTTTCGCCCTGTTCCTGAAGGTACCTGGTAACTGGTTTGTGATATTCTGTTTTTTAGCAGAATGAAACCCTTAAATCAGAGAGAAGGCAGGAAGGTTTCTTTTTAATTTGTGCTATTAGAATTTCTCCTTCCTTTCTTTTTCCCACGCATGCAGCTATTTGACGGAACAATTGGAAGAGAAGCTCTTAGTCTGAGGCCAGAGAAATCTTGCAAGAGAGATTTCAGCACAAACAAATGAGACTTGATATTCTTGATATCTCTAAGGTCAAATAAAAATATGAGCGGGGGTGGAGAGGAGGAGGGGGAGGGAGGAATTGCGTTTGTATCTGAAGTCAGGAGGAGGTACCTCTACCCAGTCTTGATTTTTCTGGGAAGGTCACTGCCGCGGTCGTCATTCTCAGTGTCCCCCACGGTCTGTGCTGACACTGCTCTCTGTCTGAACCTCCCTCCGAAACCCAGTCATCAGCCACGGTTTGCAAATCCTCCAGTGAAGTTATGCCCAAATTCTTCCTTTCTTGAGATGTTTCTTTCTAGACAAAGCATCACCCAAACCCCATGTTCCTTGAGACTGTTCCAAAGGACTTTAATTGCTTTGGTGTCCTGGTGTTCAGGCAGTGCCAGATCTTTGCCACAACTCTTCCGTCTGTCCCTGTTGGGATTTAGTGCTCCCTCTTTCTAGCTCACCTTTCCTTAAAGAGGTTTTAAGGCGTTACTGCATCCAGCAATAGTAAAGTCTCCAGCTACTGCATGTGTGGAGAGTCCCACATCAGATGTGCCTGGAGTCCCACATCAACTTGTGCTGCTGACCTATATTTTTGGTATTTAACATGGATAGTTCTCCAGGCTACAACTATCTCCTTGCTGCCTTTGCCATCTCGCTTGGATCTTGCAGTCGCAGTGCAAAAAGATCAGAAGACAAACTTCAGGCTGTCTCCCTTCCATTCCACTTAATCTCTCCTAAGCTGACGCCCTGGACGTTCTCCTTAAGTCGTTCCTCCCAGTCTCTCTCCAGTAGAGAGCTGGGATTTGGCAGGCAGCTTTGCCAGCCAAAAAAGCTTCCGTCCCTCCCGCTGACTTTTCACTTCAAAACCAGGCAGGGGAGACAGCCTCCGTGGTGCAGCTGAGCCTTTTCAATCGAGCTCTTCAGGGCTTCTAGTGAACTCTTCCCCGGGTTTGATACTAAAACCATATCGTTTGATCTGAACCTGATCAAGGCCAGCTGGAGGAGCAGGGATGGCTGAGCCGTGGCAGTCGGGGCTGAGCTGAACCATTACAGGGCTTGTCAGGCTGGCACTCGTCGCTTTTAGAAGAACCAAATCTGTAAATATCTCTGCTGTGCGGATGATTATAGATTTTAATTTAGTGAGGCAGAAACACTGCAGCTGGTGGAATGGGGAACCAAACAGCCTGCTGCAATATAGCTTGAGATGTAAGGTATTGCTGTGTTCTTCTTGTGTCACAGGAGAAAACTATAAATATGCTCTTGTCTCTCTTGGAAAAGGAGAGGAAAGGGCCAAGGCAAGGAAAGGACTTGTAGGAATCTTACGTATTTGCAGGCTCAATAGTAAAGATCAGGCAGCTCTGGCAGTTCCATTTTTGGGGACTGGCTTGGTGGGGAGTGTGTTTGAGGGATGGGGATCAGTCATGTCAACGCTGCAGCTTGTGTCTGTGGTTCTTGGAAAGAAGTTCTTCTTGAGAAGCCTTGTTGGAGGGACCAGATGCCGGCCTTTGTGATTGCCAGCCACTGAGTGCAAGCAGACATCTGCAGTTGGGACACAGAATTTTAAAGCATCAGCCCAGAATAAATTGTCCTTTCTCAGTTCTTCATGAGGTGTGGATATTTCTCTGCCTTTTACTGTGCTGTTTGTGTAGCTAGAAAATTGTAAAGCAGAGAATCATAGAACCATGGAATGGTTTGGGTTGGAAGGGACCTTAAAGGCCATCCAGTGCCACCCCCTGCCCTGGGCAGGGACACCTCCCACCACACCAGGTTGCTCCAAGCCCCCTCCAACCTGCCCTTCAACCCCTCCAGGGATGGGGCAGCCACAGCTTCTCGGGGCAACCTGGGCCAGGCTCTCACCACCCTCACAGCAAACAAGTTCTTCCCCACATCTCAGCTCCATCTCCCCTCTTTCCGTGTCCAACCCTTCCCCCTCCTCCTAGGGCTCCCCTCCCTCATCCAGAGTCCCTCCCCACCTTTCCTGGAGCCCCCCTTCTTGAGGGACTGGCAGGGGCTCCAAGGTCTCCGCGGAGCCTTCTCTTCTCCAGGCTGAACGCCCCAACTCTCTCAACGCCCCCTCCCAGCAGAGGGGCTCCAGCCCTCCCAGCATCTCCGGGGCCTCCTCTGGCCCCGCTCCAACAGCTCCATGTCTCTCCTGTGCTGAGGCCCCAGAGCTGGAGGCAGCACTGGGGGGGGGGGTCTCCCCAGAGCGGAGCAGAGGGGCAGAATCCCCCCCCTGGCCCTGCTGGCCACGCTGCTGGGGATGCAGCCCAGGGGGCGGGGGGCTTGCTGGGCTGCCAGCACATGTTGCCACCTCTTGTTGAGCTTCTCATCCACCAACACCCCCACGTCCTTCTCCTCAGGGCTGCTCCCCATCCATTCTCCTCCCAGCCTGGGTTTGTGTTTGGGATTGCCCTGACCCAGCTGCACTTGAGCTGCACCTTATTGAACTTCATGAGGTTCACACGAGCCCATCTCTCCAGCCTGTGTGCTCTAGAATCCTACGACGACAGTGAATTCTGGTTGTACCACAGCCTATTCTAAAAAACAAGCCCAACCCCCTCTTTTTGGTGCTATTTGGGAGATTGTCATTTATGTTGATAATAGAAGGAGGACAGGGCATGAGACAGAGCTGTCCTTGTTCTGGGTACTCTGAGTTTCTGTGTGAATTGGATTTTCACACGTTCTTTCCCTGTCTAAAAGTCTGGCTTTTGGAAATACGTGGGCAGGTTGATGTTGTTGCTTTTGGAGCAATTTTAGCCCGTTGGTGGAGGTTCTTTTCCTTCCCTCGTGGGATGAAACGAGCATTTGTGACTCGGCTGCTTTGGGTGGAAGTATTGTGGCTGCACTTTGCCGACAAAAGCTGGGTTAAGCTTAGAGTTGGACCCTCCAACAAACCCACTAACTCCCGGTCTCCTGCAGTGGGAGTGCTTGTATTGCCACAGCCCCTTAACGAATGGGTGCCAAATTACCCAACTTCCACTGGCTTTGTTGAGAAGCACAAAAGTTTTTGCGAGTTAAAACCCATCTCTCCAGCGCTGAGCCTGGGGCCTCGGCTCCTCTTCTCTCTGACTTCTGAGGGAGGAGAGATTTCTTTTGGCTCTCTCTGGTTTCCCCATCATTGGCGGACTCTGTGGACGCCAGATCAGTGTTAGTTTTACTTTCTGATATTTGGGTAGGTCTTCTGTAACAATTCTCATTTAAAAGCAAGAATAGGGTTGCTGAGATTCAAAAACAGTCTTTTTAAGGGGTCTCTGGTGCCTTAGGGTAGATTTTGCCAACGTTTCCCGAGGTAGGGTAAAAATGGATTGTGCCAAAGTCTTTTTTTTCTCTGTTATTCCATCCTGTGTGCTGACTTTGCCTCCAGACCCTGCTGTTTGTGAATCAAAGGGTGCGTTTCCTCATGAGCCATAATGCTTGCTTAGTGAATTGATTTTTGCCAGCATGTCTTTCCATTTAGCACTAAGACCTCTTTCTGAGGTGTATTAGGGATGGATCGGTGAGCATTTTTATTTTGAAGCCTACCCATTTGAAATTCATCCATGCAACTTCATGCTATTACAGTTGAGTTTTGAACCCAATGGGTGGCTGGAAATCTGTGTGTTTCAGAGCTTAATGTTTTTCTCCTATGTAATTTCCGACCCCCCCCCTTCCTTTCTCTTCTTAGTGTCGCGATGTAAGGACAAGAGAGGTTGGAATTCAAGAAATTCACCATAAAGTAAGACCATATCAGGTAAGATTTGTCTTTTTTTTTTTTCTAGGAGCTTGTTTCAGACACAATTTGTTATATGTGTTTGGTGTGGAGGCGTTGGGACCCATTTGTTGCCTGTCCAATACTGCGGTTTCCCTTTGTAGCTGGATCCAATTTTCCATTTATTTTCGCAGCAGCTTTGGATGTCTTTTGTTTGAGCACAGTCACATGTTGAAATTTATGGACCACCATGTTCAATAAACTGACTGCAGCCAGCAGTTATTTTGGTATTTGTGCTGCTGCTACAACAAACTGAGCAGCTCTTTCTCACTGCTTCTTCCCCTGCCCTTTTCTCACTCCTGGTTACAAACTGGAATATAGAAAATACCAAAAGCAGAGTGTGTGGATGCTGAACAGGAAGGAGTGTTGAGCAAGGTGAATTTACAGCCTTTTTTGTCAATGTGCATGTGTGTATGAGCAAACAGTATATGTATAAATATGCTTCTGCACGTGTATATATATATTTATAGGTGAGTAGATCCGATTGGCATTTGACATGTTGTGGTTTTCCTTCCAAAAATAGTCCACAAAAAGATTTCTATGCTTATTTTATAGAAAAGAACACGTACAGCTGAACTTCAAGCATCCAATTTAGGACACTAATCCTCCAGCTCACTGTAATTAGAAGGAGGGATCAATCCTTCCAGAGAGCTGTCAGGAGGTCCATGGCCATGTATGGCACCCAAGGAGATGAACTTTCTAAGATCATACAGGATTGGATCCATCTTAGCCTACATGTATATTGTGACTAATAAATCACACCCCAGAAGTATTCTCTTTCTCTGTTGACATTAAGGAAGAACTTGAAATGATTGTGGAGTTTGTCCATTGTATCACAGAATCACATGGGGTTGGAGGGGACCTCTGGAGATCATCCAGTCCAACACCCTGCCAGAGCAGGTCTATCTAGAGCAGGTTGCACAGGAACATGTCCGAGTGGGTTTTGAATGTCTCCAGAGAAGGAGATTCCACCACCTCTCTGGGCAGCCTCTTCCAGGGCTCTGCCACCCTCACAGCAAAGAAGTTTTTTCTCATGTTTAGGTGGAACTTCTTATATTCAGGTTTGTGCCCATGTAGATCTCCTTTACTTTCAAACAAGATTTCTTTGTTCCAGGCAGAAGATACTGCCATCCCCAGGTAAAGAGCTGAATCAGAATGACACGTACCCCTCTCTCTCCTCTGTAATGGGCACATATCCATTCTCTAAATCATAGAATCATAGAATACCAGGTTGGAAGGGACCTCAAGGATCATCTGGTCCGACCTTTCTTGGTGAATGTCAGCCACTAAATTGGAGTTAGGCTTTCTATAGAGGTTCCTGACGGAGGTCCTCTCTTCCTTTGGAAGTCCCACTGATTATAAATAATCAGCGAAGCCTAAAGGCTTCAAAGAGGCTCAGAGTTTGGTGCTAGAATTTAAGTAGAATGAATGATAGGACAAGAGGAAATGGCCTCAAGTTGCGCCAGGGGAGGTTTAGATTTGATATTAGGAAAAATGTTTACACTGAAAGGGTTATTAAGCCTTGGAATGGGCTGCCCAGGGCAGGGGTTGAGGCACCATCCCTGGAGGGATTTAAGAAACAGGTTGACATAGTGCTTAGAGACATGGTTTAGTGATGGGTTTTATCAGAGTTAGGTTGATGGTTGGACTCGATGGTCTTAAAGGTCCCTTTCAACCTGGACAATTCTATGATTCTATGGATCTTCTGCAAGTTTAGCATCTGAAAGATGTTCTCACTTGCAAATCAGAGATCACTAGGAGTCGTATTCTGGTTTTCTCCTGCCGTTGTGGGAGTGTACTTCCCATCGAGCATAACTGGGTATAACCTAGATAAATGTATAATGATCCCAAAGAAATTACCTTGTTCTTACCGAATTTCTGCCAGAATTGGGGCTGTACAGACCCATTTGTACATAGGCCATGTCGCCTTTGTGGTACATGTTACCTAATCTGCGGTCATCTCACGAAATAGCTTCCAAAGATGCCTATTGTCAGCAGCGCTAATCTAATTTAAATTGTAAATTTCTTGAGTAGTTAGCAAATAGCTTATCACAGGGTTTTCAAAGCAACATTATGTTGAAAATTCCCTTTGTTAAACTCATCTCTCTGAGTGGCAGGAGGATGTCATTATGTAGTCTTAGCAAAATTTATCATGACAGCAGAGCAAGAGAAATATTCTGGGGATGGTATAATTTTTCATGCGCTTTAGACTAATGACAAGGTAGGATGTTTTCCTTGGCTTCATAAGTAAACAACGCATCCTCTTGATAAGAGAGGCTATCATGTAGGATCAGAAATGAATTAATCGCTTGCTGTAATTAGTTACACTTTGTGCAGCTTCTTTCTGTTAAGGATCAGTGGGCTCTATGTAATTTTATAATGGCGATGATGTGTCTGCTTTTAAAAGTTGGGTGGTTTTTCTTCTTTAACAAAATCAGTTGGAAGTAGATTACTTGCCTGTAGCTGGCTATTTCCAGAGCTGTCTCTAAGCTGCCTTTCCAATTAGTGGCATTTCTCCATCTCGGCAGAAGGTATTTGCTTGCTCTCGGGATGGTTGAGGCCGCGGCGCGCTACGGAATAGCCTTAAAAACACTCTAGCAAATTGTGGCTGCGAAGAGCGATTGGATTGATGGGTTTGGAAAGGCGAGGGGCAATGACAGCTCCGTTACAGATATGAACCCATATTCATGTTAAGGCAGAAAGTGTAAGATGTAGAAGCTGCTGTTCCTGCAAAGTCAGAGGTTTGTATCAAGATAATGATCACAATATAGAGCCTTAGTGGGAATAAGGCAGACTTTTAAGCTGGGAGTAGCTGTTTTAGGTTAAGAGTGTAATCTGCAACTGGGTTTTCCCTTTGTTTGTCAAAGTAAGTTTAAAACAGGCTGTGTTGGACATGTGGTAGGATTCCACACAGAAATGTTGACCCACACTGGTGAGGGAGGTTCCTACCCAGCATATGGGATGGTTTATGGACCAGGGACTGACACTGGGGACCGCGGCGTCACACTTCGCTGTGCACCAGCCACCCAGAGGGCATTAAGGGTGGCTTTTGTCACATGTATACCAGTATCCCAGAAGGAAAAGGCTTTGACCATCTCATAGAATCATAGAATTGTCCAGGTTGGAATGGACCTTTCAGATCATCAAGTCCAACCATCAACTCAACACTGACAAACCCACCACTGACCCATGTCCCTCAGCACCACGTCTGCCCGGCTTTGAAATCCCTCCAGGGATGGGGACTCCACCACTGCCCTGGGCAGCCTCTTCCAAGGATTGACAACCCTTTCAGGGAAGAAATTTTTCCCATCCTAAACCTGTGTGATCATCCATGTGGATCAGCATGTCAGCCATCCTGACACACAAGCTGGAGAGGAGTTTGTGCTCTTGGAGAACTTGGCACATCAGCAGACGTCTGCTTTGGGCGCTGGACGTCAGCCTTGAAACGAGCCTTGTTCTGTAATCAGCAAGGGATTTAATTGTGAGGCTTCGTTATGGAGTGGAGCAGGCAGGCGACAGAATCCCTTGTGGCTTTTCTGTAAACAAATCTTTAATTCATGGATTTTTGGGTATTAGAGAATTCGCAGAAAAAATACCGAGGTCCTTTGCTTCGGTCTTCAGAGTAGTACTGAGAAGAGCATGGCGAGGTGGGATAGGGATCAGTCCTCTACTGTTCTGCCAGGCTGTGACTGTTAGAGTGTTTCTCCACACCAGTGGAGATTCATGTTGGAATTCCTAAAGTTAAAGGAGAACGTTCAAATGATGGTAGGTATGTCTAGGTGATGGTTTAAGTGTTGACCCCGACTTTGAAAGCATCAGAAAGCACAGAAACCTGGTTTCTTTTGGACTAATTTAGAAAATGTCTTCCAGGAGTGCACTTAAGGTACAGCAGCTGGCGATATGTGCCTGGTTCACGGGGTGAGACCAGGACTAGTCTCCTCAGAAACCCTCTCAACTTACACCATGTTGTCATCGGGCTCTCGATATTGCAAACTATTGCTGCCACTCCTCTCTTGAGCCAGGCAATTTGGGAAATCATTTTGACCTGCTTAGCAGCCGGTTGTTACAGGTGGGCAAGGGAGTCCCTACAGCAAGGATGGGCAGCTATTTCAGCCATAAAATAACAATTCAAAATGCAGAGTGACTCACTCTGTCACCGAAGATGTGACATTATCATCATTGGCTACAGGTTACATCGAATTAACTTTGTGCTAACTCTGCTGCAGATAAACACGGCTACCCTTACATGAGGTTTGATGGTTTGCTCAGGTCTCGCGTTGCCATAAAGGAGTCTCCTCTTGGCTCCTGAGGCTGCTCCTTGATGATGGTAGGTCAGGACTGTCTGAAAAAGAAGCTTGCTTTCTGCCCTCTTATCTACCAGTTTCTCTTCATAGCTTCTAGGTGCTCTGGAGAAGGAATTTCTTCTTCACAAGCACGGTCTTTATTGTATTCTCCACAGCCACCCAACTCTCACTTCACTGTTCCCTTCCACTTGTTGTGATCTTCAGAGCTGCCTTTGCCTATGTTGTCATCAAAAATTGGGTTTGAGGCAAGTGTTATGTTGTTACTGGTCAGTTCTCAGGGTGCTTGTCTGGATGGTTTTGATGGCTTCAGTGCTATTTGGATGGATAAGAAAACCCTTCCTGCTGATTCTGTAAAGCACGTGTAATTTCTGGTGTGTTCCAAAAACATTAAGGACTCGGTGCTCACTCAACACCAACTCTTTCACATCCACTGCTCTCGCACTACTCAGTTTGCTCCCGTTGGTAGATCCTGTGTGGTGCTGGAAGAACTAATTGGTAATTAGTAGAGAAGTTGACTGCTGCTTAGAAGACCCATGCTCTGTAGAAATCTCAAGCCATTGCTTTTGCAGAGCGGTAGAGACATGGACCAAAATGTGGGTTTAGTGAAGGCGGATGCAAAACTACTCATTCTACATGGGTGACTTTGTAACTGGAGCTGAATTTCAATTAGAGCAAGTCCCTTAATTAGTGGCAAGAGTTGCCCCTTCCACCCCTTTTCCTTGATCTTGCAGTGATTATGAAACTGGAGTAACTCAAGAAACATAGGGTTTAGGTTTCTGACTTACAAAGAGGCAACCACGTGGGTTACCAGGCTACTGGAAAGCTGGCAAATAGGGGTAGAAGATTGGTTCTGTCCCCTTGGCAAATACACTTCTGTTAAAGTAGTCGCATGGTTTATCTTTAATATGACTGCAGTAACAGCAGTTCTTACCCAGTGCTGCTGAAATCCATCTGGAATTAAATTGGCCTTTAAGAAAGCACTTCGTGTTTTCTCTGAATCATAATAGTTTATGGATCCATGAAATTGGTTTTGGTCTGTTCAACATGTTGCTTAAATATTTTTAAAGAAGTTTTCCCTTTCTCTTTTCGTATCCGTCATCGTTTCTTCTCTTCCACCAGATCGAATTAGTTCGAAGAGATTACGTGGCTAACGGTGGCTGGGAGACCTTCCTCTCCTATGAAGACCCAGAGCAGGATATTCTCGTTGGCCTTCTGCGGCTGCGGAAATGTTCGGAGGAGTCCTTCCGGCCCGAGCTGAAGGGAGCCGTTTCCATTGTCCGGGAATTGCACGTTTACGGGAGCGTGGTCCCCGTCAGCAGTCGGGATCCTTCAAAATTTCAGCACCAGGTACCCCAAGCCATCTTTATTCTTCATCTGAGCCTCTTCCTTGCACCCTGCTTCCCACCTCAGTATCATTGGAGAAGTATTTTATTTAGTGTCTGAGATTCATTCAGTTGCTTGGATTATAGTCCGCTGCAATGGAAACGGAATGGAATTTGAGCCCCTTCTTGCACTTCAGCTGCCGAAATCATGCTCCTTCTGAGTTTTTGCTAGTGTGATGCTATTTAGGCAATTGCAACTGCTCTGAGATGAAAAAAAAAGCATGTCTGAGTGTGCACAGCCTTGCTCCGTGCCTGTACAATATGAGCTCATGGATGCTGGGGCTAATTTGGCTTTCGAGTACTAAGCACCTTTGGTTCTGAAGTCTCTTTCCTTTAATCTCCAGTGGGGTGCATCAGAATTCACTGAGTAAAAGCGAAACAAAAGGAGACACCCGTTGTGTCTTCTTATTTCCTTCTCAAATTGATCTTGTTCGGTAGATGAGTGTCACTTCTGAAATCTGAAATAATTACATATGGGAAGGTGAGATTTTTATTTGGTGCTACCCCGTTCTCTTTCAAAGGAACATTTGTGGAACACATTCTTCCTCCCAAACCAGCAGAAACCCAACTTGGGTCATGAAATCTGTGTCAGTTTAAGCGATGGGGTGACTCCTGAGTCAGGTCTCTTAAGTTGTGTCTGACAGTTTTTTGCTTCGGACACACATTTTGAGGCCATTTCATATATATCTTAAAGCATGTGAGAATGGAGCAGAAAGCAGTGTTTCTAATTCCTTGCAGTGACTCGTGTGAAAATTACACCTTATCCTGCTGCTGCCAGTAACATGCTGGGGCTTGCGATGAGCAAAAAATGTGAATTAAATTTTGCCCCGGTAGGTTTTGAACCTTTCGACTGAGCTTTTAAAAAAGCAATCAGTTTGTCCTCTTTGGCAGAAGTGCTCAGGGCTGATGTTTTAAATTAACTTCCTTCTATTTATTAATCTTTCCCTGAGTGTATGCATTAAGATGCGGTTTTGCTAGACGCTGGTGGTGTGTGACCATAAGCGGTGGCTGGGGGAGGAAAAAAAAACAAAGGGAAAAAGAAAAAAAAGAAGTGGATGTTTCCGGTATAAAATAGTTAACACCTCAAAATTCAGGAAGGAAAAAGTAGTCATCCTAAGTATTTGGAGAAAAAAAAAAATTAAAAAAAGAGAGAGACAGAGAAAATCAATTGAAAGTAGCCGACTACAAACATTAAAATAGGCTGCAAATTGAAATTTCACGGCATATGACGCACTCGTGTTCGTTCGGAGTAGTCAGTGTTCAAGAGGTTAATCAGAAAGTGTTCTTCACAGTTGTGGGGGCAATTTCTGGTTAGAAGGATGTTTTAGAATGAAGATTCCTTTGTGTTATTTGAAAAATGCCTGTGAGTGTTAAATGTTTTTTAGAATTAAATGACATCTACTCCAGCGGCGCCAGAGCCTGAGTCTGTACGTCTTGTCAGGGAAACAGAAGAACAAAGAGCCAAGTAGAATTCCTGCATCCCAACGTTAGGAGTGAATTAACCCAATCAATTATTCCCAGATATATAGGACAGCGAAGCTGTTACATAGAGTGGAAAGGCTCTTCCCTTGTTTCGAAGCGTTATTGGGATCCCGGGAGCACTCCTGCTGGGCGAGATTTCCATCTGTAAATAGAGGCATGGATCTGGTCCAGAATATGAACGTGTTCTTCTTCTGAGAGACGTTGGGACAGGGGATGGCTGTTGGTTATCTCAGCAGGTGTCATGGTTTGAGAAAACCCATCACAGTTTATTGTCATTTAAACATTTATTGTGTCACCTGATGACTCCTCCCCACCTGGAAAGGGGAATTGGGGAAAGGAAGGTAACACGAGGGTTGAAATATAGATTTATTAGGATGAGAGTAAATAATTAACAATAATACTAAAGAACCAATATTAATCCTGATATTAATAGAAGATATACAAGAATTATCCTCAACCCGTTTCATCAGTAGGAAGCTGGGCGTTCCCAGCAGGGGACAACAAATGTCGGACCCTGCTTCGGGAGGATGGGAAGGGCTCAGGGGTCCAGCACCGGGGTGAGTTCTCTGGACCGATGCCATCGAGGGAGAGAGAGCTCTGCAGCAAACTTTCTAATGTACCTCGAATGTGACGTTCATGGTATGAAATGATCCTGTTGGCCACCCTGGGTCAAATGCCCAGGCCTTGCTCCTCCTTGTCCTTACACTGGGCAAGGCTTAAAAACACTTAGACCTTGAATCTCAAATCCCATAGCTGGCTATAAAGTCAATATTTTCATTAATTCAGACACTGGAGTCTTCTAAAAGTGCAGTTTTCCCCAGCATTAGAAGAGAAATTAGTCCTGTGTCGCTCAAGCCAGGACAGCAGGGTAGAATTGTTTAGGAATTACAGGATTTGTACCAAGTCGACTTAACATCAATGGATTTAACTTCGTTCTGTTCCTGCCGTGGAGAAGCAGTCAGGCACTACAACTGCCAGGGAGTAATTTCACCATCAGAAAAAAGCCCTGAGAGCACTCCACGGTAAAGCTTAGTGTTGGTATACCTCAGGCCCTCTCCTGCAATAAGGTTTTGATCATTCCTGTGCCAAAAATACGAGTCTTTTGAAACTGTACTAATGCTTACATTCTGACCTTGCTTGTGCTTTCTATTTTTACAGAACTTACCTTTTCTTCCTGTTATTCCTCCCATTATAGGGATTTGGTATGTTACTAATGGAGGAGGCGGAAAGAATAGCCAAGGAGGAGCATGGGTCATGGAAAATTGCTGTAATTTCAGGTACCTTTGCTTTATCCCTTTTTTTTTTTTTTTTTTCAATATATGTCTTAATCTGAAAATAAACCCACTGCAGCCAACGCCACTGCTGTGAACTTTCATTCGTATTAGACGGAAAATGAGCATCAAGCAGATGCTTCATGGTAATGGAGTCAAATTCCATCGCAAGCTCTGTCCAGATAATACGATTATTGTAAGCAACGTACCGGGGACGCGCCGCGGGGAACCGTCCTGCGCTCGGTGACGAAGGAGCCAGACCACGGGTGTCTTCCTCCTCCAAACGCCACTATTTCCGACCTCGCAGGTTGTTATTGTCGAGGGGCTGCTTTCCGGAGCTTATAAGGATAGAAAATTGCCGGCCTCACATTTTAGAGTCTTTCTGCAAGTACCGTCATTAGGGCGGACAGATGTGCTTTTAGGATACATTAAGCATGATCATGAAGAAGGGAGCGATGCAAGAGGGAGCTGCAGCCTTTTCTCCTCTTTCATTTTCAAGGCATTGTGTCTGAGAGCGGCATCGGCTCATGGCGTGCCTGTGAAATCAAAGTTGGGACTACCTTAATTTATCTTCTGTTAGCAGTTATGGGAGCCACAGAAAGCTTCTACAGGCGTATGGGTTTTATAACTGGGGAAGCTGGTGAGTTGCATGGGAGGAGAAGCTCTTGTTGGCATAAGACTAACGGATGGGGGGGACTTAAACAGAATAGCTGGGATATAGACTCTTTAAAAATATTAATAATCTTGTGCCACCCCACCAAAAGACCCCAAAATGCAGAAAACCCCAACTTTGATCCCAGCTGCTGAGTGCTGAGGAGCCTCTCGATGTTCCTCAGCGTAACGGCCCTGGGTGTCGAAAAGCGCGGCGTCTCGACGAGTACTTGTGACAAGACAGCAGCCAGATGCTTAAAGATGATTCTATATTCTCCAAATTCCCTGTTTCTTGTTCCCTTAAGATATATCCCAGTGCTGTTTCCCTCTTGCTGCTGCGTGGGTGTCAGTTTGAACTGGGAACTTCATAAACGGCTCAAAACCGTCCATTCCACCCCGGGAAGGAGAGAGGCGAAAGGCGAAACGCTTTCTTTCGGTTTTGCTCGTACCACCTTGGCTTGGGATGGGTGGAGGGAGGACGTCGCGATTACCTCCGTGCTAGAGAACACTTCTGTTGACGAGAACAGAAAACGCACAGCAATTACTAAAAAACGATTTGCAAAAGCATTCATGTTGCTAATTTTAGCTGTATTTTAGCAAACCGATGCGAAGAATACATTCTTTGCATCCGAGATTCAGCGCAAGAGGTCTTGTTTTGCTGCACGCACAGTTTGTGGCATCTTACTAAGAACTTGTCTGCGATTTTATTTTTTTTTACCTCCCCCCTGGAGTGCAAAGTACAATATGGTACAATTTGTCTTTGAGTACAGAATCCTCCAGCATCTGCAAAGACCACAAGTTTTCCAGCTGTTTCCTTGGAGATGTTACCACTTGAATTGCAGTTCTCCTCTAGGTTTTATCTGAAATAAAAATGCAGCCAGAAGTTCTTTCTCCATTGGAGGATGAACTTGGTTTTGCTAATTTTCGTTTCCAAATAGATTTATATTATTTTTTTTTCAATCTGGGTGCGCAATGCAAGGTTGGGTCTCCAGCATATTGCAAAATTTTGACTGCTTTCTAGAGAGAAGCATGTAAAGGAGGTCTGCTTTGAGGATGTCTCTCACAGGGCTCTATCTCATTAGCACTGCGTGTTTTTATGAATGCTTTGTTGCAGTGTTTTGTTTAACAGTGTCCTTTCTTCAACAGTATTTGCCAGTCTCGCTCTTAATGGCTACATCAGTGTTAGTCGACTAAATAGTGTCAGAACATCCAAATTGGCTCTTCAGGGAATGGTCCCTGCTCCACGCTGATGCCTGCACTCTGCAAAGTACCGGGATGGGTGGTTGAATTCCCGTCCTCTAATGATTTTGAGGAAAGCTATGTCTAAGTAGCAAACTCTCTCTTTGATTTCTTCCGAAAGAAATACATGTATTTGTACAGGTATATGCCTGTAAATAGCTAAAGGTGGGTGTCAAGATGATGGGGCCAGTCTTCTTTCAGTGGTGCCCAGTGACAGGACAAGAGGAAATGGGCACAAACTTGAACACAAGAAGTTCCATCTCAACACGAGGAGGAACTTCTTGACTTCGAGGGTGGCAAAGCCCTGGAAGAGGCTGCCCGGAGAGGTGGTGGAGTCTTCTTCTCTGGAGACATTCAAACCCTGCCTGGACACGTTCCTGTGGGACCTGCTCTGGGTGGACCTGCTTTGGCAGGGGGGTTGGACTAGATGATCTCAGAAGGTCCCTTCTAACCCCATATCGTTCTGTGATTTTAAGAAAGGACATCATGAAGGATTTTCATTGTTGGCTAAAGGTTAGGGCTTATCTCTAAGATCAGTTCCAGTTCAGCTCTGGTTAGAAATTAGCAGCAGTCATCATGATGAGGGGGTTGACTATGATGATCGTTGGATGATCATCCAACCCAACCCATTCAGTGATTCTGTGATCCTCTGTGGCTGGTCCCCACCCTGTCTTTGAGTCAGGGGGGTCTCCTACTGATTGTCTCTTACTTCCTTGGGACCCCAAACTGGGTGCCCCCCATTATCCTGCTGAATGGCGCTTTGCAATATTGATCACTGAAGATATTTCTCTCCCCAGATGTGGGAAGCCAGATGTCCATCTCTACCTCCAGGTGGTGGGAGGCCCACTCACCTTTTGGGGGATGAATTTGGGGAGCTGGATAACTCTGGGGGGGTTGTCCAGGAGCCTCTGGCTGATTATTTGCCACAGCCTTGGATTGAAGCGTGGTTTGAAATTGGTTCGGAAATGCATTCAGCGCAAGCCAGATTAAGGTAAATTGAGATGAAAGTATGTATGGACAACATCCAAACCAGGCAATACTGTTACAAGTGCTTATGAAAAAAACAGGAAAGAAAGGGGAAAAAAAACACCGTATGACTAATCTGCTTTTAGTGAGGTTACATTAGAAACGCCTCTCTCCTGTCCAGCTGATTTGCTGCCCATCCTGATCAAGGTGGTATTCAACATTTCCTGACATCTCAGGCTGTGTCCATTAGAGCCTCCCTCATTAGAAACCTCTTTCCTCCGTGGCAGAGCACGGTACCTGCCAGAGCCAATTTTCCTTTTGTCCAGGCTCCCTGGAGGACTCCAGGCATAATCTTTTCCCCTCTGCTTGCTTCCTTCCCACGTTATAACCTCGTCAATACTCTTAATTAAACATTATTTCACCTGCCTGCGAAGGCAGAGGTCCCCTTCTTTGGGTCAGGTGTCGGGTCTTGTGCTTGCCCATTTCTTGCTCGGAGGAGGGCGAAGGCTCCTTCCCCCTCAGCGGTGACTCAGCGGCGTCTTTCGGTGGGAAATATTCACATTTTTATATTCTCCATCAGGCAGCACTGTAAAAAGCACTCGATACAAACATGTAAATGGGAAACGAGTGAGTAATTCGTGATTGCCTCCTGATTAAGATCAGAAGGACCATAACAATCAGATTGGGGGTGACTGATCCCAACATCTTTCTCCAAAGCCCGCTGTGGCAGCCAGGAATCCACAATGGCCAGGCTGTCAATAGAAATTAAACTAATCCCACCTGTTTTCTGTGGTCTCCACCAGAGATAAAATCGTTCATTACCGTCGGTGACTCATCCCCCAGTCTGTTGGTGCTGCTCGAGCTCACCGCCTCCTGTGTTTAAGGAAACTGTGCTAATCTTGCCTTCGCCTTTTGCAGTTAGGGAGAAAAAGGAGGTTCAGAACTTTCTAAAAGTAAATCCGACGCCTCGTGCCGGTGTTAAATTCCCCTGCGGTGAAGAGCGTTAAGGGCAGAGAAACCGAGCCAGCATATAAATCAGCGGGGAAGGTTTCGGGGCACAGTTGACGGCACGCTAAAGTATCCTAATTTCCTCCTGTAAACAGCCTTTGGGTCACCCTAGAAGTAATAAATTAGCTGGGGGTAATCAGCGTCTCGTGGTTGACGTTGGGTGTTGATTCCCGGGGCTGCCTGGGAGGTTGCCGACTGCCGGGGCGTACCCGGGGGACCTCGGGACTGGGAGACTGGGAAGCGTTGCTGGGAGGATGGATGGGGTTCCGGAGGGCTCCCTGGAGTTCCACTTCTAGCCCTGGTTGGGTATTTTTAGAACTGTCAATCTTACTTGCTATTAATAAGAGAAGAAGTGGCCCAAGATAAGTGGAAATAGGGGAATGTTAATGAATTGACTCTCTGATGTTTGTCTGCTGCAGATTGATGGCCTTTGGAAAAAAAAAAAAAAATTAATTAGGGGGATTTGGAAGAAGCCAAGGATAAACCCGTGCTAGGGGATTGGTGCTGTGGAAGAGCTGCTGTGTACAATCCTCGAGTTCTTAATGAACTTCAATTTTGATGGTTTAATAATGTAACAGCTTTGAAAACAGGCTTGAATACTGTATTAACTGGGATTTCGGTGCAGGCGTGAGCAGGAATAGTGCTGCCCTTAAGCAAGGACACTTCAGCAAATGCCAGCATTCTGCAAGGGTGTTCTGCCAGGAAGGGGTTTTTTATATATATACACCGTAACCTATCTTTCAAGGATTTATAATGTGGCCTAACTTCTGTGTAATACAGATCAGAGGCTTCCACCTGCCCTGCATCTGTCCCAGCTGAGGGTGTCTGGGAAACTGGGAGCATGCCTTGATTTTTTTAAGGGCTTTGTGTGGTCCCCATCTGCCGGAGCTTTCCTTAGAGTGGGCAGAGGAGGAACCAGTAAAACAAACCCCAGACAAAATCCAGTGAGCGGGAGTTAAACGTATGGGGAGACCTCCTTTGTCCTTCTTCCTTCCTCAACAACCCCTTTCCCAATCTCAGCCCAAACTGTCCCCAGGCTGATAAAACCCAAACAGCTAAAAACCCCACAAATCCTGAAACTAGATTGGGTAGGAGGTTATTTAGAAACCAGATTAATGACGAAACGAAGGTGATTTCCGTCCTAGTGACTTGTGATACGCAGCAGCATAAATAGCGTTGAATCAGAACCGTGAGCAATAGAAGTTTTGGGGCGATTTAAAAATAAATATCGCTTTCTTTCATGGGAATCTTCCCCTCTGACCGGCACTGCTCTTACGCTGCCCGCAAGCCGTAATCCTCCTTTTCAAGGCTGCGCCGGGGGGTTCAAGGCTTAAAGCTTGTCCTTAAGTCAAAGCCGCGAGTGTCGAGTTCATGGAGTTGTGGGTTTCATCTTTGTCGTGTTTATAACCCAAATGTGATGCGCGCTTCCCGTCCGGCTTTTTCAACTGCTGAGAATTACTCGTGGCTCAGGGCGTCGGGGCAGCCTTATCTCCGGTGAGCTTTGTTCCCCTCGAAAGCCTGTTGGAGAACGACCAAGACTTCTCCCCGGTTTAACCAGTCTCACCCCAGCGCCTGGATAACGTTCCGCGCCCCGTCGGCTGGGAGCGGGGTGAGCACCTCTCCCTGCGTCACAAACGGAGGTATTCATCAGCCAGCCAGCAGGTTATTGGTGGGTTGGGTTGTTTTTTTTTTTTTCCTTTAAAAGCACATTCAAGGCAGGACTGCGCAAATGAATGCCATCAGCTCCTGTGCTTCTTCAGAGCACATTAGTTTGTGCTCCGAGGGGGGAAAAAAAAAAAAAAATAATAAAAATGCAGAGTTTCCCAGCAGACTCTTTCCAAAGCATTTTGTTCTCCCTGCTGTTCTTGGAGTAAACAGGTTCAGCTGAACCTGTGTTCTCGTCATAAGTCTTTTAGCTCTTAGGGATGTTCAATTTACAGACAGAAAAGGCAAAAAGAGGCAGCAGGGTTTAACAGGATTGCCGTTGTTTATAACGACGGTACCTAAAACCGTGCGAGGTTACTTGCAAACAAAGGAGAAGCTGAGGTCCCCTGCTTCAGGCACCCAGGAGTCATCGCAGGCAATGAACCGGGGAATGATGCACAAGGCAAGCTGGGCTGTAGAGCAGCTGCCTCCTGGTGTGTCTAGTTAAATATCACTTCATTTGAAGAGGGCCGGTGGGAGAGCTGCAGTAAATCGACAGCAGAGTCAATGGCAAACGCACCGGGAGGGCGTTTGTAAGGGGAGACGAGCGTTTGCAGGGCCAGGTTGGGAAGGGCATTTTGGATTCTGGCAGCACGTGGGGAAATTAGGGTACGGATGGGATGGGAAACGACATCAGCCGTAGATATCCTGGTGTGATACTCGGCTTGTGTGTGACACTGTGGTTATACCTCTGGGACTGCCACTGGGCGGATTCTCTGCTCTCTTTAAAGTGATGCTTTGGACCCTGGATCACAGAATCCCAGAATGATGCTGGGTTGGAAGGGACCTCTGGAGATCATCTAGTCCAACCCCCGGGTGCTGAGATTGCGAGGTACATCCTTCCCCCCAGAGGTGCCGTCTCACATCTGGATATTTGACCAAACCAACCAGAATTAAATATTCACAATAACGAGGTGGTTTTGTGGCCTGTTTGCAAGGTTCCTCTATGGAGCCTCCTTACAGGGTTTCTGTGTCTGCTCCTCAGCGGTAGGGAGGAGGTGCCCCCCACCACCTAAATCAAAGAGCAAAGTAAAAAAGCCGAGTGGCTTGTTTATCATGAAGTCGTTGCTCATTTAAGGTAATTTTCTGCATGAGTGGTGCCTTTCTACTCTTCTGATGTGAGTAGTATATTAGTATGCAGGCTTGGGTAGCTGAATGGTAGACCCTGGAGGCATCACTCCATTATTCAGAGCTCTGGGGAGGTCTGATCTGAAATGTCTGTTTTTCCATTTTCCAGCATTTGTAATTGCATTTATGTTTTCTTTGCCTTTTGTCGGTTTTGTGGTGTGATTTGTTGGTTATTTGGGGTTTTGTTTTTTTTTTTTGCTTTTAGTTGTACCTGCTTTGAATTTGCATCTTGTTTTTCCTAAATCACACTAAAACAATTTTAAACATGTTACTCCTCTGATGTCCACAAGTCTTTAGGCACTGAAAATGTAAGAAACCTTGCTGTTTGAGGCTGGTGGACAGGCTCTTAAGCTTGCTGAATTTATAATCACTTCTCCCTTTCTGGCAATAGCCGATGCTTGAGTTCTCTACCCAGGGTTTTCTCTCCCTTTGATATGACGATGCCGCTCCAATCTCCAACGAAGTTTTCCCTTCCACTCTTTCACCGTTCAATCTGCAGACCTGTATCTGTTCCTGTGTGGGCTGGGATTTTTCTTGGCTCTATTTTGAGGCCGTATCTCCTGGTTTGTGGTCCGTGGGTGTCGGTGCTTGGCCGGGGTCCCCTTTGGGAGTCCGTGGTGAGCAGTCGCACGCAGTGATTCAGGCAATACAGGGTGGGGGTTTTTTTTGTGTGTCAGAAACTCCACAGCATCCAGAGGATGATTTAGGACAAACACACGCTCGTTCCCCGCGTTCCTCCCGCGCTGTGAGTACAACCCAGCCCTCCTACCTCTTGTTTCTTAGCCCAGCTTCCAGCGTATTCTCTTCAGGCTCTGCCCGAAGAATATGGGCTGCGACGGGTCGGATCAATACGTCGTTTCTGACGGTGTGGATGCTGGGTGTCTGGGGAAGGGAGTAAATACCAGGGAAGGATGCAAACATCTTCTCGGCCTCCAGCCCTTCATTGCCCAAGGACTTCTAGAGTCAGAGAAGTGTCTGATAGCCCTCGGGGGATTTTCCTGCCTTGCCAGTCTGTCTGCCTGTAACAGCTGATAAATTTATCTCCCCGTCCTTTTCCATGAGCTTTTTAGGGCTGGTTGTACTGCCCCACCGTGTTACCTTGAGCTTGGGAGGAGTCAACTTGGGTCTAGGTGAAGGAGGATAAAGGACAGTCCTCTGTATAAACCTTCCTGTTGTCTCCTTGAGGGGTTCCTGTTGCCATTATTTTGACTTTGCTGCTTGACATCCCATAATTAGCCCCTTCTGACCCTAATCCTGCAGCAAGTACTTCAAACTGCTTCTTTAAAACAGAACCAGTGATGAGTGTGTGAAATGTAACGTACAATAGATTGTGAAATTCTCAAAGTCCTGGGTACTCCCCCCAAAAATGAGAGAAGAATAAAGCTCCTGCTGGATGTGCTCAAACAAATTCATATCTTGTGCGTCCTTGTGTTTCCTCTAAGGAGCAAATTAGTTGTTCTGATGTCACCTTCAGATTTTGGTGTTTACCTTCATAGAATCATAGAATCATAGAATGGTCAGAGTTGGAAGGGACCTTAAAGATCATCCAGTCCCACCCCCTGCCCTGGGCAGGGACACCTCCCACCACACCAGGTTGCTCCAAGCCCCCTCCAACCTGCCCTTGAACCCCTCCAGGGATGGGGCAGCCACAGCTTCTCGGGGCAACCTGGGCCAGGCTCTCACCACCTTCACACCAAAGAATTTCTTTCTGGTATCTTTGGCAATGACAATGACAGGAGAGTTTGAAGTCAGTGCTCCACGATTGCTTGAAGCACCTCAGCAATGGAATTACAAGACTGATCGCTTTCTCTTTTACAGTACCGTAGTTACGCATGGGACTGAAAAACAGGTGGCAGAAATGCTTCTGAAATAATCCTTGTGAACTTAAATAATGTGTCAGCAGCTGGAGGTTTGGGAAAGTTCCCACCCCAAATATTTCTGTTCTTTTAATGCATTTGTCATCTGTTACAGCAATCTAGGAAATGTGGAGAGAGGCTGTAGTCGGCAGGTCTGCGGAGACAGAGGGGTGTGAGTGAGTGAAGGCAGCAGCACACACGTGTTCACAGAATCACAGACTGGTTGGGGTTGGAAGAGACCTCTGGAGATCATCTCCTCCAACCCCCTGCCAGAGCAGGGTCACCCAGAGCAGGTTGCACAGGAACGTATCCATGTGGGATTTGAATGTCTCCAGAGAAGGAGACTCCACCACCTCTCTGGGCAGCCTCTTCCAGGGCTCTGCCACCCTCACAGGAAAGGAGTTCCTCCTCATGTTGAGATGGAATTTCCCGTGTCCCAGTTTGTGCCCGTTGCCCCTTGTCCTGTCCCCAGGCACCACTGAGAAGAGTCTGGCCCCATCCTCTTGCCACCTGCCCTTTAGCTCTTGCTCAGCATCGATGAGATCCCCTCTCAGTCTGCTCTTCTCCAGCTGAACAGCCCCAGGTCCCTCAGCCTTTCCTCAGCAGAGATGCTGCAGTCTCTTGATCATCTTCATAGCCTTCACTGGACTCTCCCAGCAGTTCCCTGTCCTTCTTGAACTGGGGAGCCCAGAACTGGACCCAGTGCTCCAGCTGTGGCCTCCCCAGGGCAGAGCAGAGGGGCAGGATGACCTCCCTACACCTACTGGCCACACGCTTTCTATTGCCCTCCCAGGAGACCATTGGCCTTCTTGGCCACAAGGGCACATTGCTGGCTCACGGGCAACTCGTTGTCCACCAAATTGAACATTGCTCTTCAGGACTTACTGCCCCTGGAAGTGCCCACCCCCATCACTGGCCAAAGCCCGAGGAGGGAGGAAGGCGACACAGCCCAGAGCTGAGCCAGAGGAGGTGCCGCTGTCCTTCTGGCTGGGCTTTGTGGCCTTCACGCCTCTGCCTTGAAGACCTGGAGCACGACTGGATGATACCTGAGCGGCTCCGACCAGCCCGTGCCGACACCCGGCTCAGCGGGACATCCCTGCGTCAGAGCTCTACGCTGCGCCTCTCCCGGCTCCGGGAACGCTCCGGGCTGTTGTGCTCTGCTTCCTCCTTGCCAAGTCCTTAATCTCCTGCTCCTCTTTGTGAGAAGAGCTGGGCTTGTGCCAAACTGACATCCTGTCCTGGCACCGAAATGCCTTGCTTTGACTACACATTGCTGTTCTTGCTGGGTTGTTTTGGTTTTTTTTAAAAGGATGTGTCTCCTCCTGTCGCGGGGATAGTGCTGGCTTTATACGTGGATTTTCAATGGTACCGTCTCCAAACCCTAGTTGTACTGTCCACCTCTCTGTGCCCTTCACACGTCTTTAGTGTGTGAAAGCTACTTTTCTCTAAACTTCACACCGGTGGTATCTGCAGAGCACAGGGAGCTGCCTCCACTTTCTGTGGACACGGCAGAGGTTGGTGGGTTCAGTACCAGTGGCATTTTACGGCACGGGGCTTATTTATTTTACCTCCGTCACCCAAATCTCTCGTGTGAACTTAGGATGGGGCTACTGTGTCCAGCTTTGGAGTCCTCAACACAGGAAGGACATGGACCTGGTGGAACAGGTCCAGCGGAGGACCACGAAGATGATCAGAGGGATGGAACACCTCTGCTGTGAGGACAGGCTGAGAGAGCTGGGGTTGTTCAACCTGGAGAAGAGAAGGCTCCGAGGAGACCTCATAGCAGCCTTCCAATATCTGAAGGGAGCTACAGGAGAGCTGGGGAGGGACTCTTTGTCAGGGAGTGCAGTGACAGGACGAGGGGTAACGGTTTTAAATTGAAAGAGGGGAGATTTAGATTAGATACCAGAAAGAAAAACTTTGGTGTGAGGGTGGTGAGAGCCTGGCCCAGGTTGCCCCGAGAAGCTGTGGCTGCCCCATCCCTGGAGGGGTTCAAGGGCAGGTTGGAGGGGACTTGGAGCAACCTGGTGTGGTGGGAGGTGTCCCTGCCCAGGGCAGGGGGTTGGAACTGGATGATCTTTAAGGTCCCTTCCAACTCTAACCATTCTATGATTCTACCCTTTGCTGACAGCAGAGGAACGGGGAGGTCTCCATCCCTGTCTCTCTCCCTGTCTGCCCGCCCTAAATCGAGGAGAGTGGCAGCACCTTCATCCTGCCCTGCCATCCTCCTTGAAGGGTGGGTGTCTTCTGGTCATCATGAGGAGGTGACGTGACTCCGAGGGCTGCGGTGGGTGAGGCTGCTGGCTACTCCAAGGGCAAGGACCAGGAACGCGCGGCCCAAATATTTATACGCCGCAAGACTGCAAATGGCTTTTTCAAACACTAGAAGCAAGCTCTGTAAATACAGCGCTCCTGCACGGAAGAGCTTTTTTCGGCTGCGGTATCTGCGGTGACGTCTGTCGGCGTTATCTGTTTATGCCGGCGTGGGGAAAGCAGGCAAACTTGGCTTGTACCAACAGGATTGTCTCCTTATCTCTGCACAGAAGACGCTTGTTCGGGGGGGGGGGGGGGGACACGGGACGGGGGGGACGAGGAGATTGAATTCCCCTATCGCAGGTGCTTGCCCTGCTCAAACCCAGCGCACCGAGGTCCGTTAATAAGCACCCTTTGCTTTCTCCTTCAGAGCGCCGGCGTTCTGTCACCCGTCCCCACGCCGTCTCTCCGGTAGCCTTTAAACCAGCCTCGCCGGGAATTTTCTCCCGAGACTTGGAGAGGTGTCTGGAACGGCAGCCGACCCCGCTGCCAGCACCGCCTGGTCTTCTGAAGCCGTTGGTTTAATGTGGGGGGGTGTGTGTGTGTCCCCCCCACCGCCAACCCTGCAGCGAGATGTCACCGTCGCCTGGCTCCGTCCCGGTGACGTAGCAGCCCTTATC
>QJSC01009564.1:711354-742244 GCA_003697955.1 Calidris pygmaea
GCACTAACAGTCTCTTTCTTGATCTGATGAGTAGGAGGGGAAGTTTAGAAGAAGAACCTGGTTTTGACCCCTACCTTCCTGCAGTGGACAGGGCCTGAAAGAAATTCCTGAAGCCACGTGCTGTATTTTTGTGCTGAAGGTGGTGAGACCCTGGCCCGGGTTGCCCAGAGAGGTGGTGGATGCTCCATCCCTGGAAACATCCTAGGTCAAGTTGGACAGGGCTTTGAGCAATCTGATCTAGTTGGAGATGTCCTTGCCCATGGCAGCTCCCTTCCCACCCAAACCACTCCATGATTCTCTGATGAAGTAGGTGAATGGTAGGTGCTGGTTTAATGACCGACAGACTCACTCTCAAAATTGCTGAGTTTTTTCTTCATTGGCGTTTAAAATCTCGTAGCCCGTAGGAAGGAAGATGGATGGAATGCCTCACATGCTTGGTGAGTCATCCCAAATCCCCAGCCCCTCAGTAATTCCATACTAGCTGGGTTGGATTTTTCAGCAGCCATTACTGGAAGAAGCTTCAAGACATTGCGCAGCCCGTGAATCTCAAACCTCACAAACGCTTCGCTTGACAAATTTGGGCTTAAGCCGCAGACACATTTCCCTGTCCCTGTCTCTCTCGACGCCCGGCGGCCACACTGACGGCAGCGCTTTGTTAAAGTGTAAGAGAAGTTACGGTATTCAGCTCTTAAATATTTAATTCTGCTGTTGTTTGGAGTCAGAAGATCTGTCAGCTCTGGCTTCGTCTTGGCGCGGTGGCTTTCGCTCTCCTGAGAGGGGACGCTTTCCGTGCAGCTGGGTTCGGGCAGGCCTGCCTGGTCATTAATGAAATATGGCTTCTGAGGTAAAGAGATCAATGAGATGTAATCGCACCATCTGGAAGCTCTAGGACGGGTCATACCTGCAGACTTGCCGAGTAAAAATCTGCTCTAGCCAGGGCATCTCTCGTGTGCTGAGAGGCACCCCCAAAAATGGGAAATCAGTTCTTTAATTCCACCATTCATTTATTGAAAGTTATTGGTGACGGTCTCAGTTTTGAGATTCAGCCTTAAGAACAAATCAGAGAATCCTTGCTTGTTTTGTTATCCCTTTGTTAATATGATAAAGCTTTTGCTGTGGTTTTCCTTCTTACCTCTGCACCTTCCCCGTACACGCTTTCTGCAGTGTGACAGGACAGGAGGAAATCCACTTCTTTCTGCTTTCTTTCAATCAAACTTCATAAGAGTTCACTAAATCGTTCTATATAAGGCTCTTTATAACCAAAATACCTTTCCAGAGCGGGGCTGGTGGCTCTGTACCCCGCAGAGGACTCAGGCACTCCAGGCTCTCACCCTGCGGTGTGACTCCGGAAAATCCCCATTAAATTAAATTTGGTTCTTTGGTGTTGGACAAACCTACCCCGGGAAATCAGGAGAACTGGCCCCCGAAGCTGGTGTCCCCAAACGTCCCTCTTTCACCTTGAAACGGCCGGTGGGTCGGCGTCGCTGCTCCGTTACGGGAGGGTTCCTCGCAGCTCGTGTTAACCTTTGGAGTTGAGGGGGTTCCTCTAAAGTGATTGCGGAGGGTCCCTCTGCAGCCGGGGACAGGGGGACCCCAGGCTGAGCCGGGAGCACGCGTGGGCACCTCGTTAGCTAAATTAGAGGACTGAAGGTAAATGAGGGGGTGCCGCCTTTCGTGTGGGAGACGCAAGGGAGGAAGGAAAGGGATTTTTCAAATTGGCCAGGTCCCAGGCCATGCCAAGCCATTCTAGATTTAAAGTGAGCTAGATTAAATTAAATCTGGAGCATGTAAAGGTCTCTTACGCTGTTTACGTAGGGTGATTTCTTCCTCCATCTTTATTTATCAAGCCCAAGAGCTGGCCACGAGTCGGAGGAAGGGTCAGCTCCATCGGGAAGGGACGGCGTCTCTTTGCGTTTGCATCAAATCCAGAGTGGATTTAAACGGAGCAGGGATTGGATTTGCGTGGGAGGCTGTGGGGTGGGGGGAGGAGGATGCTAGGGATACTCAGGGCTTTCTGCTTGTGGGTCACGGCTTCAGAAATAATCCAGTCTGGAAGCTGAAAGGCCATCAGCGTTTCGTAGCAGCCAAGTGAGTCGGGGGGTGAGCTGGTGAAGGGGGACACGGCCTTCAAAACTCCCTGGGTTTGGGTTGTGTTTTTTTCTTTTTCTTACGGCAGACTTGCTTTTGTGATTTGAGACAAATTACCCGGCTGCCTGGGATCTTGGCTCTTCTTCTGGGACGTGGCGATGACAGCACCTCCCCGTGCTAGACAGAGGTGTTGTGAAAATAGCAATTTAAAATTCTCGGGGAAGCGACGCGGGCGGGAGGAAAGCACGACTTGGGTTTGACAGGGGAGGAAAAAAAAGAAAAAAAGAGAGGTTTTCAGGCACAGATTTCTCTCCCAGGTCCAACAAACAGCCCCACCCAGGCTAAACCCGGGCCGGGGGCTTTAATTCTGCTTTAATCATTGAGCCCTTGCTGGAGAAAGGATCATGAAATGCTTCACGCGCAGTGATATTAACAGTCGTGTAAGTACATAAAGATACGTCTAAATCACAACCCTAACGGCGATGCTAATTAGCTCTCTGTGGTTGCTGCAGCAGCGGGAGGTCATGAAAACACCGAACTCGCCCAATCCCTGGATTTTTGTCCTTCCAGAGACCATTGAAACACACGGGGAGAGTCGCTCTGCGGGGAAAATGCTCCAGCCCCCAGCGCTGCCATGTGCGGTGGGTGTGAAAAAAAGTCAAAAAGAGTTTCCGGTGCTCCTTTTTTAAAGCAGATTCAGTGAAATTGCAGTATTTGCAATCATCTTTAAAAAAAAAAAAATTATAAAATCTCGTATTCCTATTTTCCATTCACGTTGCCCGGATTATGTTTTCTGACAACTGCCAAAGTATTAGTAGTTCTCGGTAATTCTCAGTAGAATCTGTTGTTTTAAAAGAAAAATGACCGCGTTTGTGTTTCTCTGTGCTAACTTGAAAATTGAGAGTGTTGTGTTTGCAAGATACTGGGTAACATTTCCAAAAGCCCCTACTTCTCATTTCCATGGGATTTTTTTATCTCCCAGTATCTTTAGAAACTTTGGGGAAATGAGTTGCAAATTATCTAATCTTTTAAAAAAATAATAATTTAATTAAAAAAAAAAAAAAATCTTTGCCACAGGGATTGATGCAAGGATTGTTCCTTGCTTCCTTAAATTAATAACGTTTAAGTTAATAACTTTTTCCTGATTGCTCTGACGTGCCCAGGTTTTCCCAGCAGCGTTAAGAATGCTGGTTTTTTTTTTTAACTTTTCCTGGGTGCTGATAAGGCGTTTTCGTTATCTCAAATCCTTTGCCTTTTTCCCCGTTGTTCCCCTTCTCTGCGGTGGGTTGGCAGTGACTCATCGAACGGCCTCGTGTTTTCCCTGGAGATAAAATCCAGCCTTGGGAAGAGTGTGAATGCCAGAGAGGTGGTGGATGGATCCGCCGTGAGTTCTTAACTCCCCCATCAGTTCGGAAATGCGGGTTTTCGGTCAGCGTCCAGCGCACGATAGACAAGAAAAACCTTCCCTCCTCTTATTTTCCCACCACCCTCACGGATTCCAAACCCGAGTTCTGACCCTTCCTCATCTCAGCAGGTCAGCGTGAAGAGCAAGGGCTCGCTCCGGAGCCAGCTCTTGGCCACTTGCCCGAGTGGCTGCCGAGTGCTGGCGAGTGTCGGCTTCGCTTTGGCGTCCCGCACGGAGCGCCGGGGTTGGGATAACGGTGGATGTCACAAGGCATTGGTTTGACAGCTGGAGAAGCGTCTTCTCGGACCTGGTGGAGGTCAAAGCAAGGAGTGGTCAGGCACTGGAACGGGCTGCCCAGGGAGGTGGTTGAGTCCCCATCCCTGAATGTGTTTCGGAGTCGTTCAGAGGCGGTGTTGGGGGATACGGTGGAGGGGAGGACTTTGTGGCGTGGGGTTGGTGGTTGGACTCGATGATCTCAGGGGTCTTTTCCAACCTGAATGATTCTATGAGTACGAAGAGGAACCTAAAACTTCTCTTTTCGTAGCCTGCGTCTCCACCAAGAGGGGTATAAAGAGGGTTGTGTTTGCGCGCTCGCTGCTGACGTCGGGCTCCAAGTCACCCGACCCCGAGCCCTAAGAGACTGTAAAATGTGAAATGTGTGATCCCTGAATCCTCCTGATGCTTTGGCAGCCCCGGCCTGGTCACGGGAGACACGCTTGGGAGCCGAGGGGATTCTCTCAGAGCTCTTGGTTTCTTTCTTGGCTTTTTCAGTTGGGTTGAAAATGCAGATGTTTATGGTCTGTCCCGTGGCAGCAGCGGCTTCCAGGCCTCCTGCCCGGCTCTGTGCCATTGCTGTGTTTTACTGGTGTCTGTGGAAGCCCTTTATGTCACCTTCTCTGTTCCTTCTTGAAACCACAAAAACGATATTCCAGCCCTGGCGGAGCGTTCCCCTCGTAGAGCATCGCTGTGCCAGCAGCAGCACTGGTGGTCATGGGGAGGTGATGTCCTTTCTGATCCCAAGAGAAGCAGCCGTGTCCATCCCAAATCCCTGCGGCTGCTGTGAAACTCGCTGCTCATTCTGGGTGAAATCCATAGCGCTTTGGCAAATGTGGCATCACCCTTTACCCGTTGCCTGCGTTAACCACACATCCTTTTCCCACCACCCTTGAAGGACAATCCCACTCACCAGAGATCCTCCAGACCATCCGGGTGTCCCCGCAGTGATCCCGGGGCTCTCCCTTCCCGAGGCAAAGCACCCAGCCAGGTCGTTAATCCCAAAAAACCCTGGAAAAGGCTTCTTTATCACCAGAATTTCAGCCGGCACGTTAATGGACGGAGGCAATTTGGAAGGTTCAGCTGGCTCGGGTTGGCAGCCTGGCACGCAGGGCCCCGCTCGCTGCTTCTGAGGAACATTTTTGAGGGGGGAAAGGAAGCTGCGAGACAAGGATACAGCTCGACTGCATGGCTTCAGGAAAGTTTCAGTCCTTGCCAAAAGACGCGGAGGCCTGTGCGGAGAGAAGTCCCCCGTGTGCCTCGGTAGGTCTCCGCTATGGAAATTTTATGAACTATTAGTAGCTCTTTAACGATCCTGAAAACAATCTCATTTTCACTTAGTTCTGTGACCAGCGAGCCGTGGTGAAGGGATCTTTGAGGATCCTCGGGCTCGGGTGCCGCGTGGCGATGTTTCTGCGCGGCAGGGCTGAGTCGGAAGGGTGGTGTTTGTGGGCTCTGCACGGGGAGGGTGACGGGCAGGGGATGCTGCCCGTGAGCAGGGACATCTCATGTCTGCCGGCCTCGGGGTAGCTGTCCCGTGCCGACTGCCCGTCCTTCTGGGCCAGGGGAGCGTCTAACCCCGATGCTGTGGTCACCTTTCTCTGCCCCCTGCTACAGGCAGGCTTTTAAAATTTATTTCACTCATTTTGAGGTTTGAGCGTTAACGGTGAAAAGCCGGGTTTGGGCTTTTATCTGTAGGCTTCGCCGTTATTCGCATGCTTCCAAAAGAGGAGAACGAAAGGCGATTAAATTAACCAGCAGCCGTCGCCAGAGGATGTGTCATCTGAAGATTGCGGTGAGGGACGCTTCCAAAAAGCCCCAGCTGGCCCCTGGCCACGGGTTTCCATCCAGACAGGGGTGGTCAGAGCCCCTGCCCTCCAGCCACATCGCTGGCGGTCAGTCTGGAAGGGGCTGGTTGAAATCTGCTCCGCTGAGTTCCAGCTGAGCTCCCCTGCCTAGTTTGATACGCAATATTTAAAATTTAAGACCCTGTTTTAAAGACCCAGAATGAGAAATGCAGCCAATTCCAGCTCTGAAAGCCAAAGATCTCCTCGGGGCAGCTTTTGGGCTTACTGTGCCGCTCCTGCGTGATGTTTCTTTTGTGCTGTTTCTTGGGTGATGCTTCTTGTCACTGGAAGGCGTGGGTGCGACCTGGAGCGGTGGGAAGAGGCTGCCTGAACTGGTCCCACCAGCTCGGCAGAACGTTTGCCATCAATTAGAGCAGCAGAGATTTGGGAAGAGAACTTGTGCCATCGAGACCTTCCTTTCAGGTGTGCTCAACGGACAAGTATTCAGTGCACACAGGGCATCACGAGTGACTAGAATGACTTGTGAGCAGAGGAAATGGCACGTTGTTTTAATAGCTGGAGCTCTGATTTTCTTAGCACTGTGTGTTCGTGCTCTACCTTGCGATCAGAAACCAGTGTTGTCGTCCTGCAACTTCGTTTTTTTCGGACTTCGCATTCATACAAAGTTGTGATAATTTCACAACGGCGAGGTCTGTGAAGCTGAACTCCTTCTGCGTGACTTGCAGGCAGTTATTAGTGTCCCACGGATCCTTTATTCTCTTTAGCAGTGCCCACTGTGTTGCTCTTCTCTCGGGGATGAGGAAGGCTGCGGATGGTTTCTGGCTGTCAGCCTGCTTTCAATTCCATGCTTCAACACCCCCTTTCTCTTCCAGTCGTCCCATGCTGGTCTCAAAACACCCCTCCTCCGTTCTGGTGGTGATTTCCCTGATATACTCTGACTGCAAGGAAATAACTTCGTATTAATGGTATCCGAGTGAATATTGTAGGCTGGGTTTGTTAGCCTTTGGGTTCAGAGCAGCTAAAGTGAATCCCACAGCATCACAGAACGATATGGGGTTGAGAAGGGACTTCTGGAGATCATCCCCTCCAACCCCCTGCCAGAGCAGGTCCACCCTGAGCAGGTCCCACAGGAACGAGTCCAGGTGGGGTTTGAATGTCTCCAGAGATGGAGACTCCACCACCTCTCTGGGCAGCCTCTTCCAGGGCTCTGCCACCCTCAAAGTGAAGAAGTTCCTCCTCATGTTGAGATGGAACTTCTTGTATTCATGTTTGTGCCCATTCCCTCTTGTCCTGTCACTGGGCACCACTGAAAAAAGCCTGGCCCCATCCTCCTGACACCCACCCTTGAAGTATTTATAGGTGTTGATCAGATCCCCCCTCAGCCTTCTCTTCTCCAGACTAAAAAGACCCAAGTCCCTCAGCCATTCCTCATAAGAGAGATGCTCCAGGCCCCTCATCATGTTTGTAGCCCTGAATGCCATCCTCATCCTCACTTGTTTGGTTCATGGGGAGGTTTTGGTGCATTTCAGCACAGTTCCTCTCAGGGGAAACTAAACCATGAGCTCTGCTCCAGATGCAGATCAAACATAGTCCACCCTCTGAAGGGCTCTTTGGCCAATTTCAAACTGAGTGTGAGGTGGGGACATCCAGTCCAGGGTACCAAAAAACTAGTCTGAAGTCACCTTCCCCAGTCACGTACAGTGTAGAGGCGTGGGCTGGTGGTCCAGGGGACAATAGTCCCAGACACTTGATTTTCATGCTTCTGGACACAAACCCAATGGCTGCTTCTTGGGTTGTCTTGGTGAGAGCTTTCCCTCTCCAAAGCCTCTTGCCTTGAAAACATTCCTGCAGTGCTGGAGCTAGCGAGACATCCCAGGTTAGAGCAGGGAAACCACCCCGTATCTTCACTCCTCAGCTTGAGGCATCTCCTGCCTCCTCCTCATGGAGGACTTTCCTCTGGAAGGACAGTAATTTTGTGCAAGTCGTTACTTCTCCGAGCGGGGCTGAGATGACGACTGAGATGCTTCGCGCAGCAGCACAGCGCGGGACCCCTGGGGCACGGGGCCGGCCAACTCCATCATCCTTCCTGTTAATGGCTTGAACCCCTTGCCCTCAAACGAGGAAGAGTTGGCGCTTAACTAGAGCCCCTTAATAGCTCTGAGATTAATGGAGGCAGCACTCGATGCTCCGACGCAACCTGAACTGCCTTCCTGAAAATCCACACGTTTCCCGAGGGCTTTAGGGGAAAAAAAAAAATAAAAAAGGAGAAGCGTTAAATAACTCAGGTGGAGGTGTTTGTAACACCATCAGCTGAATTGCTCAGTTGTCCTTCAGCTTCAAGAGGGTTGTTCTTCAGCTTTAGATTTTGCTGATTCTTTTAACCGCCACGGGTGGGGTGGCTCTGCTGTTTTACTGCCAAAATCCCTATGTCGTACCCCAGCGTCTCTGCTAACAAACCCAGAGGATGCTTTTTCAGCAAGATATCAATAAAGGTGGTAGGTCAGAGATCCCAACCCTTCTGGGCAGAGATCGGGAAGAGGGGGGCGGACATGTGTCCAGTGGGCTTGAGTTTTTCCTTGGCTGTCACGTTTACCCTGAAGCTGAGTGAATTTGGGTCCCTTCAGGGTGTTTTTAGTTGAGGATGGTGCTCGGCTGCGATGTCACGAGGGCTTTGCCAGTGCTTGGAAGTGAATTTCCTAGAATCACAGAATGGTTCGGGTTGGAAGGGACCTTAAAGCCCCCCCAGTGCCACCCCCTGCCCTGGGCAGGGACACCTCCCACCACACCAGGTTGCTCCAAGCCCCCTCCAACCTGCCCTTGAACCCCTCCAGGGATGGGGCAGCCACAGCTTCTCGGGGCAACCTGGGCCAGGCTCTCACCACCCTCCCACCAAAGAAGTTCTTGGAGTGTTTGCTCAGGTGTTCCCCAATTTGAGGTTCTTTGTGGTTTTTCAAGCACTTCCCAGCTTCAGCTGGAACGAGGGGCACGAGGACATCTCAGGTCTGGGTTTCAGGTGTCTTTTCCATACCTTAAATTAATATGATGCTTCTCTAGGATGTTTGGCTGGAGCTGTGGTGCTTAAGCCGTTCGGTAACTATTGTGATGTGCGTTCAGGAAAATATATTACCACTGTTTTAAACAAATCTGTCACAGCAGCAGTGGGTGAAATAGCTGGAGAGCTGTGCAGGCAGGAAGGGGTTACCAGCCACACCGGGTCGGAGAGGAGAGGAGAGGCAGCCGGTTCCTGGAGAGCCATTTGCAATAACATCTTGCAGTTTCCAGGAACTGGCTGGAGGGATGAGATTAGAGGAAAAATGGGGCTGCTTTTTCTCCGTGGAGAGCCCCGTGTCCTATCTGTCCTTCTGTCCCTGCCCACCAGCTGCGGCTGACAGCGATGCCACGATGCTCCATTCCTCCTCCTTCCCCCCCGGTGACTAATGGCTGCATCTGTGAGCAATTAGATAAGGTGAGGGGGAAGGCTGCTGGGCTGGACCTGTCCTGCTGCAGGATGCTGCTGGGTCGGTGGGGCTGGGCTCTTCCCTGCGGGGGTCTCATTAAGAGAGGAAGAAGAGGCTGTTGGAGAACGGAGGCGCTCGGAGGCCTCCTTTTCAACGAGGAAATTGGATTGCGGCCGCCGAGCCCACTTGTCTCTCTGAAGTGGAGCTGAGCTCATTTCTAGGAGCCGTTGGACAGAGTTTGTGGGGTTTTAGAGCCCTTCAGTTCCTGGTAATGATGCCTGCAGCTGGGCCCCCTCCTCTCGAGAGCCCGTCTCTCCGGGTGCTGTCAGACCCGGGGTGCTCTGAACTCCTGACTCGCCTTTCACCGTTGTTCCCCTGTCGCTTCCTCTCCCCCTCGCAGCCTTTCTCGGGACAAAGGACGGGGTGTGTGACTCAAGGCAGAGAGAACAGCCACGTTTCCGCGTTCCCCCCGCTTAAAAACACCATAATTGGTCCAGATGCTAATGAGTAAACACCCCCGCTCCGGCACAGCAGCCCAGTGCCGGTGGTTTGGAGGGGCCAAGCTCCTTGCAGCACCATCCCTCCATGGGACTGACTTTCCTGCCTGGATGTAACTTCTCCAACTTATGTCATCGCACTGAATTAAACCTTTTTGTCGTTCTTCTCACAGGTGTTGGCACAAGGAACTACTACAGGAAGATCGGCTACGAGCTGGAAGGGCCTTACATGGTGAAAAGGCTGGACTGATGCCCCAGGAGGTCCTGACTTGATGCCCCGGGAGGTCCTCACCGCAAGACTCATCTGGAAGGAAAGCCCAAGCTGATGGCCGTAAGCTACAAACCAAAGCCTGCCAAGTGCCAAGGACTTGCTGATGCCAGAGCCCACGGCAGCAAACGGGGCATCTCCTCTGGGGAGAGCATTTCTGAGCTCTGCCCCAGGAGAAGGTGCTGCAGGACAGGCTCTGGGGCGTTGCAATAGAGGACTGAGGCTCAGGTGAACTAAAACCATCCATTTCTATGATGCTGTCAGCGGGCTTTTAATGTTTCAGTGTTGAAATTGCGCGGGTTATTCTGCAACACGAGTTAATTCTTTCTCTGTGTGTATTTATTTATGCTGGGCTTGGCTTCTTTCTCTCCATCCCAAGCGGTGCTGTTTGATCCTTTTATAGTAGGATGCCACGAGGTTTGGAATTCCTACCTTCCTGGTGGTAGGAATTGAGATTAAAACTTGAAGTGACTCTATGGTGACACGCAACCATGGAGTGACTGAGGTTAGATGAGACCTCTGAGGTCTTTAGTCCAACCCCACTCAAAGCAGGTCTGATTAGATCAGGATGGTGATGCTTGAATATCTCCAAGGGTGGAGGTACTCAGTGGATGTGGATGGAGAGTCCACAGCATCTAGGTTTCTGGTCCAATGTTTGACCACCCTTGTGTTGAAAAAGTTTTTCCTAATATTTGGTTGGGGTTTACGATGTTTCAACTTGTGCCTGTTGCCCCTTGACTGGTTGCTGGGCGCCTCTGGGAAAAATCTGCTTCTGGTCTCCAAGCTTCTCCTGGCACATCACATCCTCCAAAGCCTTACCCATCATTATGGCCTCTCCTCCAGCTTAGTCTGTATTTCCAGCACCAGATCTGCCCCTCCTCCAGCCCCTAGCCCATTGATTTGGGCATGAGGATGTTGTGTGGCAGCAGTGTCACAGCCTTGGCAAGGTCCTGCTGTACAACATCCATGTCCCTCCCTTGTCCTCACTGCTGTCATCTCGTCACAGCAGGCACGATCTGCCCATGGGGGGGTCCCTCCTGGCTGTTCCCAGCTCTCCCTTCCCCTCTCAGCAAGGAGAGGGCTTCAGGGAGGGTCTGGGCCCCATCTCTGCCAGCGTGGAGGCAAGGCTGGACTGCCCTGGTTCTCCTCAGATCCTCCTCCTGGTCCTCCTCAGAGGTGGGTGTGATGGTTGCCTTTTCCCGGCACTGGGAATTCTACCAGGAATGATGGAATGAAAGCTGCTTTTTTGCAAGCGGCGTGAGCTGGGACCCTGGGTGAAGAGCTCAGCACCTTCCTCGCCTCCTCCGGTGGGGTGGGGACAGCCCAGGACCACACAGGGCAGGTGGGTGTCCTTTGACATTGGTGATTCAGAGGTTTCCAAAGCAGCGTGGCTGGTGCTGCCCGCTTGACTTCACAAAATCAGAAGGGAGCAGCCGGGGCTCTGACCTCCTCCCCTGCTTTTTTTTTTTTTTTTTTTTAACAGTATTTCAATTAAAAAAAAAAAAAAATAGGGTTGAAATCCCGAGTAGCGGCTTGTAGAGGAGTTGACATTTCGGGTTGTTGCTCTAATAAATGACTCTGTCAGGAGCCTTCCGGAAACTTCTGCCGTAAGGAGGGCTCGGGCACACGTGAGTGACTGGGAGGAGGAGCGGTTCGTGTTGGGGGGGAAAGCTCTGGTGGCAGCGCCGGGCAGGAGATGCTGTTCTGCCACCCTGACCTATTGCTGCTCCCGAGGCGGGGGGGTGACACGTGGGGTCAGCACCCGGGACCGCCCAGGCAGCGCGGAAAAAGCCCGTCCTTGCCGGAGAGAACCGCGATTCCTGGCGGTAAAGTTTCTTATTAGTGAAGGTGGACGCTGGCATCCCGTGGCTTCAGGGCTGGGGAGTGAAAAAGCACAGCCCAGCTCGTCGGTACCTACACCCAGAGCGTGTTTTGAGCCTCCTGCCCTGAGGTTGGGTTTAAAGCCGGGGAGATGGAAGCTCTTGCTTCTTGATTTGCTGAATTTTTATTTATTTTTTTTTCCTCATCCACCAAGACACTGGTAAATGGGGCGTGTGAAGGTTCTGACACCGTTAACAGCAGAGGAGACGGAAAGGGATGTGTGGAGGAGGGGGGGGGATGCAATTTCTGGGCGGAATCCTGAAAATTTTCCGCAAAACTTGGTTGTTCTGGTACCACTGACATAATTCTGAATCACTCTGACGCTCTCGGCTCTGACAGCCCGGGTTTTTTTCCAGGTACCAGCCAGAAAAGCTCACGGTTTCCGTGCGTCTGCAAGCGTGGCCCTCCGGCAAATCTAGGAAACATCGGCTACGTTTTGGGTTGGTTTGTTTTTTTTTTTATTTTTTTTAAAGGCCAACGCGTTTTGAGTTGTTTAGTAGCAGCTTTGTCAAGAAATAAAGCAATTTGGTGGTGGGGGGGTTGTTCTTATTTTTAGCTTCCCATTTTGCGTGTTCTTTCTGGGGTGATTTCATGCTGCACTGGCTCAGCTTCTGCGAAAACTCGGGGCTTGTCTGCACAGGCTGGGGTTTGTCTTGACGCGTGATGTATTGATTTGCCCGTCTGAGATAAAGGCAGCCAAATGAACAGCTGGTTTGTACTTCTCCCCGAGCCCTTGGGGACAGGGAGTTCCTCCTGGCGTGTGGCCCCGTCTCCTGCCCCGCTGGGCTTTGGGATGGGGTCGGAGGGGGGGTGGTCTCAGGAGCTGGTTCTGCCAGCTCCCTGCCAGGGCACGAGCAAACCTCGCTGGGACGCCCCAGGAGATGCGATGGTTTGAGGAAAGGTCCCAAGAAGCTGTGGCCTCTCAGCCTTTGTGCGTCCTCCCGAGTTTAAAACACAGCGGTGTGTGTCAGGGGGCTACGGAGAGCTGGGGAAGGGAGGACTGAGCAGCTCTCTGTGAATTTTCCACGGGTTTTAGTGGGGTCTGTGGTTGCCTGGACGTAAGTTGGGGCAATATCGCTTCCTGCCATGCTCTCTGCTGCCTGTGGTGTGGCTGCCGTGAGGGAAAAGCAAAACCCACACTTCCCTCTAACGCTGCTCTGAAGGGTTTCTTGTGTTGGAAGTACACAGGGCACCAAGTCTGGTAAGGACTCAGCCATCAGTGTGGATGACCAGGCAGCAGCTCTTTGCAAAGAGGTTTGTACACAGAATCACAGACTGGTTGGGGTTGGAAGGGACCTCTGGCGATCATCTCCTCCAACCCCTGCCAGAGCAGGTCTCACAGGAACGTGTCCAGATGTGGTTTGAATGTCTCCAGAGAAGGAGACTTCACCACCTCTCTGGGCAGCCTCTGCCAGGGCTCTGCCACCCTCATAGGAAAGAAGTTCCTCCTCATGTTGAGATGGAATTTCCCATGTCCCAGTTTGTGCCCGTTGCCCCTTGTCCTGTCCCCGGGCACCACTGAGAAGAGTCTGGCCCCATCCTCTTGCCCCCTGCCCTTTAGCTCTTGCTCAGCATCGATGAGATCCCCCCTCAGCCTGCTCTTCTCCAGCTGAACAGCCCCAGGTCCCTCAGCCTTTCCTCAGCAGAGATGCTGCAGTCCCTTCATCATCTTCATAGCCTCCACTGGACTCTCTCCAGCAGTTCCCTGTCCTTCTGGAACTGGGGAGCCCAGAACTCTAGCTGTGGCCTCCCCAGGGCAGACCAGAGGGGCAGGATGACCTCCCTCCACCTGCTGGTCACACTCTTCTTGATGCCCCCCAGGATGCCATTGGCCTTCTTGGCCACAAGGCACATTGCTGGTCCACGGGCAGCTTGTTGTCCACCAGGACTCCCAGGTCTCTCTACAGAGCTGCTCTCCACCTTTCCAGTTGTCTCACACCTCTTTCTTTGCAGTATTCTGAAAGTTTGGGTGATTATTTTAAGGTTTGGGTGGGTTTCTTTTCCTTCTCCCTGAGAGCAGCATCCATTTCAGTTACAGGTACATCATTCTTCCAGAGCTGGCGTGTCGGAAGCCGGCTAATCGCATCCTGTGATTAATTGCGCCGGGGAGAGCGGCTTTGAGACGCGGGAGCAGTTGTGCTTCGCTGCAGCCCATGGGACGTGTCTGCCTTGTGCAGCCGGGAACCCTCCTGCCGTTTGAGGTGGGATAAATGCAGAGGGTGTTTTGCCTTCAGTGGCCAAACCCGGCTTCTTTTAGGTGGGGGTCGGTGGAAGAGTGTATTGAAGCCTCCTGGATGGAAGACCAAAAAAAAAAAAAAGTCCCAAAAAGCCACAAATACAAAGATGAACAAAGTCAATAAAACACAATTTCCCTGTAAAACCCAACAGACCAAGGGCTGTGGCCGATCCCACGCCTGGGGAAATGAAACGTGGGGCTGGGAAGACCCAAAAATGCCTTGTTCTGGGTCGAAAGGGTGCCGAGGGAGGACTGGGGCCGCTGCTGTGGAACGGCTGCTCGTGCCGCGTCCTTCCTGCTCCGCAATCACAGCCTCCCTCAGGAAAAGGGGTTTTTGAGGCCGATGCTCTCAAGCAAGAGCTCCCCAGCGAGGGCTGAGCTCCCCGGGCTGTGCCCAGCTCCTTCCCAGCCCGTAAGGAAAATGAAGCAAGCAGGCGTGAAGGAGGAGAGTCGTTGATGGAAACTGCTCTCTCCTTTCATGGGCAAACAGTGGTGACCAGCTTAAAATACTTTGAAGAAGAAGAAAATGTGAGTCATGCTCATTTCTGCGTTAATTTTAGCCTGTTGAGTTTCTCCCGTTCTCACTTTTTTTTTTTTGGGGGGGGGGGAGAGGGGGAGGGATGCTGATGCTGATGCCTGCGGTCGGGACGTGGCCAAGACGTGGCCCAGGGTGGCCGGGGAGCTCAGGTGCAGCTGGAGCAGCAATAATAACCCGCTCGGGGCAGGAGCGCCGGGGCTGGGGCCGTGATTTCATTGCCGGGGTCTTGCGCTTCGTGATGTCAGAAGCAGCTCTGCCAGCTTCAATATTTCTCCTGCTTCTATTTATGTGCCTTCTCCTTATTGCTTTAAAATTATCTTCTCCTGCCCCTGCCTTGGTAGTGCTGGAGCGAGCTGTGGAGTGCCTGCTGAGCGCGCCTCTCCTGCTGCTCGTGCAAGGGCTGCAGAGTGGGTTTTTGCTTCCCCGTGGCCACGGGAAGAAGCCCACCTTTGCCCAGGAGAGCTGGTGGGAGGAGAACCCCGCTGGGGCTGTGGGACTGCCTCGATCTGCTGCTTTGTGGACCCCAGGGAGCCGTTACCTCCTGCTTTCTGGTGGATCCCAGGGTCAGATGAGTGGTTGGTGGCCGCAGGAGGGATCAGAGGTGCTGCCCTGGGTCACACGGGCTTCCAGGTGGGTCCAACCCTGCACAGACTCCACCTGGAAAGAAATCAAAGCCCAGGTAGAGAACCATGAGCCTGTTGGAGCCATGCTGTTGCCCCAGCTTTTGCCCTGGCTGCAAGCGATCTCTAATTTAGAGGCACGGAGACAGGCAGGAACATGAGGAAATGGCCTTAGAGTTGCACCAGGGGAGGTTTAGGATGGATATTAGGAAAAATTTCTTCCCCAAAAGGGTTATCAAGCACTAGAACAGGCTGCCCAGGGCAGTGGTGGAGTCACCATCCCTGGAGGGATTTAAAAGCCGGGCAGACGTGGTGCTGAGGGACATGGGTACCTCCAGCTGGTTGCCCTCATGGCCACAGCTGCCTATTGGTCACCCCAGTGCCATACCTGTCATCCCTGCCTCTAGCTTTGCAGGCAGAAGTGGCTCCTGCCCCTTGAAGCGACACAAGTGAATGCACAACCCAGATCAGGCAAGAAGAACCAGGAGAACACCCTGATTCAACAGCCTCTACAGGCAGGATAAAGCTGTTGCTGGGACCCATGGAATCTGAGGTGCCCATGGCTTTTGGAGTAGCTCCTACAGGAGAAGGATGTCTGACCACAGCCTTAATGGCAGCAGAAAGCTAGAAATTTAAGAGCAGCTGGGAAATAATACCTCAAAAACTTGAGGTGTTCAAGCCTAAGGTGGCCAAGGTGAAGCATCACCACTACAGGAACCGAGCCATGAAACGAGAGGACACCAACACCAAGAAAACATGCTGAAGTTGGGGATGAGGGGGTCAGCTGCTCTGCTCTTGATAACATTAAGGGCAATTTTGACATCCAATAGACCCTTCTACATTCGAGTGGGATGAATTCAGCAGAATAAGCTGCTGCTCAGTTTGGGGAAAATAAAATAATATCCGTTTCCAGATTCTAGTTTGACACATCCCGCGTCCGGCTGCTGACCCCATGCCACGGTTAGCTCTGTGGCTTCCTGAGACGACCCCCCAGCAGCAATATTTATAAAAAAAGTGAACTGGGAAAAGAGAAAACCCTCTAGTAACCCAGAAATACCTAATGACACCAGCAGCCTCTCTGGTGAGGGGCCGGGCGTTGCCAGCGGCGCAGGGTGGTGGGGATCTGACCTGCTCCCAAGGATCCATCCCCTTCTGCCAGCTCGGATTTTGTTTTTCTTCTCCGCTCGCGTCCTCGGTGCGGCAGCAGCAGGGGCTGCCTCCCGCCTTCAGTGCAATAAGCAGTCGCGCCAGGGGCTCGGGGAATCTGCGGCGAATCTGTCAGGGAAGGAGAAAATTAAATCAAGAGGAGCAGGAGCCAGAAAGGAGCCTGATTTTAAAAAAACGCAGCAGTCACGATCCGGCTGTGCTCATCGGCTTTGGTTAATAAGAAGAAGGAGTCAGCAGTTCGGAAAAAAACAAAGTCGAGGTGAAACGGCACCGGCTCAGCCCTCGGGTAAACAGCAGCACGAAATCCTTGGGCTCATCTCGAGTTCCTTTTCCAAATGGGAATGAAGTGGTTTCGGCATCGATTTATCGACATCGCCGCCTGCCTCCCCTTCTGTCCCTTCCCCGTCCCCATCAGGGCGCGGGTGGCTCTGCGGGATTTCGTGCCCCATGTCCCCTTTTCCTTTTTTTTTTGTTTTTTTACCCCCTCCCTCTTTCAGTTTGTTTATAATTGGGGTAAAAAGCCAGATGTGGTGGTTTTACCCTCAATCTTTCCCATAAGCGAAAGGCTGAGGCTGCTCAGTCACCGAGCGACAGCTGAAGTCCCTCAGCGCACGCCTTCAGCAGAAGTTGGTGCTGGTTTAAGGGAAAAGGATAAAACAAAAGCAAAGACTCTTCAGTCAATGAGTGCAGTTTCCTCTGTAGATGCCTGTTTTCGTTCATGCTTCCTCCCAGAATCTACACAGATCTAGATTTTGGGCAAATCCAGCTGATAACCATGATGATAATTAAATATAAGCTTCGTTCTGGCCATGTCTACCAGCAGCTGTCCTAAGTACCCACTGGTGGTTTTGGGGTGCTAGATCTGGCTCCCAGCTTCCCATATGTACACCATATAAGCCTTTCATAGGTATATTTTCATCCCTGGAAGGACTTGATGCTTCCCACAGCCCTTTCCGATGGCTCCCCGGGAAGCCAGCGGTGACACACGAGCTCAGTCCACTCCTCCTGGGACACATCCTCAGGCAGGAGCATCCTTAGGAGACCCTTCCCTCTCCTCTCCCGCTGGGATCTCAGACTCCTGCACCATGGCACGTGTCAGGGCGGCTCTAGAAATGTATATTTCCCATTAGTATCGTTTCTTTAAGCGAGCCTTGAAGCCTCTATTTTGGTAGAGAGCAGCTCTGCCAGAAGGTTTGCTGGGATGAGGGGAGGCAGAGTAATGAAACCAGGGTCTGGACCCCACCACATGGGTGTCCGTGTCACTCGCTGTGGGGCTGGGCCCCACATCACGGCGCAGTGCAGCTTGCCAGACACCCACGAAGCCACTTTAAAAAAAAAACAAACCACTTTCTCAAAAACTTAAGCCCCCCCAAACTTTCTGGGGAAGCTGCAAGAGGGCTTTGGGGTTTTACGCCCCTGCGGGTACATCGAGCACGTGTGGGATGGTGGGATGGTGGCTTCCAGCTTCCCTCTCGCCCGTTTTCCAGGGGATCCCGGTGGGTTTGTGACCCAGGCGGTTCCACAAAGAGCCCTATGAGCTGGGAGCAGGCCCGAGGCTGTGCCGAGCAGGAGCACGGCCAGGAGGCGTGAATAACAGCATCACAGAATCACCATGGTTGGAAGGGACCTCTGAGGTCATCGAGTCCAACCTCAAAAAAACCCAAACAAACCCAAAACAAACAAGAAAAAAAACCAAACAAACAAAAAAAGAACCACCAACAAAACAAAAATGACAAAACAAAAAACACAACACCCCACCACATCACACCCACCCACAACCCAACAATCCCGGGCACTAGAGCATGCCCTGAAGAGCCACGTCTACACGTTTCTTAAATCCCTCCAGGGATGGTGACTCCACCACCTCCCTGGGCAGGCCGTTCCAGAGCCTGACCACCCTCTCAGGAAAGTCATTCTTCCTAAGATCTAATCTAAACCTCCCCTGCCCCAACTTCAGACCATTTCTCCTGGTCCTGTCGTTATTCCCTCGGGAGAAGAGGCCAACCCCTACCTCTCTACTCCCTCCTTTCAGGGAGTTGTAGAGGGCAATGAGGTCTCCAGGAGACGGCACATTGTCTCCGTTTAAAAACAATTTAATCTGAATTCTCTGATCCTGCAGCTCTTTGAGAATAAAGGAAAGCTAAAGACGCTTAAAAGGCAGCAAACCCACTGCTTCCAGCTTCAAAAAAAGCCTCGGCAGAATCAATTAAGAGTGTGTGGAGAATCTTGGGAGAACCAGAGGGACTGACAGGTTGAACCGCACGAGCTCCTTACCTTCCCAGACCCTCTCCTTCTTGCCGATGTTCCTGTGCGATGTCCACCCTGGCATGGGGGGGGTCTTCACGTTTCTGTGAGAGCCCCTGGATGATGCTTCGCCAAACCCCTGCATGGTTTACACCTGAGGAAACAGCCTCCTGTGACGGGGAAAGGCAGCAGGTGTTTAACAACATGGAATCATAGAATCATCTGGGTCGGAAGGGACCTTCAAGGTCATCTAGTCCGACCCCCCCACGCCCCCGCAGTCAGCAGGGACACCCCCAACTAGACCAGGTTGCCCAGGGCCTCGCCAAGCCTGAGGAACAGAGGAGCAACGTGTTCAAAGATTGGGGTGAGCAGTGGATGTGACCCGAGTGGTAAAGGTTTTAATTAGGAAACGGTCTGCGTCCGTTGCCGATGGACCAAGCTGCAGGTTTCCCTCTTTTTCCTTATCCTGGAAAAGTGTTTCTCTCGGTTCAGTCACTCCACGAGTGAGGTCCGTTCCCCTCTGCAAGTCAATAACATCCTTCTTACCTCTCCAGCGGCGAGGAAATCACATTCCTCCTCTGAAACCCCTGGCGAGGGCAGCGTTTCTACCTGCTGGACCAGGAGCAGGGACGCCGTGGCTTTGGCTGGAACGTCCTCCTTCCCACCCCTGGAGAACAGGTCGGGAAATCTCCTTGCCTTGTCTCATCCCACCTCCCTGCCGAGATGAGACTCGGCTCCTCTGTCCCCCCTCGGAACGATCCCCATCTCCAGCCACCCGCTGGGCACCTGCAGATAACTGCTCCCTGACAGGCATCCAGAGCGCCTTCGTTAGTCTTTGTGATTAACAGACCCGTGAATTTAATGAGTTCCCCCCCAAAAAAGCCGCCCGGCGGCTGCGAAGGCACCAGCGACGGTGATGTATTTAACAGACAGAGGAGAAGAAAAAAAAAAAAAACAAACCACAAAACCCCTTCTGCCTCTGCTGTCTGGGATTGGTGATTAACGGAGGGTTCTGCTAATGAACGATTTAGAGGCAACGCTTAATTTCAGAGAAAAATAGAATAGTATCGACTGACTTGATCCTGAGTGGGGACGGTAGCCGGTATTTAATTCTTCCCCGGCTAAATTCAGCCCCTGGCTCTCTTACATCTCTGTGAGTGATGTTATTTGTCCCAATGGAAAAAAAAAAAAAAAAAAAAAACCAAAAAAACCTAGTCTGAAGCATCCTTAATCCAGAGTAATCAATTTACCTGCCTGCCTCGGCGGACAGCCCCAGCAATTAGTGGCCATTCTGACAAACAGCTCCAAAGCAGGAGGCTCATTGCAGGGGACAGAAGAGAGAACTTACACGGTTTTGGGGTTTTTTTCCCCCACCAAAGCAGGAGAAAGCTTCGCCTTTGCTATCCCTTCACTCGAAACACGAAGCTGAATCGCAGATCCGTGTTCCTCTCCGCTCCCTTCTCTGTTCTTCAGGAGAGATGATGAGTGTAGATAAAAAGCAGAGGGGTCCATCCTTAGTCGCCGCTGCCCGTGCTTTGACCTGGGGGGGGGGAAAACAGCGTGAAAGTCCCCCCAAGCTGGGCGCTGAGCCCCTGAGAGCACCGGTCTCGTCCTCCAGGTGAAGCCACCTCAGCAGCTATGGCTGGCAAACGGCTTCCTCCCATCACTCCAGCAGCGGGTGGCACCAAGAGCCAGATACTTTGCCATGATGAGAGCAACGGGCAGCAGTATTCAGGGTCCAGTGCTTTAGGATCATAGAATTGTCCAGGTTGGAAGGGACCTTTGAGATCATCAAATCCAACCATCAACCCCACACTGACAAACCCACCACTGACCCATGTCCCTCAGCACCACGTCTGCCCGGCTTTGAAATCCCTCCAGGGATGAGGACTCCACCACTGCCCTGGGCAGCCTCTGCCAAGGCTTCACAACCCTTTCCATGAAGGAATTCTTCCCAAAATCCATCCTAAACCTCCCCTGGGGCAACTTGAGGCCGTTTCCTCTTGTCCCATCGCCTGTTCCTTGGGAGAAGAGACCGACCCCCCCCGGCTACACCCTCCTTTCAGGGAGTTGGAGAGAGCGAGAAGGTCTCCCCTCAGCCTCCTTTTCTCCAGGCTGAACACCCCCAGCTCCCTCAGCTGCTCCTCAGAAGTTCTCCAGACCCTTCTCCTCCGGTCTCCAGACCCCTCACCAGCTCCGTTGCTCTTCTCTGTTCCTTTTTACCCTGTTCCTTTCACGGCTACAGACGTTACATTTACCCTTTAGATCACTTTTGAATACTGAGCTCGCTTTCAGAGCGCGACACGCAGCAGCTGCGGGATTCTCCCCACCACCCCTTTCCCCAAGAAGCCGTCACTTCTTAAATTAGAGGCTGTCACTGCACGTTCATTTACCTACTCGCTAGGTATTAGAGTAAGACTCACTACATTGTGGTACCTGTTAAAAAAAGAATANAAAAAAAACCACATTATTTTATTATTTTATTAAATTTTATTAATTTATAAAATACAATTTCAAGCAATTAAAGCTAAAAATATCTAGCAGCTGTGAGGACACTGACTACCATGGCAAAAACGAGGCAGAAAATGAGTAAACAGCCACTCTTGCGCTCCACAGTTCCCTCAGGTGTTGCCAGGGTGTGCAAACCTGTCTGCATTCCAGAAAAATGAAGCTGGTCTCAACGGAAAACAGCCCTGGAAGCCCACCAGCGTGCTCTGGGGAGAGGTGGCAGGAAGGGGACAATAGAGTAGCAGTGGCTGCAGGATTGGAAAGAGGAGGATGAAGAAACCTCTGCAGAGCAGAAGAACATTTATAACCGACAGCTGTGGAAAGGAAAACCCAGCACACGTTCCTACATCACGATCCCCCCAGAACTCCAAGAAGGATTAAAAAAAAAAAAAAAATAAAAAATCAAGGCAACAAGTAGGACTAGGCGTGTGCTGCAGGGGCACACAGCCAACGCCACAGCCCAGGGCAGAAGTGTCCTCCAGAAGGAGGTGACAGTGGCTCGGAACAACCAACAGCCCAGACCCCACCATTCCAGCTGGTTCCCAGTTACCACCAGGTGCCGAGAGCTGAACGAGCTTCAAAGCAACCGTGTCTATCATCGCCTCACACGCTTCTCTGAATTATAAAAAATCTAGTTTAACAATTTGAATTAACTTACTCTTTTTTTTTTTTCCCCTACATTCCCATTTCAGGGATGACTCCTGTTGGGTTATCCGTTATTTGTTATCCGTTACGGGGACAGAGGTCAATTAACGCTTGTTTGAGCAGGACAAACGTATTTTACAGGGGAGAAAACATCACGCTTCCCCACGGAACGCCAGCGGAGCCTCGGGATAAAGTCATGGCAGGAAGAACGATCCTCTCCATGAATTTGGCTTGTGGCACTCTGCTTATAATACAGTCATCTATGTTGCAGCCACAGCCCTAGCAGAGGACAGGGGGAAGAAACATATAATCTGTTTCCAAGAGAAATATACGTGTTCCTGTCCCTCGTGTGGCACAGGTGGCGCAGAGGTTCTCACTATTTTATCCTCCTTTTTGGCAGTTTATTCCTTTCCCACAAAAGGAAGCTGTCCCCGAAGGACACTATTTCACCTCTGCACAACGCAAGAGCACAAGCACAGGAGGAACCTTCTCCAGGAGCTCCCGAGGAAGAGCAAAGATCAGCAGTAGTTTACAGATACATTAAAATATATTTTTCAAACAGGGTGCAAATTAGACTCCCCATTTACCTGCCAAGATTCCAGTTCAGTCCTTTTCATTTCCCTTGTAAGAACAGCTGGCACAAGCAGCTAACACAGCAGGAAGCACGATTCCTTAAACTACTTTAAGTGTTAGTGACGCATACGTTCTAATCAAGAGTTGGCATCTTTAACATTCTTTGTATTTATTTTAAGAAAGCATTTTGGTTAATCTAAGCGAGAATATTCAAAAGCCACTGGGAAGAAAATACATTTTTGTTTCTGCTCAAACTTTTCAGAATAGACACTGAACACTTTGCCAGCTCATTCAGCAGACAGCGCTCCGTTACGTGGCCAAGCAACGCGGAGAGAAGAAATTACACCCAAAAAAAAAAAAAAAAAAAGGCAACAAAAGGATGCACGAGGGTTGCTTTAAAAAGAGCAAGTTCAGAAACCCCTCTCTGATGGTGCCGAGCGTGACCAGACAGTCAAGGTCACCTCAGCCACCTTCTCACCTGCCCTACTCGCTGCATAAAAGAAAGCAAATACAAAAACACTGAAGGTTTGCATAAAAATAGATCATTTTTTGGTAGTTGCCCTCTTAAAATTACTGTACAAATAAATAAAATTATTGTCCATTTAAATATAACCGTTCAGAAAAACTGGAAGCTGGCAGGGGTCTTCAGATCGACCCACTCCTTCCAAAGGAAGGCAGGGTTGGTTGTTTGCCGTCTCCGAGGCCTCCGGATCACAGCGGGACACCACACCTGCAAAAGAAACAGGCCAAAGTTGCAAAATAAAATACTTGTTGTTGGGAGTGACCCACACCAAAGGTCCTCTGGCCCCCTGTTCTGCCCCGGGGACATCACTAACATACTGAGATAGGGAAGAGCACAGGGCAGCACACAGGCAGGCTTTCCTCAGTGAAAATCCCATTTCTCAGCAACGTTTATCTTAAGGACTCCCCAAATGACAGGTTATATCCATATCCCTGCCTTCAAATTCCTGAAGGAGAACTCATTTAGAGGTTTTTCCCACTGTTCTGAGGAGATCTACAGTTCGGCTGCCCTACGCTGTAGAGTTCATTGCCCTGTGACAACAAAGCATTAGGGAAGAAAAAGCATCCCCGTCTTTATTCGAATTTGCCACCGGAGATTTGCTCCTGAAGCACCGAGGTTTCCCTTTCCAGCTTCTGTGCTGCTCCCAATTTTCAATTAGGAAAGTCGGGTATGGAATCGGGCTCTTTTCTGGACTGAAGCCTCCAGGGATTGGTTTTTAAGACAAGCCTATTGTAGAAGGGCAAGTTGGTTTTCCTTTCAGTCCTCATTAACACAGCGGTTTCAGCGTGAGACCAGCGCCTCGTGCCACGAGCCATCGCTGCATCAACTCCCATTACATGCCAAAACCAAGTAGAGTAGGTAATTAATAGCTTCCTGCCCAACGGGAAAATAAAATAAATGAAGAGGATTGAGACAAGATGGGGTTTTCAGGGGTATGTGCTGGTGTTTTTCTTCTGAGCCCATTATGCAAATCTGTTTGTCGTTACGGTTTCATGATGAAAAAGGAAAGTCCACAGGAATAAGCCTGACACTCTGCTGCTACGGCTTTTTTTTTTTTTTTCCCCCTTCTTTATCCTTGCAAATTCCTCTAGAGCAGGCAAACCACTTCAGGGCTGGCCTGCCAACTAGTGGTACTGCTGCTCCTACAGCGTGCCAGGCCTCCTGAATCAGGGCAGAGGTCTCAGAACTCCAGCTCCTACCCGACTAATTAAGTCGTTTTCAGTGATAAAACTGATTTTTCTAGGTAAAAAGAAGGGCTGGTCTTGTCCGCTGAGATTTCAGTAAAGCATTTGGTGGAGCACCACACAGGAAGGTATTAGATAGAGAGGAGAAGACTGGGACTAAGGAAAAGGAAGATGTAAAGCAGATAACCTGTCCCAAGGGAAAAATGAAAGGGATAATTTGGAAATGAAGAGGCTGGAGTAGAGTTTTATCAAGATTGGCACTGGCAACAGACTTGTTTAATTAACGTTTTCACTAACAGCCTTAGCACAATTAGAAGTGTGCCGATGACACAGAGCTGGAGGTATTGGGGTTATAAAAAAAGGATGAGGAAGTACTCAGGGTCATTCACCGTTTCTTCTAACTGCCAGGGGATGAAACTCGGTAATAGAAAACACAAGGTCATTCATCTGTGAACAAAAGTAACTGCTGTAGCCCAGAATGTTATTGATTTGAAGCAAATCAAGTCAAAAAGGGCTTTAGGATACAAAGTAATTATGAGAGGATTAAGTGATTTAGATATGAAAGGAGAGAGATGTGATCCTGGAGGAATATTTCCAGACTAGATAGTAAATGCCAGCATTTTACCAGGACCTGAAGAGACTCGTCTGGAGTAAACACAGAAATTATTTGGAAACGAAGGAGCCAGCTTTCACAGAACCAACCAACCTTGGACAGGAAGAAATGCTGCTAAAGTTACAACTGGGCAAACACCCCGGGAGGAGAAGAACATTTTAAGCTGAAGCACAAGTCTGTCACAAGACCCAGAGTATTAAACTGATCAGAAATGCATTTGGGTTGCAAAGGACAACATCCTCAGCAATAAGGACAGTCAGATGCTCTCAGTCTCGGTGACTCAGACACAAACCCCTTTATTTCTACGATGCATTTATCAAATAAATCCTAAGATACGAAGCCCACGACAGCAGAAAACAGGACCTGAAAATCCTGGAAACTGCTTTCTGTGTTTTCATTGCTCTGCTGGAAGTCATGGAATCTGTCAGACAATCTTGAATTTTATGGTGGACGTTCAAACTTCCAGCAAGGCAGATATTAAAGAAGCCATTGAGAACTCACAAGGATTAGGATCATTTTTTTTTCCCCCCAAGTGGGCACATAAAGACAACAGTCTCACTGCAGGACTGGACAAGACCACCAGACTCCCAAGTCCAGCCTTCTCCAACATATTCTTCAAGGCCAAATTCAGGACATCTGGTACATGTCCTGAATGTCCTCGCGCCAGGCGCCTCGCGCCACCTCTATCATCTGGTACACCCAGTTCTGATACGCTCTGAGCATTAACAGTGCTTTAATTAGAAAACAATAAAAATCTGTCTCTAATCAGACAGTTACTATCATATCTAAATACCATATTTAAGATGCACGCCTACAAATATACAGTACCTTTGCCCACTTCAGCATTTATTTAGTTAGCAGATATATCGTAAAAGCAAAAAATAAGCTGGAGGTGAGGGCAGAAATCTGCTCTCATTTGTGGCAGTAGATGAGGTTTAGGGTAAAGGACGGGCTGGCCCAATTGCAAGCAGCACAGCCAAGTCCCTGAACACCATTAAGGAGGCAAAAGATCCCTAGTTAGACACACTTCAACCAAATTCCTGTCCCCAAACGTTTACCAAAGCCTTTTCTTCTTCTAGTTTGCCCGTATCTTTCTACGGCTGGATTTTCAACACGGCTACAGGTCAGGTTTGGTTCAGAGGGCTTTGCCCTGGAGGTCACTAACAGAAAATGCCCCATAAGCTCAGGCCAAGCAGGGAGCAGCCCGGCAGTGCCACCAACCTGAACGTCCTTCGCCTCTACGAGACGGAGCGTTGGCGCTTTTTGCCGTAGGAGATCAGCCTGATTCGGACTTCCAGTTGGAAGGCGTCCAGCCTCTCCTTCGGGTTAAAAGCCAACATGTCACGCAGGAGCTTGCAGAGGTCGTCTGGCATGGACCTCTTGTTCTTCAGGGGGATTTTTAACTTCATGTTGGGATTCTCCAGCAACGCTTCTCCGAGGGGAATAAGCTCCTTGCCTTGGCAGATATAAGTTCCTGAACACAGATTAGAAGGAGTCAGGTTATACAGGTAGAGAGGAGTCTACACGAAACGCTGTTGTGCACAACAGGGAGAGACAATCTGGAAAACAAAACATCTGAGAGATTAGTGGGAAGATCACTTATTAAGGGGTGACCGCCAAGTCAAACACTGGGAGAGGCTGTTATCAGAAGAGGCTTTTTACTTTCAAATAGCAGCCGAAGTGTTGCCCAAGGCTGTGTGCGTGACCACGCGTGGAACAGAGGGAGAAAGTTTGAGCAAAAGGTGCTGCTTTTAATCATTATATGGACCATTATATGCAGAGAAAAGGGGCTGCTGCCATGAACTTCCTCCATCCTGCTCCGGGTCACCCTACCGGGAGATGCAGAAGCTCTAGAAGAGGAAGGGAGACACTGCTTGGCTGAGGCGACTCGTAAGAGTTAAAACACAAAACTTATTTGCTCAGTTAGTCAAATAATTGTCAATTAAAATGACAGCGCATGCCATTTACCGTTAGCCAACTTCTCCTCGGCAAGATTAAGGCAGGGAAATGTAAATTTGCTCCTGGTAATCTAAATAATTTCACCGGTTGTTGAAAATGATTAACCGGCTTCCGAAACAGGCAGTAAAAACAGCTTTGCTCACTCAAGCTGTTCTGCCCCGGCACCAGGCAAAGAATAAATGTTTCAAAGGCAGTGACCTGTCTGTGTATAGAAAAGGTTGGCCCCGCAAACTCCTTATCTCCAGTCGGCGGGTAGCTGTTTTAATGAAATCTGCTCATGCTTTGGTCTCAGCTGCAGCCAGTCACTTGTTTCTGTAGGCAGGAACTAAAACATTTATCAATATTTGGCGTTTTGGAAAGAAATAAATAATAGAATTAGAAGCGAGCCTACTTGAAGATGAAAAAAAAAAAAAAAAAAGAAAAATTAAAGGGGTAGCACAGTGGTGTCTCAAAGTTCCTCCGTAGAAATTCCTTTAAAGAATTTAAACATTTAAAAGAAAGACAGACAGGTATGCTATGATCTCAGAGCCTGGGTAGATGTCTTCAATTATTATGCTAATGTGCATGACTGGCATTCTCTCCTCTGGAGATGGATTTTCCACTGCAATATACTTTTCTGAAATCATTTAGTACAAAGCATTTCAAGCATGCATGTATGTGGGGGATTTGGAGGAAGGAGGAGGCGGGGAGAGAGCAGGCCATCAGAGGAGTCACCCCTGTGAGATCTTCCATCTCAAAACTGTGAGGAAACTCAGCCAGATGGCAGCGAAGCTTATCTAAACATCCTTTCCCAGTTTATTATTTGGCTTCTTTGGAACATCCTTTCAGTGCTCCAAACGATCCCATCCCTTGGTTATGCCAAGCCAAGGATACAAGCAGGCCCGTAAGCCCAATTCCAGAAAGGTTTTGGTTTTAAGAGCATTAAAAGCATTTCTGAGCAAATGGAAGTACACAGATATTAAATCCTCAATCAGGAGCGTGGCTGTGAGACAGATGCCTCAGCAACAGCTATGACTTTTTTTCTCCTACAATTCTTTAGGGACAATAAGGGCCAAATCCATTTTTGAAGAGCATTCCTTAGGATAAGGGAGGCCTGACAGCAGAGAAGCCAGAAGCGATCTTTCCCTTAACCTTTAAATCCCACAGAGCCTTTCTGGCAGAAGGAACGATCTTCCAAACAAAACAATTTGTAAATATAAAAAGTGTTCCCTCTGCCTTAGTGATATCTCTTCTAAGACCTGGAAACCCTGCATGAGAAGCAACCAAATTAGGAGTAATGAATGCTGAAGAAAAAGAGGTTTCTTTGCAGCTCTCTTAAAAAACCAAAACACCCCAAAAAACCCCAATTTTGGGTATCTTTAGGTTGCAAAGTGCTTGCAAATCCCTGGAAAAAGCCACATCCAAAGCATGTCCCAGCATTTGTAACTATGCCCGGGAGAAACACCTCCCTACAGATCCAAAATGTCCATTGACAACAAGACAGCACCGATGTGATCCTCACCAAGCAATTCCTTCTCAGTATCCCTGTCTCGGAAGGTGATCCTCTCCACCATCGCCCAGAAAATGATGCCGAGGGCAAATATGTCAGCCTTGGCGGTGTAGTGACCTTCCCACACTTCCGGAGCCATGTAGAAGTTGGACCCACAGGCAGAGGAGAAGCGATGCTGGTTGATGTTCCCTTTCCCCTGACACACCTTGCTGAGGCCAAAATCCGCCACCTGCAAGGCGTTAAGAGGAAAACCAAAATAACTTATTCAGAAACATCACGTTTACAAACAGGGGCTCGGTGAATTCCGCTCTGAAATCCACCGCAGCACGGCACTGACGCTCCTCAGATGGCAGCCCTGGTGAAACAAACAGCTGATTATTTCCTCTGAGCTGCCCACTCCCCAATCCATCTCCGATTGTTTGCTCCCCTTCCTAAGATGGACAAAACAGGCATCTGATCGTTACCTTTCTGTGAATTCGCTCTGATTACATCTAATTGGGCATAAACATACCTTGAAATACATCTAACGGTAGAAGTGGTTCTTGCTGTTCCACGGTGAGTGCACTGAATCTCTTGCATTACCATTATTATCCCTAGTGATTAAGATGACATTGATTTAAGTGTCCCTTGACGGCTCTACAGGTCGAAGTACAAATACCATTATTGATCTGAATGGTCACAACAGGAATTATCTGAATGCACTGACCTGTTATTTTATGTCCTAACTACTGGAACCCTCGGGATTGAAAGTTCGGGAGGGAGCTGGAACAGACTTTCAGTCTTTACCTCAGTCAAGGCACTGACACGAGGCACGAAGACATTCCCCACCTCCCCTGCAACATCAGTACACATGCTCAAGGCAGCAACATTGGAAGCACCAGCTGTTGTAACAGGGCAGTATGCTCTTAAAAGTTTAAGGGCAGAGAAAACATTGCTTCATTTTTGACTGATAGCGATCTCTGTGATTATCTAGGGGTGCAGTTCCACAGCCCTGAACTGCTCCTCTCAAAAGGATAAGCAATGGATGAAAGACATTACAGAAGCACATCATCATGTGACCTCCACTTCTTTCCAAGGCTCCTAAAAAAACCCCAGAAAGCCCACAACTGATATCAGATGTTCCAAGTATGCTTATGACAAGCATCACCAGACCAAAAGCCCATCATTCCAAAGCACGTGATGCACAACCATGTAGGTCAGACACTTGTTACGGCGAAGTTTTACTCCCTTACCTTTACTATGGGGCTTCCACGTCTGTGAGAAATCAAAATATTGTCGGATTTCAGGTCCCTGTGCACTATCTGGTTCCTGTGGAGGAAAGCCACGGCGCTGCTGAGCTGCCGCATGAAGCTGTGGTTCAGCTGAGCGTCGGGGCTGCGAGACAGCAGGTACTCGTTCATGTTGCCACCGTCGCAGAACTCCATCACGAACCAGAGGGAGCAGGCCGACCTGGGATCCATGCACCTCCGCCCTTTCAGGCAGGTCTCAATTAGCAGCAAGTGGCTGTCCGATTTTCGGTAACGGTGACTAATGGGCTGAAAGACTTGGCCGTTCTGCAGGATGCACTCCTCCAACTGGATCACGTTTTCGTGTTGGCTCTGGATGCTCTGCAGGGCCCAGAACTCTTGCAGAGCCAGCTCCACGTTTTCGGGCACGTTGCAGTGCATCTTTTTTACAGCTACTTTGCTTCTGGTTTGATTAACGATGGCTTCATAAACGACCCCGTAGCTCCCCCGGCCCACTTCTCGGATGATGCTGTACTTGGCTTCCGTAGCCATCCCCCACTTCGGCCCAGTGAACAGCAAATCAGAAGAAAATATTTGAATTCATGGCAAGCGGTCGTCGCCCTGCAGTAAAACCCTGGAAGGAAAGGGGATAAAAAGCTTAAAACTCACCCAAACAAAGCAGCTTACCAACCAGCAACTGCAAATGCTTCCAACCGGTATCAATTTTAGCAGTACATGCATCGGTATATGATGCAGCTGCACAGGGCCTGACAGCTAAAACGGAGTTTTAAGAGAAAGCCGATATCCATGGTAACTTTGAGACATTATCAAGTACAATCCTGACTGCACAGCGGGATACAACCACCTGGGAAGCGACATCGATTTGTCCAACAGCGGACAAAGTTTCGTGAGAAAGAAAAAGAGTTATTACAGACACGTTTTCTAAGCAGGGCAGGAAAGGAAAGACAAGACCTCCTGGGTAACGGCTGAACTTACTGCTACCAGAATTGACTTTTAAAGAAATAAAGGTAGCCAGAAGTCCCCATTCGGCATTAAATCCTTCTCTCTCACTTTCCCCCTCTCGTAAATGTACTTATCTATCAATGGCTACATCACGTCCCTGCGCTTCCACTGCCAATTTTCTACCAGGCCATTACCTGATACCTTCTTTCTCCAGCTCACCTTCTTCCAACCCATTCATGAGCCCTACACTGCCCTTCCCCTCCACCTCAAGCTCCTGTCCCACCCCCAGGTTGTTCTTCGCAGTGTTCTAGCACAGCCTCTCCCTGCAATTCTCATGGTCCTTCCTTCAATCCCCCCCTCAGCTCTATCCCCCAATAACCCTGCTCCCATTTTAGTCCCCCATTTCACTTCTCCCTGCTCTTCAACACTAGACCAAGTTTAGCTCCTTACATACTTTTTTCCCTCCCAACTTAATTTTTCTTTGCTTTCATGCCTGACACGTTCCTTTCCCAATCCCCCACTCCCTACCCCACCTGCCGCTGTCCTCAAAGCCCCCACATACCCCCCCAATTTTCCTCCCTTCCCACTCTCAGTCCAGCTCCCCCAACCTAACCTCCTTCTTCCCAGCCCGTCTTCCTTCTCAATCCTCCTCCAGCTCCATCCACCAGCAGTGCTCCTTTTCCAAATCTTTCATCTTTTCACCCAGCCCTCCCAACCCTCTCCC
>QJSC01009564.1:742332-760600 GCA_003697955.1 Calidris pygmaea
CTTCCTGCTTCCAGCTGCTGCCCCCTTCCACCGTCCCCTCAGGCCCAGCTCTTCCCTGCTTCTTGCCTACAACTCCTTCCCTTTGCCACCTCAGATCCTTGCCCCACCTCAGGACCTCTCCCCATGCCCCTCGGACCCTTCCCCACATCCACCACCCCCTCAGGCCCAGCTCCTCTCAGCACCTGGCCCACCTCAGGCCCCTTCCCCACGTCCCCCAGCCCCTTCCCCACATCCAACACCTCCTCAGGCCCAGCTCCTCCCAGCACCTGACCCACCTCAGGCCCCTCTCTCCGCTGGCCCCTCAGGCCCGGCTCGTTCCCCTCAGCCCCCTCTCCATCCCTCCCCACAGACCGACCTCACCTCCGCCGCCGGAATTCCCGCCACGGCTTCGCTGCCCCGCCCGCCCACCGCAGCCAGCCAACCAGGAGGAAGGAGGTACGGCCGAACCAATCACAAGTCAGCAAAGATGGGAGGAGGAGGGGGTTGAGGCCGCCGTCGGACCAATCGGCGAACCCTTGGCCTTCCCTGGTTCGAGCAGGCCCCGGGAGGGGAAGTTCTACGCCTGCGCGTCGGTGGCGGCGCCGGAGGGGACTACAACTCCCAGCAGGCTCTGCGGCGAGAGACGGGTGCCCGCCAAGGTCAAACCTCCGCAAAAGGCGGCGCGGGGCGCGGCACTGGGTGCTCTTGTCCTCCCCGCTCGTCTGTCGGTCCGTCCCCGCGGTGGTTTGCCAGGCCGTTCTGGGGGAAATGCACAGGGAAATGCAGCCACTCCTCTGCCTTCCTCCCCTGCCTCTGGTTTGACCCCGATGGTAAAAAATAAATGAATAAATAAATACCATTTTGGGGGAATTTTTGGCAGTAACTCAGAAGGTGTCCAGTGCCGCTCAGGTGCCGTAATCCCCTAATCAGGGTCCTGATCCAGCCCCCCCAAGAGACGGTGGCATCAAACACCTCGGGAGGAGCAGCAGTGGGATGTGCTCCCCTCCCCCCCCCCCAAATCCCAAAAGGGTGACCCCCAACTGTAGGTCACCCCCAACTGTAGGTCACCCCCTCGTTCTCAGCGCCGGCCTCGGGGCTCCCGCCCTGCCGGGGGGAGGACGGGGTGTCACCACGGGCAGGCTGATTCCCAGCTCATCCCTCTTCATTTAAAGCAGGGGGGTTTCCCTGCCTCACCTGCAGAAATCCATGAAAAACGAAACGATTCTTAATATCCCGATTTCCCCCGGAAAAGAGAGCCGTTTGCTGATATTTAATTTACAGAGAGCGGCTGGGGTTGGTTCGCGGAGGGGGAAATATCTCAGCAGGGAGATCTCAGGGTGTCCCGCGTTTGTTTGATTCCACCCGGTTACGTTTCTAAAGTACAATTTTAAGAGGTGTCTTTGGGGCGTGCGGCCGAGCTGCTGGAGCCCCTCTGCTGGGAGGGGGGGCTGAGAGAGTTGGGGGGGGGTCAGTCTGGAGAAGAGAAGGCTCCGGGGAGACCTTGGAGCCCCTGCCAGTCCCTAAAGAAGGGGGGCTCCAGGAAAGCTGGGGAGGGACTCTGGATGAGGGAGGGGAGCCCTAGGAGGAGGGGGAAGGCTTTGACCCTGAAACAGGTGAATTTTAGATGAGATATTGGGAAGAACTTGTTTGGTGGGAGGGTGGTGAGAGCCTGGCCCAGGTTGCCCCGAGAAGCTGTGGTTTCCCCTGTGACCCACCCTTGCGTGGCCATCACACCCCCTCGATATTGGTTTTAATAACAGATATGAAATAAAACCACAGCGTCAGTCTGAAATATTTCCTTGTGTCCTAAAAACAAGGATCCAGACGCAGGGATGCAGTATCATCCCCCCAAGCCCCAAATCCTGGCTCCACGTGGAGATGCTACGGGGAGGATGAGGCCGGTGGGATGTCGGATACCACCCCGTGGTCTTCCCAGCCATGTGCGGCTGGCAGGGAGGGTTTTAATTGCTCTTACTGGATTTTTATTCCCTTATTATCATGGCAGCATCCTTCAGCTGCCATGATGTCCTGCAGAAAGGAGCCCATGGCTTATTCTTCCTCCTCTCCCCTTCCAGCTGCTCCCTGCGTTTCTGTATTTTATCCTCAAAAATAATCATTTTCTTATTAACTTTTCTGCCCAGGCAGGCTCCTGTAGACCTTTAGCACACCTGCCCTGAGCTGCCTCTTTCCCCATCCCTCATGGGGGGACCACCCCATCCTTCCCACCCCTTGCCCAGCATCATCCAGAAACCCACTCCTGCTATCGGGGATAATTGATATTTTCACATTTGGGTTAAAAAAAATAATTAAGCATCAAGAGGACCGGTGGTGCGGTCAGTCTGTCCTTCCTCACCCGCATGGCATCCAGCACCAGCTCCTCTTTGCTCCTGGAAACGCATTGTCCCACGTGTTGGGGTGCTGGGGCGGGGCGGGGGGGGCATATTTTAATGGACCAATCTAAATAAATAAAGATAAAATAAATCAAAGCCCTGAATGTTAAACATCAGGCCCGCTGGGACAGTTTGGACTCTATTAAAAGGCGCTGCACATTCCTCCGGTGACTCAGAGGTTTTATGTGCTAAAGACGACAGTGATGTAGCAGTTTTTCTTTTGCAAAGTGCAAAATGATGGGATTTGGGGGTTATTTTTTTTTTTTTTGGCGCATCGCGGTTTAGCAGGTACCAGGCTCCTTGCTGGGAGGATGCTGGGACCCGCACTGGGAATGATGGGGTGAGGCCGGTCGGCTGACGGGCAGGAGGCGAAATTTAGTTGCTGCTGAGCCAAGAAATCCCTTATCATTTTTGGCTTTTTTTTTTTTTTTATTGATTGCTGACCCTGTTTCATTAAACTTCAGGCTCTTTTTTTCCCCGACGTGAACCCAGCGCGAGTTTTCGGGGCTGCGCAGGGACGGATGCGTGCCGGTGCTTTGGGCTCAGCACCACCCTCCACTCTCGGATGGGACCATCGGCACCTCGAAATCCCAATTCTCACCCCAAAAACCTCCCCAGGGCATCTGTGCTGGCTGGTATTTCTGGGTTGGTATCGGCTCCGTGGCAGCGCCGATAGGTATCTCAGGGTCTGTAAGCGATGGCAATCTCCCAGGGAAGCTGATTGCTAATTATCTTCTCTCCCAGGGGAGGCTGCTCCATTGAAGCCAAATGTCACCCATCAACACCCCGGGGGGGGGGGATGACACACGGGGGGTCCGGGTACCAGCAGGGATGAAGCTACATCCCCATCCCACGTCCGGCGGAGGATGGCATGGGGTGGGGACGCGAGAAAAGAGAGAAAAAGCTCACATTAGAGTGAAAACTCCTTTGTCCGTCCCACGGCAGCCCAGCGGGTGTCGGAGGTGGCTGCGGGGACTTTCCGACCACCTGATGGATGTTGGGGGGTGGAAAACGGCCGCTCTTCTCCCCCGAAATAGCCGCCGGTGGGAAATGAGTCACCGGTTTCAATCTGGTTTCTCGCCAGCCCGTCCCCGCCACCATCCATCAGATGGGGCTGAGCCGAGCAGATTTTTTTCCCCAGGGAAGATTTTGTTTTGTTTTGTTTTGTATTTTTTTGGTTTTTTTTGCATGGGAAGGAGGAGACAGGGGGTGCCGTGGCCCCGAAGCCAGAAGCCAGTAGATGGCTTGAACATCATCCTTCCCATCTTTCAAAGTGCTGGCCCCAGGGGCTGAACATAAATATAACAACCAGGGGGTAACGGCATCGTCACTCACAGATGCTTTGGGGGGGGGACAGAGCTTCAGCCAGCAGCTTTTCGGCGGGTCCCAAGACACTGTTGAGACCCTCAAACCCATGTTAATGTCTACAGACGTGTCCATACTTCCCATGCCACAGGTGAAAATCTTTCCCCTACAAAGCTCTTTCTCTGCCCTGAAGTATTTTTTGGGGGATTTGCCTAAAGTCAAGAGCTTCTCCCCCCAGAAAAAATCAGCCTATGGTGCTAATAAGGTGATTTTCCCACACAGGGATGAAGCCCATCTCCAGCTGGACCACCCACTCATGGCATAGAAGGGACATACAAGGGATGATACACACAATGTTGGAGCATATTTGGGGGCAGATCTACCATTTCCCCCCTCCATTTGAACAAAAAAACTGCTCCACAGCCTTTTTTAACGGCTCCTCCGACATCCCATCCTCCATCCTCCGACCATCCCTGTGGCCTCCCGGTCCATGTGTTGCTCCTTGAATCGAAGCATCCCATGCAACGCTCCAGATGTGGCTCCAAGGGTGATGAATCGAGGTGGGTAATGGCTTCAGGCGCTTCTTCTGAAATTCAGATATCTCCCCCCGGTTTTCAGGCACCATCGTCTCGACGGCCTTAATTCATCAGTAAGAGGTAATTTGTGAAAGGATGGGTGATCTTCAGCGGAGCCTTATTGCTCCCCGTTCCAGCGCTAATAAGCGGCTGCAGGAGAGTTTGAGTGACAGCTAAATGAGTGCAATCGGGCTTTCAATAAAACTGCAATTTCTAATGAGATGACACAAATACTTGGCGGGGCCCCCGTCAAGCCCCCACCGCTCGTGGAGGCTGAGCATCGAGCAGCAGAGCTCTTGTGTTGCCAACAATATTTCCCCTTGGTTTTATTTCTTGAGGAACCCATTGATGGTTCTGCTTGGAGAAGACCACAGCCCAGACTGTTGTCTGGTTGTGCTCCGCTTCCTTTGTTCACGCTGAGGTGGGTACGTGGTGATGGTGGTGGCAGCTAACATCCGTGCATCCCATGAGAGAACAGAGCTGAGGAGGCCAGAGCCATGGGGACATCCGGGGATGGTGTGTCCCAGCATGGGGTAACCAGGAGGATGGTCCAGGATGCTGGCACAAATTGCTTTTGGGGCAAAAAATTGCCTTGAATAGCAAATTTGGAGATGTTTGAAGAAAAGACATCACCCATCTTTGTTCTTTGTATAGGGCTGATGTGGCAGGACACCCAAAACCAACACCAGAGGAAAGGTGAAGGCTCCAGGTCCATCTGCAAGCAAAGGGGGTGCTGTGGAGGGTTTTTGATCTGGTCAGGTTGGTCCCACAAATTAGTTCAGAGAACACCAGGATGGATGGTCTCCATCACCTTACTGTGGGCCAGAGGTGCTCCTCAGCTACTGAAGCTCTCCCAGAGCCATTACATCCCCACTAGGACTGGTTCAGGGGTGGAGATGGAGGTGGAGATGGAGAAGGAGATGGAGATGGGGATGGATGGAGATGGTCATGTCCTGTTACTCCTGGGGGTCACTCCAGGCAGAGGGGTAAAATACCCTTCCCCCTTGTTATTTTTAACAGAGGTTCTCCTGGCCCCTTTTGGGTCCCTGCTACCTTTCAAACTCCTTGGGTCAGAAAGTCCCAGGAAGGTGAGATGGGACCTCTGGAGCGCCCTGATTCCAGCCCTGCTCAAAGTAAGGTCAACCTCAAAGCAGGTCATGCTGCTCAGCACCCATCCAAATGTGGTTCCAGTATCTCCAAGGATGAAATCTTGAGGTTGTGCAGAGAGGAGCAGCCACGTCCCTTGGGCCTTGAGGGTAAAATCTCCCTTTCCCAATGCAAAACGGAGTTTCCATGTCCAAATCCCAGCCACAGGGATGAAGGGCACCAAGCAGAAATTATGATCATCTCAGATGTTGCCTCAAGCTGAATTGCATGGGAGGATGGTTTCTGCCCCCTCATGTCCTCTGCCCATCAGGCCCCTTCCTGAGCTCATCCAGGAAGGTGGAAAACTCTTCCACATGGTGGAAAACGAACCTGAGAGAAAAGTGGTTCATTCTCCCACCTGGTGAACTGAATTGGCCCCAGTCCATTTGCAACTGGTATATGGACCATTGCTCTTCAGTTCAGGTTGTTGGTATGGAAGTCTGTGGCCTTTTATTCTGTATAAGGCAAGTCTGGGACCTTAAAGGTCTGGCAATGAAAAGTCAGATTCTTTAGCTGGTGAACCTGATATTCTCTAAGATTTTGCATGTGAAGTCTACCCACAACGCCCCCAAAATTCTGTGTTTCAGACAGAAATCTGTGCTGTGTGGAGTTAGTCTGGGTCCAGAGGTGACAATCCATCAGAGCCACTTATGTTTCATGAGGGTCTGGTTTGACCCAGCAGGGACTCTACTGACGTGGTGACGCTTTTGGCTCTTCACAAGGTGTTGCTCTGCCTGCTTGGCTCCAAACAGAATTTAGAGGGGGTAGAAAGGTGAGGTCTCCTCCCTTTGGGTGGCCTTCCTGTTGGATATTTACCTGCTCTGGTGGGAGGTGTCCCTGCCCATGGCAGGGTGTTGGAACTAGATGACCTTTAAGGTCCCTTCCAACCAGAACCATTCTATGATTCTATGATTCAATATCACCTGCAGCACCCGTTGTCTTGATGGTGGTGGACCCAGAGAGTGCTCCCCATGAGCCTTGTCCCCATGGCTTAGCAAAGAGCTGCTCATCACGCTCATCTTCACCCCCTCTGGGGCAGAGCTCAAAGCCCTCCTCCCCTTCTGTTGTTGGCAGGGGGAGTAAATCAGCAGCACCGGTCTGGCCCCCACCGTTGGCATTTATCAACCCTGGATGGGGGGCAACGAAGCCCTTTAAACTGCTGCTTCATCCTGTTAAAGCATCTCCCCGAGGCTGCCGTCGAGTAGGATGCAGCCCTGGCATTGAGTGCCTGATCCTTGGAATCCTCCTGGAAAATCATCTCCTGGGGGGTGGTACCCAAGCAGGGCCTGGAGAGGAGGTGAGGTTCTGGGGGGTTGTTCCTGGGTGGTGGTACCCAAGCAGGGCTGGGACAGGAGGTGATGCTCAGGAGAGTTGTTCCTGGGTGGTGGTACCCAAGCAGGGCTGGGACAGGAGGTGATGCTCAGAGGGGTTGTTCCTGGGTGGTGGTACCCGAGCAGGTACTGGGACAGAAGGTGATGCTCAGAGGGGTTGTTCATGGGGGATGGTACCCGAGCAGGGGCTGGGCATGAGGTGATGCTCAGGGGGATGATTTTCTTGATGGAGGGGACAACTGCCCTGTACATTCCCCCAGTTAATTAGGAAAATAATCAGGCAGCATCCAAAAGCGAGCATGGGATGCACCACACAGGCTTGGGTATGTCCTCGGCCCCTCCAACTGTGACATTTAAGGGATCCACGAGATCAGAGGAACAACACAACTTCCCAGCTCCCGAGTTTTCCAGCTCCTGCGTCCTCCAGGCAGCTTTCGAATCCTCTCCATGCTTCCCCTGTGCCAGATCCCATCTGCTTTATGTCCTCTTTCTGAAAAGGATCGTTGCTTTTCGATGCTAATTGCCTGTCACTTCGAATCCTCCTGCTCCTCCTCGCCAGGGATGCTCTCCCCCTCCCCCCCAACACCAGCCCTGGAGGGGAGCACTCGGTCAGACCCAACTTTGAAACAGAAATGCCCCGAAACCTTTAAAAAAATTATGCATCTGTATTTTCTATCCTAATTTTACGAGGGGTGAATCATCCCCAGATCCCAAATCCGTTCCCTCTCCGGTACCGCTGATGGGGCTTAAGCTGCTGGTTCCCACACGGACCTGCAAAAAGACTGGAAACACTGCAAAAATGGGTATTTCTCCTGCCTAGCGTGCTGGCTTTGGGCACCTCGGCTGTCAATCATCCCCTCCCCCCCCCCCCCCCCCCCCCCCGTTAATTAGCGAGAGCGTAAACGACGTCACCCCGATGTCATTTGCTGCCTCCTGCTCCTGCCAGCTCAACAGCATCACCACCACCGGCTCACACCAGGGGCGGTGGAGGAGATCCCCTTCGGCCAGGTTGGGGGAGAAAAGGCTCCAGCGCTTCAATAAGTGCCAAAAAAACGGATATTTTGGGGGGGGGGGGGGGGGGGGGGCTGGCTGTGGGGCGACCAGCAGCCCCGAGAGCTTGTAAAATTACCCCCAGGAGAGGACAAAAGAAGCGTGAAGCCTTCCCGCTCCGGCTGGGCTGCTGCTCGGGTTGGCGTGAGAGCTGGGGGATACGTCCTGAATGAAAAACCAGGTGGTTAAAGAAAGACGGAAGCAATATATATGTATGTATAATATTAATAAAATTGAAAAAGAAATATTTTTTTTATATATATATATATGTATTAGAAATTAGCGTCCCCATCTCCAGCCTGGGAGCATGGTGGGGAACCGCTTCACCCCAGGCTGCCCACAGGTCCCTCCCGCAGGGCGTTGCTCCCCAGCCCTATTTTCCCCTTAGAACCCCCCCAGAGCCAGGCTGGCGTCTTGCCCCCAGCACCGGGAGGGCCCCTCCGACCCGCTCCTTGTGATGCCGTTTCACCACTTTGGGGCTTTTTTTATAATTTTTCTACATTTTTTTTTCAACAGCGCCGGCGCGTCCGAGGTCTCACCCGGGGGGGGGGGCATTAAACGCCAACTATTTAGTAGCCGCGGTCGAACCGAAAGGCGTCCCGCTCCCATCTCCAGCCCTTCCCAGGGAGTCGTTATAAGAAATTACCACAATCGGATGGCAGATTTTATTATTTAATTGCTGAGGTGGGGCAGGGAAAGATTCTTGGGGAGGTGTTGCGGGGGGGAGGGGGGGGGCTGTCCTGGTTCTGCACCGGTGGGGATGAGCGTTGCCGCCGCAGGTGACCTAAATGGGGGGAAAAAAAACCCCAACGGGGTGACGACGTCAATTTGCAGGAGAAACGGTTGAAGGTGGAGAGGGATTTGGCCTTTCCAAACCCAAGGCAGCCCCTGTCCCCGATGCCGGAGCGGCCGAACCCGGCTCTCCGCTTCGCCGGGTGCCGGCACGCGGCCGCGTCTGGCTCTCGGGGCCTTTCCTTCATCCGTGAAATGGAAAGTTGGAATTTTCTGCTCCCCCCCGCCCCCAACACTCCCCCCTCCCCACCCCCCCTCCAGCCCTCCATCAGCCGCTGAGCCCGAAATCAATTATTCCCACCCGCACGCTTTCGCCATCGATGCACGACGCGCTGGGGTGCTGCCGCAGCCCTGACGGGGAGGGTTGGTAACAGGGTTGGGGACCCCCCCCACCACTTTGCCTCCTCCTGGGGTCTGAGGTCGGGGGGTGGAAAAGATCCCCCTGGGAAGGGCTGGGGGCTGCTACGAGGCTGTGGGGGGGATTTTGGGGCTCACCCGGCTGCCGGTGCCTTGGGGTCCGTGTAACCCCCCCTTCCTGGGTCTGGACCAGGGCACATTGGGGCCACCGAGCAGCAGCTTCTCACCCCCCCTCCCCGTCCTCCATCCCATCCCTGGGATGCTGGAAGACCCCGCACCTTTGGATAACCCCAACACCGGCGTCACCTCTTTTGGGGCTGTGTGTCCCCCCCCCGCCAACAAGACTTGGGGAGGAGGAGGAGGAGGAAGGGATGAAGGCTGCGGGAGAGGTTTGGGGGGGAAATGTGGGAGGGGGGAAGGATGCACATCTGCCGGCTGGCGCATCCCTCCGCCGGCAGCCCCCGGGGGTGGGCTCAGCGACGCACGTGTTGGGGGAGGGAGGTGTGGGGCTGCGTGTGTACACCGTCTATATATATACCACCGTGGCACAGGCGCCGGAGGAGTCACAGATCAGAGGAGCCGGCAGCCGACAGCACACCCGCAGGTAGGAAACCCGCTTTAATTTCCCATCCTTGGGGCGGGGGGCAAGGGGGGGGGAAGAAGGGGGGGCTCGGCTGCTTCTTTCGCTCCGAGGATGGTCCGTCCGGCTTCGATGCACCGAGAGATATTCCTCACCTGGCTAAGGGTTAAACCACATATCACCCTGGAGGGAAAGATACTATTTTTTTTTTTTTTTTCCCCTCCCTATCCCAAGAGAGGAAAAGTTTCGGCTTCACCATCCAGCCCCAAAATCAACCGGAGCGGAGCTGGAGGGATGCAACAGGAGGAGTCGGCGCGGGCCGCCTGCCTGGAGCCGGGGGGGAAGCCCACGGGGCGACGGTGGGCTCCTCCGGGATGGGTGGGATTTTGTAGGAGCTTTTTTTTTGGGGGGGGAGGGGGGGGAGCTGCCGCACCACGGCTTTCCCCATTCAGTATTTCTGCCCCTTGTTCTTCTAGCCAGGACTTCGCCGGCGTCACTGCGAGATGCTCCGGGAGATGCCTGGCTTGCCAACTAACCTCTTTTTTTTTCCCCTCCCGAAGAAGCACAAAAGGGAGGGAAATTGGGGTTTTTTTTTGTTGCTTTGATTTTTTTTCAGCCCCCCCCAAACCAGCAGACATGCATGGCTGAGAGGTGGGGATGCGGGGAGAAATGTTTTGCCCGAGCTTTTTTACCTCTGAACAGCCCTTTTCAGCCTCTCGAGCCCACATCTGTGTTTATAGTCGCGCCGCGGCGTCTAATTTCGGCCAATTATGACCAATTACCTGATTGAGGGGGACCGACAAAAGGAAATGCTTATTTTTCCGGTGAGAGCCGAGCATCTGGAACCAAAAACCCCCCTCCCCAAATCCCCCCGCTTCTCCCTAAAATCCCCCCGAAAGCCGCCGGCACAAAGCCGTGCGGCATCGCCCGGGTTTGGGGGGGGAGGGGGGGGGAAGCGTTTTTGCCGGTGCCAGTGGGGGACACTGTTGGACAATATTGTGCTTTTTTGGCTGGAAACGACTCCTTCCACGCTGGCTGCCAGCGGGGCCAGATCCTGCCCCCTGGCATCCCTCTTGCCCCCCCCCCTGGCTCGGGCCTTGGCTTTGGGCGGCGGGGGAATTAACGGGGAAAAAATGAATGGGGGCTGGTTGAGGTTGGGGGGTGGTGGTGGGAAGGCAGGAGCTCCTCAAGGTGGTCCCCACGTGGCGGGACTGATCCCGGCCCCGGAAAGCGAGAGCATCGCCGCGTTTAAACCCCTGGGAAGGGGAAGGATGACGATCCCGCTATGGGGATGATCCTTGCCGTTAGCATCTCCCGGGGGAAGAGGGGATGGAGCATCCCTGGGGAGAGGCAAGGGAGCACCTCCCCAGCCCTGCCCGCCGAGCTCCCCACCCAAATCGCATCAAATCAAGCGGATAAAACCCATCTCAGCAAGCACCTGCTTCCCCTTCCACCTCTTCTCCTGGGGTTATTCGCGGCCCCCATCCTTCCCGCTGCCCCCCAAATCAGCCCTTTTGTGTGGCTGCGTCTCCCACATCATCCCACCCGGAGCAGTAAATAAATCCCCTTGTCCTGACGGATAACCAGACCCCGCCGTTATCTGAACCGCAGGCTGGATTTCTAGAAAAAAAACCCTCTTTTTTTTTTTTTTTATCTCCCAAATATTAATGAGGGTAATTTAACTGGATTGAAAACTCCGGAGGATGCATCCTTGGGGCAGCCTGTGGCGGCTGGAGGGGGGGGTCCCAAAGCTGCTTGGGGATGAGGTGGCCGTATCCTGCCACCCCCCCCGGGATGGAGAGGTTCGGTTTTCAGGGAGGAAGAGGAAGGTTCGTGCCCAGGAGCAGCCCCGGTGTCCGAGGAGCCGCGGGGGTGGCTGTGGTGTGACCCTGGGGCTGTCACATCCTTTGCCGATGGCATCCCTGGGTGTGAGGGCAGCGGGACCGGACGGTGAATCCCTTGGGAAATAGGGCCCGGGTTTGGTTTTCCCGGAGGAAAAAATAGGGAAAAAATATGAAGAAAAGTGGGGGAAATGGAAAAAATGGGGAAAAATGGAGAAAAAATGGGGGAAAATGGAGAAAAAATGGGGGAAAAAAATGGTGAAGAAAGGGAAAAAATGGGAGAAGGGTGAAAAATGGTGAAAATGGGGGAAAAAATGGGGGGAAATGGGAAAAAAAAAAAGCATCCTTCTTTTTCTCGTGGCTCTGTAGCTGCGACACTCAGCAAGGGGCTTCGTGCTGTCACCACCCCCCAACCCTGCCTCCCCCCTCGCCCCAAACACCCCAAGCAAGAAAAAAATCCACCGCGTTCAGCTCCTTCCCTCGTCACGGGCTGATTTAATTTTTCGGGGGGAGGCCACCGATGTGCAAAGTGGGGGGGTCGATCCCCTCTTTCCCGGCCCTGCCCCGGCCGGTGATGCTGGCAGGGTACCGCATCCCACCCTCCCGATAGCATCTTTCAATTAAGGGGGAAGAAAAGCCGAGCCGTAATCTCGGAGGCTCCTCCGCAGCCAGATGTGACCTGCTTTTGCTGGGACATCGCTGGTGTTTCTTGGGGACATGGGGACAGGGCTGGGGGTGGGTGGCAGCCCCCTCCCTGGGCTCTGCCGAACCCCATTTTGGGGTTGAGTGATTTTTTTGGGGCGGGGAGGGGGGGTGGTGGGGGTTTGCCCTCTCCCGGGAGCTTTCTGCCAAGCCTCTGACTCACACCGCCAGCCAGTTTTAATGAGACTCGACGAAGATTAAGCCTTAATTCCTGCTCCTTATCAGCTTCCCCTCGTACCCTCCAGCAAATGACAACCAGGAGCCGGCGGGTTCTGTGTCACCGCCCGGCTGGTGGGGACGAAAGGTGACCGTGACACTGTCTGGGGACCCCACAGATGCTCTGCCTCCGTTGCAAGGAGAAAGGGTGTCCCCCCCAGCTTGGTGGGGTGGGAAATAAGTGGGGACCCCCCGCCGGGTGCTCAACGCCCTAAAAACCAGCCTGAAATGCTGCTGGAGCAACACATGGCTTGCAAAGCCACCGTCACCAAGGTCTTCCTCACCTCCAAGCATCCTGGTACGGGGGTTTCTTGGGTGCTGCTCCGGCACGGAGGGACCTCAGTGCCACCAAGGGCGGCACCGACCTTCATGTCCCCACCCTGCCCTTCTCCATCACCTCCATCTCGTCCCCTCTTTGGCTTATACACCTGATGCTGTGCAGCAGCGGGACCCGCTCCCGAGGACCGTGGGGACGTTGGATCCCTTTTCCCAGGGGGATGAGGGCAGGGGGTGGTCAGCGGGACCAACCCTCCTCGCAGATGGCCGGGGGGATGCATCGGGCCGAATCTCTGCGAAGCGCATGGCCTCGGTCATGTCACTTAATCGCCACCTGCCACCGATGTCAGCAAAGCCGGATGGGACACGGGGAGTTTGGGAATTGGCTCCGCTGCTCCGGGCCAGGCGGGCTCAATCCCTGCCTGCAGGGATGGCTGAACCCTCCCGAGACAGGGACAGGAGTGGCAGCACCCCAAAAATGGCCAGGAGGAGAGACCGGAGCGGGACATCCTCTCCCGGCTCCGGGGATGCTCGGATAAGGAGCGTCCTGCTCAGGGGACAGCGGGGGACGTGCTGCCCTGCCACGTCCACCTGCTAAAATAAGCCCCATCCGGGACTTGTGCCATGAGGTAGCCTGGAAAAAATGAAGCTGGGGACACGGCGGATCTGTTTCTGGGGATGGGGAAGCAGCCGGGGCTCCTCTCCCCAAAGGATAATTTTGGCCGGGAGGCTGGGGAGGCGCGCGTCTGGGGCGGGGGGGTGGCGAGGGGAGGACGGGGCTGAGGACGGGCACATTTCGGTGCAGGCGTGGGGCTGGGTTTGACAGGTTTTTTCTCTCTCTCTCCCCGCGCCGCAGCCGCCATGAGGGCTGTGCTCTGGGACCTGCTGCTGCTCTGCCTCTTCGCCCGGGCGCGGGGCGACTGCCGGGGGGACTGCCTGCACTGCGACCGCCACCTCTACCGGGACAGCTTCGACGTCCTCGTAAGTCCCTCTGCCTGGTGGCCTCTGCCCCGCCATGGGGGGAGCGCTGGGACAGCTGCACCCTGCACTGGGACAGCTGGGGACCCTCCTCCCCGCGCCAGGGTTGGGGTTTGGGGTCCGGGGGGAGGGGGGGGTGGGAGGGGGGTTTGGCTGCCGGTTGGTGCCCAACCTGGAGGGGAAGGTGCCATCTGCCATCACTGTCCCTCCTCCTTGAGCACCCCCCAGGAGGACACCATGGGACGAGATGGTCCCAAAAGGGGGCACAGACCCCAAACTGGGTGCTGGGAGTGATGGGGACAAGGCTGTGATGGTCCCCAAACCCCCAGCACCCCTGTCCCCACGGCTTGCGGCATCACTGTCCTCACCTACACCAACCCTGGACCCCCACCCCATCCCCTGAGGAGCCACCAAAATCCCTCCCCTCTGAGCCCCATCAGGATGGGACCAGCTTTGCAGACGGCCAGCGGGCCACGGTGTTTTGGGGGCCGGGGCACCCCACAGCCCCTCTTGATTTGCCTCCAACACTGGATGGAAACGAGCCATTAAATAGCTTTTTTTTTTTTTTTTTTTCCAACCCCTAATCCTTTCTTTTCCCCTCCGCTGAGCCGTGACCAGCCTTTCCTTCCCTCCCGTTCGCCCTCCGCCCCCCGGGGATTATCCATCACCTCCCCCCTTCTCCCCCCCCCGCCCACTCACCTATTTATTAACGACAATTAATCACGGCGGGTTGAGACGCCCACCCGAAAGGAGCCAGCAGCTCGGGAAGTCCCCAGGGCTGGGAAATATGCATCCCCCATCCCAAAACCAGGTGGGACCAGCGACTTCCAGGGCTCCGTGGAGATGCTGGGGCCACCCCGGTGCCACCCCCTTGCTGGCAAAGCCTCCTGCAATCGCACGTCGTTGCCGCCAAGTTTTGGGGTATAATCTCCCTGTTTTTGCCCAAAAATGCAGTTTTTCAGTCTGAAGGCACCAGCGTCTCTGCAGGAACCCCCCCCTTCCTGCCCGGTCCTGCTTCTGGAGCTGCATTTTGCTCTGTTTTCCCTGGGCAGCAAGGTGGAGAGGAGATGGGATGGTTGGTGGCTCTTGGGTCCCATGCAAGGTTATGTCTCAAAGCAAGAGTGGTTTGAACCAGAAGCAGAGGAACCCAGGGTTTTTTGAGGCTCAGTTTCAGCTGGAAGAAGCATCGTGGTGGGATTTGATACAACCCTCCACCATTTCCAAAGCAATGGCCAAGGAAGCCCTATCAGCAATGTGGCCGATCCATTCTTCAGAGGTAGAAGATGCATCTGAAGTTACAAGCACAGCTGCACTGTCATCAGAGCTGCCAGGCCAGGCACCAGCTGGTGGAGCTGATCTTCAAGATGTGGATGAATCACCTACTTCCTGGCCCCTAGAGACATCTAGGGGTGGTGCAAAGCCATGGTGGCTCCGTTAATGCCAACAGAAGATTGGATAGAACCTCTCCAGGTAGTTTTGGCACTGGAGGTGGAGGAGCATTGGCCACCCAGAACACTGTGAGCAGAAGCCATTTCCATGTGAATTAAGAGCCCAGTATGATAGCCATGGACCCTGGGATTTTCATGGTGCTGCTTTGTGGATGGGTGATAGTACCACTGGTGGTCTTCAGCATGATGCCTGGGGTAATTCCTCTTGAAGACTCTCGAGCTGTTACCTGCATGTGATCCATCACCTTTCATCGCCAACTTGGGCCACTTCCAGGACACTGTCCCTCAGCTGTAGACCGTGCCAAAGCCTTGGAGATCCAAGGACAGGATCTTGGCTTGGCGCAGGATGCCCACAGTGTCTCCACAAGGACCCTCACAGGTGTCCTGGCCTACAAGACCCTGGTCACCACCTCACTTTGGGACAACTGTTTTTCTTCTGTCTTTTTGTCTGAAGAGCCTGGCTGCCCTCGGGGATGGCAATAGCCAATTGCTGGAGAGCCACCTGCTTGATCTGCAGCCCTAAGACACCACGCTGGGACTCGTAGCACCTCCCACTTGGCAAAATCAACGAATCCACCATGAAGAGAGTCTTTGTAAGGGTTTTGGTCTTGCAGATGGCCTGTAGCAATGAAACAGGCCAATGTGCTTCAACATGGGGTCCCCCAGGTGGTATAAAGCATTTAAAAGAGCCCACCATGAAGCTAACGCTGGGATGGAGACACTTCAATGTGAGGGAAGACAACCCTTCTCTTCTGGGCCCTCCAGCCCTGGTTTCTTTGGGTATTTATTTAGTTTGGTTCTTCTATGATTTTCTCCTGGATGGTTTCTCCTGGGTGCTGGTTTTGGTGGTACCCGGCCCACCTGGGGCTATCACCCCACAACGGTTCTGGGTCTGTGTCCTGCCCTAGTGGATGACATCTCTTGGAAAGGGATGAGACACAAATGCGGTGGGATGCACCCATGGGTGCCAAGGAAGCCAAATGGCATCTCTTGGTGAGGATGCTCTTGATGGCCTTTGAAGGGACGTGACAATCGGAGGTGGGTTCCTGGGGGCTGGGAGGAGGCAGATGTCTTTGAGGAAGGCATGAAGGAGGATCTGGAGAGCTATGGGCTGATCGGCCTCACCTCAGTCCTCAGGGAGGTGGTGGAGCACATCGTCCTGCAAAGCATTTCCAAATGTATGAAGGACAAGAAGGTCATTGGGAGCAGCCGGCATGGATTTACGAAGGGGAAATCGTGCTTGACCAACCTGACAGCTTTCTGCAGCGAGGCGACCAGCCTGACGTGACTTTCATCAGGCTTTGACATCATCTCCTTTGACGTCCTCGTGGACAAGCTGCGGAGGCACAGGGTAGATAAATGGGCAGTGAGGTGGACTGAAACCTGGGAGACCTTGACATCTTCATTAATGGCCGGGACGATGTGGCAGACGCAGCCTCAGCAATTAGCAGAGGATGCAGGGTTGGGAGACGTGGGTGGCACTCCCTGGGGTCGTGCTGCCATCCAGAGGAACCTCGCCAGGCTGGAGAAATGGGCTGGTAGGAAATTCATGAAGTTCAACGAGGAGAACAGAGAAGCCTTGCCCCTGGGGAGGAGCAACTCCAGGCGCCGGGACATGCCATGGGCACATCCCAGATGTCATTTCCCACCTCCGTTGTCCCATGACTTGGTGATTTTGGGGGCTTTTTTGCAGCTGAAGGACCCAGCAGTGGGGAGCACAGGACTGTGGGAGCATGGATGTCAATGGGGAAGCGTGGAGTGTGTCAGGTGTGGAGCAGAGCCTGTCTAGGGAGGGCTGGGAGAAGGATGCTGAGGAGCTGCCATGGCTCCCCAGCATCTCCACCACCACCACCTCTGGGAGCCCAGGAACGAGTTTTAGAATCATAGAATCATCTGGGTTGGAAGGGACCTTCAGGGTCATCTAGTCCGACCTCCCCGCAGTCAGCAGGGACACCCCCAACTAGACCAGGTTGCCTCAGGGCCTCGTCGAGCCTCACCTTGAATATCTCCAGGGATGGGGCCTCAACCACCTCCCTGGGCAACCTGTTCCAGTGCTCCACCACCCTCACAGTGAAGAACTTAAAGAACTTTGGGAGAGGACACCTCACCGAGTGAGGCCAGGGAAGGGCCAATGAGCTGCTGGCCCCTTTCCATGGGTGTCCTCCAACAGGTGGAAGTAGGGGGTTGCCCAAGCACCTGCAACTTGGGGTACAACCACCGGGTGCTGCCGGCTGGTCCCCCCGTTCCCAGGAGGACCCAAACCCACCTGAGGGTCCCATCCCCGTGTCTCCCGCACAGGTCTGCATCCTGGAGTGCGAAGGCGAAGCCGTGCCGCGGGCCACCTGGGAGCTGTGCGCCGCCGCCGCCGCCGGCCGAGCCGCCCCGCGTCCCCGCCGCCTGCCCGCCGCCGGAGACCCCTGGCCCGAGGTGGTGCCGGGGAACCCACCGCAGGTCATCCAGCCGCTGGGGCGCCGGGAAGCCCAAGAGGAAGACGGGGAAGCGGCGCCGGGGACCTTCCCGCAGCCACCCGAGGACATTTCCCGGCGACTGGGCGGTTTCCCCCGGGGGACGCGCCGCGGCTCGTGGCCGGCGCCGACGGCCCGGGGGGTGCAGAAGCGTTACGGGGGCTTCATCGGGGTCCGCAAGTCGGCGAGGAAGTGGAACAACCAGAAGAGGTTTAGCGAGTTCCTGAAGCAGTACCTGGGCATGTCGCCCCGCTCCAGTGAGTACGACATTCCCGGCGGCGTCAGCGAGCACAACGAGATCTAACGGAGACCCCGCGCCGCCCCGGCGAGGTCCGCCATGGCCAAAAAAGTCAACCCTCTCACCCCTCTACACCACATGTCCATAGGTGCAAATTTAAAAAAAGAAGGGGGCCAAAAAAAAAAAAAAACAAAAAACAAAAAACAAAACCAAACCAAAATTAGAATAATAATAATAATCATCATCATAAATAATTTGGAAATGGGCTGGAAAATGCCGAATTGGAGAGCGGGGAGGGATGCTGAGAGCGGCCGGCTCGGCATCCAGAGGATGCCCGGGGAAAAGGCTCTTTGGCGTCAGCCCGCGAGGGGTGGTGGGCGAAAGAAAAAAAAAAAAAAGGTTTTTTTGTCCTCGATTCTTGTTTATACCGTTCTTGGGTGCTCCCTCTTGCTCTGCTTACATACCTCCCGGGGCATTCATGTGCTCCTGTAGTGTGAATCATCATCACTGTTTCATAACATGAAGCCAGGTGGAAACTTTATCCAACAAAAATGTAAAAATGAGCAGTCACGCACTTCTATGCCATCCTTGCTTCCACT
>QJSC01009565.1:0-348226 GCA_003697955.1 Calidris pygmaea
ACTTTCCAGTACCTGAAGGGGCTCCAGGAGAGATGGGGAGGGACTCTTGATCAGGGAGGGGAGCCATAGGATGAGGGGGAATGGTTTTAAACTGAAAGAGGGAAGATTTAGATGAGATCTCAAGAATAAATTCTTTGCTGTGAGGGTGGTGAGATACTGGCCCAGGTTGCCCAGGCTGGGAGGTGTCCCTGCCCAAGGCGGGGGGTTGGAACTCGGTGATCTTTAAGGTCGCTTCCAACCCAAACCATTCTGTGGTTCTATGAAGAAAAGAGAACTGATCAGAGATTCAAAGGTCAGAACAGCCTTGGCGGCAGTGATCCTGAGATGCTTGAATTTAGGCTTCTATGAGAACTGAGCAAAATAACTAGCAGAGTTACAGCTTTGGACTTCATGACAGGAGATTTTAACTTGTTCAGGGATCTTTTTGGCAGGTTCCTGTGCGAGATTGTGTTGATGGGCAAGAGGCGACCATCTGATCCTGAAGGACAATCTCAAAGCGCAGGAATGGTTTATTCCAAAGTGCAGGAATTTGAATATGCGTGTCAAGGAGACCAGTAGGGTTAAAGGAGGAGCAAAAGAAAAGTGCGCAGAAGTTGGAAGCGAAGGCAGAAAAGTAAGGGATATTGTCTGGATTTGCAGGGATGGAACTAGGAAAGACAAAAGCTCAGCCGGAGCTGGAACCATTTCAGGGAAGGTTGTGGAGCAAATCCCCCTGGAAGCCATGATATGGGTACAGGAAAGAGATAGTGATGACTGGGAAAAATCCAGCGTGGATTTACCAAAAGCAAATTGTGCCCGACTATCTCAGTAGCCTTCTAAGATTAAATGGTTGGCCCTGTGATTGAGAGGAGAGAAGTGAATATTGTTTACTTTGCCTTTAGCAAGGCCTTTGACACCATCTCCAGTAGTATCCCCCCAGCTAAACTGGGGAAATACAGACTGGACAGGTGGCTGGTGGGGCATATGGATAGCTGGGTGGCCCAGCAGGTGCCCAGCACCATGGTGAATGGGGTAAAGATGAACCAGCAGCCCAGGTAATGACCAGCATTACCCAGGGCTTGATACTGGGACACAGGGGATTTCCGATTTTCATCAGCACCCTGGGTGAAGGGACAGAGATCAGGCGTAGCAGGTTTGCAGGTTATACAAGATAAGGAGGAGCATTAGATAGAGGGACAGAGAGGGGACCTGCCAGGCTGGAGGAGCGGGCTAGTGGGAACCCCAGATGAACATGGAGCCAGAGGGACTCCATGCAGTGGTAGGGACTGGCCACCAACGAAGTGAGCAGCTTTGCAGAAAAGGACTTGGTGGGATAGGCAGGAGGTCAAGGGATGTGATTATTTCCCCCTTCTTGGTGCTGGTGAGCCCACATTAGGGCAGTTTTAAGCTTCCCAACACAAAAAAGACATTGGGATACTGGAGCCCCAGTGGCAACCCAGCAAGATAATTAGGGAGCTGGAGCAGGTGATGTACTGAGTTGTACTGTGACTCTGCGAGTAATGAGTTTGATTAATCCTGAAGAATGGAAGCCTAACAACATCTCACTGGCCTTAGAGCAGGTGGAAGAAACAGGAAAAGAGAAATTTCCGATAAGAGAAAGCAGTTTTACAGTGAGGGTAGTTGCAGTCAGAACAGGTTGCTTGGGGAGGTTGTGAAATCTGTCCTTGGAGATATTCAGGACACACCTAGACAGGGCCTTGAGGGCCTGGTCAAAGGTGGCTCTGCTCTGATCGAGGGGTTGCTCAGGTGAACTCCTGAGATCCCTCCTAACTACTGGTGTTCGGTGATTCAGAAAAACTGTCAGTCTGAGAGGTGGGAATGGGCCCCAGTTATCTCTCTGTGTATAGTCTTAATGTAGTAGTCAAATTATGACAATTTTATGGTATGCATTTCCCTGCTGATCTCCTTAGGAGAAACATAAATGTCTGGTATTTCGGCACAGTTTGACATTACGAACCAAATTTGATTAAAGTGTAACACCACTTCAGTTGCACTGTATGGTATTAATTCCTCCATTGCCTTATGTGAATCCTAATTCTGAGAGAGTTTTAAAGACATCATTTATTAACCTAAATTGGTGCTATTGCATAATTGAATTCTGTCCAGGACCGTTGCTGCATGAATAATTCCATTTTATGTTGATACTTCCCTGCCAGCCTTTGGCCATGAGCTCTCTCCAGCCTGGTAGCAGTGAGGTGGCCAGGACTCCCAGTAGGGCCGGGGCAGGGGACGGTGGGGGCTTCCCTGACCCACAGTGGGGGGAAGAACATCAGAAGACTGCTCAAAGTTTTCTGGAGTTGGCACGTTTCAGGTAAGATTGTGCTGAAAATCTGGTGTTTCTGTGCCTGGATGTACCCCGCCCCGTACACCCCAGTTCAGCAGCACCTTCCCAGACTGTTCCGAGTGGGATTTTCCAGCTGGTTATGAATCCTCGCTTGTAGTAGCCTCGTCTGGAACATATTTGCTTGCTTTTGAAAATGTCATGCGAGGCAATGTCAAAAGCCTTATTTAAATCAAGATATATGAACGACTCTGTGTTTTCCATATCTATAAGTTCCATTATTCTGTTGGAGGAGGCAAATACGATTTTTTTTGACAAATTTTGGCTTCTGCTGAAAGAAATCCAGAAGTTGGCACTAGCAGGCTTGTGCTCTGATTTGAAAAACTTTGGGGTATTTTCCATACATAAAAATGTACATAAATTTTAACTTCTGCCCTTGGTCTGGTTCAAGCCCAGAGACAGAGAACTCACGTGTTACTTCAGGACCTACTCTGGATCATTTCACAGATACCAAATGTAATCTCTCAGACTCTCTCACATCTCATAGAGGTAATTTTTTTAGAGTATTTTGTATGCAGTCTCATATTGTGAATCAAGAATGTTTTACAGTGTTGTTGTCAAAGTAATCACAGAATCTTCTAGGTTGGAAGGGACCTTAAAGATCATCTTGTCCAACCGTCAACCTAACTGACAAAAATAGACACCCGCACAACAAGCAAGGAGCATCACCATCACTAAACCATACCTCCCAGCACTACATCAACCCGTCTTTTGAACACCTCCAGGGATGGTGCCTCAACCACCTCCCTGGGCAGCCCATTCCNTATTTTTCTCAGTCCATGGAATTCAATGGACTTACCTGAAACTTGAAAAAAATGCAGGGTATTGTGGATGAAATGTCAGGGCAAGAGGAAAAAGAAAAGTCCATTGAATAAAGAGAAGGACTCTGTTGGGTGTTCTTCCTGAAGACTCTTCTGTTTCTTCGCTCAAACAGAAGTGTCTTCGTGTTCTTTTTGTCTTGCAGGATTTTATTTGTCTTGACAATTTTATTTGTCTTAATACAAGGAAAAATCAGAAGGGGGTCCCTGTGGTTTATATGAGCGGCTTCCAGAAGTCCTAGAGTCCACCAGAGAAGAAATTATTTAAATGTAGATTAAAACTGCAGAGTAAGGCTGCAAAGCCTTGCAGGCAAGAATTCAAATTTTCTGTAAAGAGGAAAAGGTAAACGAATGGTGGCTCTTGGGGAGCAGGAGCCCAAGTGGTGGGTAGTAGTGGTGAACCCTGAGAGCACCCAACACTGCTGGGACTGGTGAGATGGGAGAGATCCCATCTAGTCTCCTGGGGAGGGTGGAAAATCCACTGCGATGAGTATCTTCAGGGACAAGACTACCTGGGGAACTTCCTCTGCCCCTCAGAAATCTCCACACTTTCCTCAATCATATATCAACATATAGCCCATGTGGGTTTTTTCACTCAGCAGACTTAGTGGCTTTGCTTAATGTAAGCAAGCAATTACCATATTAAAACACAATATACATACAGTGTTTATCACGGCTTATGTCAAATAATTATGTCTCTCAAATTTAGAAAATAACACAGAAGGTTATGGTATGGTGATATATGCCATTTAATGCATGCCCCAAATAGTTTGACTATTTGTGGCAGCTACTGTATGATAAATTCCAAGTAATTTCCTGTACACCCCTGTCCATGCACATGAGCTCTCTGTGCTTCAGTGTGCACACGTGGATTCACACGTAGGATTTGAGTGCAGGAATACTCATCTTTTTAAATGGAAGAGTTCTAGGGTGCCATAGATCCTACGATTCTGTAAAAACTCCAAAAGCAATGAATGTAACAAACAGGACCTTAATGCTGGTTGCGTAATGAAGTTTCTAAAATATAATGGCAACGCTTGTGTTAAAAGTAGGTGAAAGTTTTTGCAAACTTTCTGCCTCAGTGACTGAGTTACAGTGCTGCAGTGGCTGCCTGGGAATGGGAGATGAACAGCTTGTACGCCTCCTTGGGAAAGTTGTGTTTTAGGAACATAAACAGCATCTGAAATTGCAAACTGACTTTAAACAGTGTTTCATAAAACCAAAGCCAAGCTCAATTTTGTTACGGGTTGTGTACACTTCAGCGCTCATTTTCTGTAAACATAGCAGTATGTTCTCCTCTTCAATACTGAAAGGCTTTTTTCATTTTAATTTCGATTTTAATTTACATTCCTTAGCTAGTCTTCCTCGGTGAAAGTCAGCATTTATGTTTCTCATGGCTGCACGTGTGTCCAGAATTGCCAGAAAGCTGGTTTAATTCAGTTAGTTACATCGCTTGACTGTTTTAAAAAATGGCCTTTATTTATTTATTCCCTTTTTATGGCCCCTGCTTATATATAGTCTTATTGAGAAGTCCAGCTGATTAAACTAAACTACACTAGATCACAAACTTCCTGAATTTTAAAAACCAGGACCTAACCAGCTCTCATATTCTGCGTTCAATAGACTATTCATGTTTAAAGTTGGCATGCGCTTTAAATAAATTGCTCTAATTTAGATTAAATTAGTAGTAGATTAATGTTTGCCAGTGCGTGGTGAATTGCAGGAAGGCATAACAAAATTGATAGGATGCTTTGATTGCACTTATTAGTTTTCATTTCTTGTTTTATGGCTGTATTTACAGTTGACTTGGCAAAGAAATGCGAAGGCTCGTGAAGGTGTATCTATCAGATTGCGTGCACCGCCGCTGAAATTTAAGTCTGTCCAGGGCAAATATGGGTTCCGATGATTGCTACTCACACAGTTTTCCTTTGAAACATTTGGACTGTGTCACCCCTTTAATTTTCACGAGTGAAATTAATGGCTGAAAGGTACTTGTGTGTAAAGAAATATTTCATATTGTAAAGAGGAATAATACATAAGGAATATTAGGTGGAGGCAGAGAAAGAACCTGTAGTAGTAAAAAGCTTCACTGTATTTTGAGAAACATTTAACAGATACTAATACATGTTTTCTACCCTTCACCTGTATTTATTCTATATTTATTGTACCAAATGGTACAGCAAAAGTCAAATGATGTAGAATGTCTACTCTGTTACTCCAACTGTGAAACAGGATCAAAGGCTCCGAGTCCCAGTTTTACATTGTCTTTTCTGGGTTATCCTGAATTCCTGGTAGAGTTTCTCAGTCCAATAACAGTCTCTTTGCCACCAGAAAGGTTAATAAAAACAAATACCCTTCCTGTAGTACCACCAAATCCACCAATTTCATTTTCCATTTATCCTCTTGTATTTCAGATAATTGTAGTTTCTGTCAGGTTGGCTACTCCCTTACCAGCGACTGCCTTGCCAGCAGTGGTTATTACTGGGACCCGAGCTCTGAAACGCCGTTCAGCAAATGTGGGTGTATTCAGTGTGACCAGCCACTGCTTGTTCATTTGCCCGTGTATGGCTTCTAGATAGAGGTGAAAATAAAAATAACCTGGGTGGAGACCATCTGGGATGCGTTCATTATATCCCGATGGGTATTTGGTTTTAATGGGTTTTGTTTGTTTGTTGTTTAGATGAAGAGTATAACGGCAGGAGTTGCTTCAGCTTGATGTCTGTCACGACGACTGACGACATTTCTCTTCCTTTATTATTCATAAACAGGGCTGGGAAGATTGACAGAAGTAGCCTTAATTTGTAATTGATCCTAGCCTCAGGTTGTAAAGGAAAACATCAGATTTTGTCAGTCTCGCACCAGAGGGGGGAACAAACGTGTGGATATGGTCTTAATTGGTTGCTTATATTTCAAAGTTGCTAAATTATACAGTAATATCAGAGACAGCTGAATGCCATTTGGAGAAAAAGCAGGAGGATTGGTTTACAGTTTGGTTGCATGTGTAGTAAGACTCGTACAATTGAGTATCTGAATCTAGGAAGAAAGTCTCTTGACTTCTGATGTGGCGTATTTTTCCAGCAGTCTTGCCAAGATAACCTAAATAGGTTTATGGGGGTTATACCATAAAGAAATCAAATAAATATAACAATTACATTCAGTTTCAGTTTTTAACTTGCATTCAGTACTGAAACGGGCTGCAAATATGCAGTTCTCACTGCATTGGAAATATCCTGCTGTGGAATTTTCTTGTTTCCCTGATTTTTCCCTCTCTTTTCCCCCCAAAAAAGGATATAATAATTGTGGAGCCAAAGACAAATGGATTCTGCACAGTTTTCCTGTTGGCACATAATTGCTAAAGGCACTAAAGGAATAACAGGGGAAAGAGGAAAGTGGTACCCGGGTCGCTTTTCTGAGTCCAAGTCACAGAGCTCCTGGGGGCTACTGAGCCTCAGCAGGGGCTGTTTCGTCTGGTTTCGATAGAAGCGGTGGTGTGAGGCAGGCTGTAAGCGGTGGGTGGGCAGCAGGTACACGTGGTCTGTAATGGAGAAATGCAGTGGAAATGAATAAATAAAACCCGAATCCCACATCTCGTAGTGTTGCTGCACACATGGTTACAGCCTGAAAGAGGAATGGTGGGGTTTGCTCAGCATCTTCTCTCCCTTAAAAAAAAAAAAAAAAAAAAAAAAATCAATCTAAATTAAAGAAAACTAGAGTGCACTAGATGTGTATGAGAAACAAGTAGTTAAATAAGTCAATGTTTGATAAAGAGATTAGCAGGAATGAATATAATTTTGACATACAGACAGCTTGTTTGGTCTCATCTGTTGCAACTTCAGCTCACTGGAGTTGTTCAAAGTGTCAACAGCTCCCAAATGGAGGGAAATTATTTTTCACTTCCAAGTTATTTCTCGGAGAAAGCTGTGCAGGCTGCCATTCAGATAAATGCTGTGTACTGCAGGCACCTCATGAAGGGCATGTGTCAGCCACAGGTAGCCTCCCTGGGGAGATACATGTTTTATCCAGAGGAAATTTGAGGAACTTTATGGTCATTTAAATAAATTATTTCAGTTTAAAATCAAGGGTTATCAAAGTTATTTACAAGAAGGAGCGTGGGACAGTGGCAGGAATTGCAGCTGGTGGATTAGCAACCACAGCTCGAGGATGGGTTAATTTATGGCAGTTTAGGTTGTTACTGGGAAAAAAGAGAGAGCAATTACCCCGTGGTGTTTTTTAGAAAATAGATCCTTAAACAGTCAAATAATGTGCTTTGATCCTGGTACCGGTGTATTGGCCATCAGAGCAGTGATTTAGTCCGAAACTGGGCTAGTTGAAATGGTTATTGTTAATTATTGCTAGCGATCACAGAATGGCCAGAACTGCGTCCCTGTCACCCTGGGTGTGTAGGCACTGGGAGAAGCAGGCCAGGGAGACTGGGGATGGAGGCTCCGGGTGATAAAATGAGATATTGGCAGAGTCCCAGTGAAACTTCAGCCTGAGGGAGCAATCTTGCTTCACTCTTCAAATACGCAAATGCCTGCTGTAAAAAAGAACACTTTCCAAAAATACACGGTATTTTTATTAGTAACTATTCCATAAAGAGCTTTGCTAAAACGTAGTACATTTGCTTTTGAAATAAAATTACTGCTTTCCTGTTATTATTAAACTCAAATTACAACATACTGTTGCAGGCTCTACGGTTATTGAGAGATTTTTATTCTGCATAAGAGTTCAATTTCTGAATATTTATAGAATCATAGAGTCATAGAATTGCCCAGGCCGCAATTTACATTACATTACATACATTGCATTTACAATCCTCTTATTTACATTAAGAGGATAACCTGTACAGGGTTCTTTTGGGCCATTTCCATGTGTTTTTACTGCCTGGGGTTCTCTAGGTGTGTTTTGTTTAGGGTTTTTGACTCTCTTTTCTCGAGGAGTGGTCATTAATAAAAAACTTAAATCTTTTTGAAATATGAAATATTTACTTTGGAGTTTTGAGATTGTCATGGCCATCATTTTGCAATATATAGTTACGGTTTGAATTTCTTTCCAATGACAAAATCTATTTGAAAGTAGTTAGTTCTAAACTCCTCAGGGATAGGTAGAGGGATTTTTTTTCCTTTTTTATATCACGAGTCTCGTGATCAAAATGCACGTGGGGCTTTTTTTTTTTTTCCTCTGCATCTTCCCCCGAAGCACCGGTCTCTGGTCTGACCTGCGGGGCTGTGCTGGGGGCTGTGGCAGAGGCTGCTCCCCCCCTGCCTGGGCAGCCTCACCGAGGTCTGTCCTGCCTTTATAATGCTTGTTTTATGAGACAGGAAAAAATCAAATTGTTTCCTCTACTCCAAAGCATTTCACGGTGAAATGAAAATGGGAGGGGTGTTCTTTATCGGAATGGGGTTTATGACTTCCTTCCAAAAACAGGCTCATGGTCAGAACGTGTTTATCAGTATATTTATATATTCACAGTTTATTCAGTGCCCATCAGTGTCCATTTTACATTAGAATATAGAACCAGATGAATCCTTAAAAATCATAATCAGTGGGTATTAGTTCCGCATTTGCTTGTTACGTATTTTTGGTGGGCTTTTTGCAAGTAGTGTGCGTTGGCTGAAGAGTAAATAACAGTTCTTATTCCCCATGGTAATGTAAATTAAGCTAAGGCAATTAAAGGAAAAAAACCAAAATGGCATTTTGCCAGCCTGCTGGCAAAAAAAAAAAAATTCTCCTTTAGGCAAAAACAATTCAGCATAGAGAAATAAGTAAGCGAGCATCTCCATTTGATTTTATAAAGAAAATGAGGGTTGCTTCTGTTTGGGTGGGGTCTGTTCCTCAGGATGGGGCACTGGTGCTTGAACTCTGCTGGGCACGAGGTTGGTTCCAAGATCCGTGCTGGGTTCTTGTCCTCTGTCCTTTCCTTTCTTTGAGGTGATCTGGGGAGATTTACACTTGGAGCTGGGTGCTCCTTGTAGCTTGGCTGGGTCCCCCGGTGGCCCCACCATGGTAGATGTCATCTGTGTCCCTTGGGCAACCCCCTCTTTGCTTCAGGCGGCAGCATCACAGGCGGCTGAGACCATCCCACAGCTCTTCACATCCCAGAGGGAAATCTGGGGATCTACCACCTCCTTTGAACCAGTTCTGGTGTCTGTCATACCCTTCCAGTCCCTCCAGCTCCTGTGGCCTGCACAAAAAGCTGAACACTTTTTTCCTGCATTAAGGAGGCGAAGTGGCTCTGGGGGCCAGGCTGTAAAGCCCATATGAGGCTGTGTGTGTGGACCTATGGAAGTACAGCCCGTTCTACGGCACGCCAGGGAATCACTCCATTTCAGCAAACATCAACTCCCAGACAGGATCCCCTTGTTTTCCCCGTCAGTAATTGATTGCGTATTATAGTCAAAAGTAGTTAAAATATTGCAGAAGTTTAAAGCATTGGCTTTAATAAGACCGGCATATAAATGCATGAAAAAAGTGCCCAGGGTTGGAAATTGCTGGTGACTTGGAGGTTTTTTGGGCAGGCGGAGTGGTGGAACAGAGCCACTAAGGTACTGTTGCCATGTGAACATGTCATTAAAAAAGAAGTAAATACCATTATCAAAGATTCTACTATTTTTCTGTCCATTTTGGTACTTAAAACTGGCTTTTATAGACAATGGTAAGCATTGCTAATGGATTTTCAGTGAATCATAACAAATAATGCATAAAGCACTGCGCTATAAAGCATAAAATCTGTGTATGTTTGAATTTCTGAGCATAGTCTGTCACAGTCCTGCGGCTGTGGGGCTGCCGTCCGCGGGTCAGTTCCTCGGCAGATGAGCTTCGTGTTTCCGAACGGTTCCTACAGTTTTAATTGGAACAGTAATTTCAAGGTTAGTAAAGGCTTTATGTCTAGCTGGCCGCGGTTGGGCTCCCTTCTAGGTGTTGCCCTCAATGTTCTCCGGTATTTTCTTATTCTGACAAATTTCCTTACATAGCACAATCGCAAACACAGTTCGGCATTTTAAATTAACTCAGAAAGTGCAATTTTGTACTCAACTATTGATACAATTCTGAATTTTCTCTGAAATGTTAAATTTTGTTATCTTTCTACGGTCATGTCAAGCAGAGAGTCTCCCCGTGTCTCCCACCAGGTAAATGGAGGAGCTGGTAGTTGTCGTGAGGAAATCCAGGAGATTCGGGAAATGGATGTTTATTATATACGGCATAAATGAGTTTAATATGTTCTTCTTTCCATGTCTGTTTATTCACTTGCTCAGTTTTGCATCAAAGCACCTCTTAATAGAAGAATTAGGAGTCTGATAGATTTCTTTTAATTAGTTTTTCCAAGGGAAGGAAGTAATTCAGTTGCTCTTAACTGATCGATTGAGATGAAGTACAACTTCAGCGTTGAGGCCATTTGTCCTATAAGAACTTATTAGGGCCAGTTAACATATTTTTCCTGTTTCTGGTATCATGCAGAGAACGACTTGGAATAATAATAAAATGTCCCTTCTGTCATAAATTTATGAACTAAGCATTTTAAGAAAGATGACTATATGATACAAGTAAAGACACAGGGATAAAAAGGGAGAGAAAGCAAAATTTTAAAGGATAATTGTATAGCACGGACTTACTCATTATTTCATACTCACTGCATACAGCCAGTTACTGCTGTCTTTTTGAAGACTATGGGAAAAAGTGTACAAAAGAAAACCAATGAGTTTTGACTGTGATACTTCGAAGTGTCACAGCATCTTAATCCTGATCCACGTTGAATCCTTCTGTTCCGAAGCAAGAGGAATGATGTCCTATACTAAAGCTCAAATTTAGGAAAACAGTGCATTAGGTGAAAGTAAGAAAAATGTTTGAAAGTCTTGATTTCCTTTCCAGAACCAGTTAAATAGTGATTTATGTGAAAAATATTATTTATCAAGTAAACAGTTTTATCCTAATACCCAAGTCAAAATGAAATCAATACCTCTGAGGTACTTCTTTCTTCTGGTATGCAGTTAAAATATTAAAGGTGTTTAGAGATCTGAATGTCCTATGTCATGTTTTTTCCACCATGTTTTTTGTCAAAATAGTAATTTGCTTTTTTTAGAAATAGTAGGTCTGAAGGGGCTCCAGGAAAGCTGGAGACGGACTTTTTACAAGGGCATGTAGTGATAGGACAAGGGGGAAGGGTTTGACACTGAAAGAGGGGAGATTTAGGTGAGATCTCAGGAAGAACTTCTTTGCTGTGAGGGTGGTGAGAGCCTGGCCCAGGTTGCCCAGAGAAGCTGTGGCTGCCCCATCCCTGGAGGGGTTCAAGGCCAGGTTGGAGGGGGCTTGGAGCAACCTGGTGTGGTGGGAGGTGTCCCTGTCCAGGGCAGGGGGTGGCACTGGATGATCTTTAAGTTTCCTTCCAACTCTAACCATCCCATGATTCTGTGACAGGCACTGTGACTTTGTGAGCAGTTGAATATGGCCAAGAATAGTCTAAATATGGCCACAAAGTAGTTCTTAAAGTGTTTATGCATCTTAATTTCATACATTCCATTACTACCTTCATGAGGTAGGCTGTAGCAGCAGCATCCTGGTTATACGTCGGAGGGAGCCAAGGCACAGGGGATTGGACTGGTCCCAGGTCATTCAGATCAGGGCAGCAAAGCTGAAGCAGAAAACATTCCCATTCCGGTTCCCCTTTGTGTAGTGCATCCGATGGTATCATTGGAATGTTATTGCCCAAAGCAGGAGGAAGCCATCAATATGCCAATAATGTGCCACAGGAGGAAAAAAGGAGGAAAAAGGATATCTAAACCGGAGGGGCTGGACAACATGGAAAATATTTCTAATAATTAGCTAACAAATAGAGCATTTCAATGACTAGTTTTCAGGTGTGGCACGTTTGACAGAGTTGTTTTTAAAAGATTGCATCAACATCCTGAAACGATGATGATAGAGTAGCACCGTGGACACACATTCCAATTGTTTGTTATCTCACCACAGTGAATTACGCTAGTAGCAGCAGGGGTCATTTTCCCTGCATGATTAAAAGCTGGGACCGCATTAGTGCAGCAAACTGGTAGGTACTCATAGCCTTTGCCTCTTAGAGTCCTCCTGACTTGATGTTGCTAAAATCAAAACATTGTGCTTTTGTCGATGAAGGTCTCAAGTTATAGCAGTCACTGATGGTTATTTATTTGTTTGAGTCCAGCTCCTTGGGGGTATTTGTGTGCTCCCCAGAACATTTCAGCAAAATTGTTGCAATAGGTGATGTTCTGCTCAGAAGAAACCCTCAGAAAGAGCAGCTTGACAGAAGGGACTTGAGGAATTCACAATCCCAAAGTGTGTCCCCACGTCTTCATTCTGGGCAGCAAAAGGAGGGGGCACCTTGGGTTTACAGAACACAGGTCTGTACGTGGGGGGTGGGTGGGGAGAATCTGCTCTTGTGCTGGGCCAGAGGGATTTGCAGCCCAAATGCACAATGTCACATGTTGGAATAAAGTACAGGTACTGTGGGTGAAATAACTTTTCTAGTGGGAAGTTAAGAAAATCCCGTTTTTTCATTTTTTTGCCTACTTTGTCCTGTTGGGGGAGTGCTGGGTGCCCAGCGGGGGCTGTGTTTCAGTAGTTGGACATTATGGGTTTTTGTTTAGTATTTTAGACATCGTTCTGTTGCCCAGGTTACTACATAAGCATTAAAAAATTATTGTGCGAAGCAGTATTCAAGGACTGCTTGAAATAATTTGCTTTGTTTTTAACTTATTTTCATTATCTTTTAACTCTGTTAGATGCAGACAGATAAATCAAGTGACTTTCCTTGTCTATTGATACAGAATTGAAATTGTCTTGCGACGGTTTTAATGTATCCTCTCAGTAACATTTCTTTACCCTCAGTCTCCCCTTCTCCTCCGCCCCCGGCTGCAGCAGAGCCGCTGTTCGAGAGCGATTCATTTTGTGCCGGCTCTTTTGCTGAATGATTCCTTTCAAACGCTGTTCAAGCCAACGTGCTGGATCGTGTAGCTTTTGTGCGGCTTTTGTGCGAGGCCAGACTGAACCAGGACTTTGTCTTGATCCCTTAGAAAAACACAAGCTCGGAAGAACTGATCTATCGGCAGAGATTGAAAAGATAAATCTGTTGTGTGTATGTCCGACACGCAACAGCGTCCTCCCCTTGCCGTGCTCTTAGCGTGTCACTTGCTGAATATGCATACTTAAGATTTTTTTTTTTAAATAATGAGAATAACGTGAAGCTGTAGGAATAGGCCTGCAAAGAATCTTCCAGAGTATAGTTACTTCTTCAAAAGTGATGAAATATCCTGTAGAAAGAAGAGACTTGTTTTGCATGTTACTTGTTACACCATGCTTAAAAGCTTGAAGTAATAAAGCTGTTCCCTTATTGGCATTAAAACTAATTTTAGTGTAATTACTCATTAGCACAGCTCGGCACTGCTGATCGTTCTGCTCACACGGCTGTGTACAAATCGGTTTGTGATGGCACTCAAGGCGTTTTGAGGAAGAAGGGGGGGAAAAAAGGAAGGGAAATAACCTCGTCTTCTAAATACGTTCCGCAGCTATCAACAGCATCAAATTGCTACCAAGCTGGTGTTTAATTGCAGCTTTCAGGGAGTGAGTTTTCGTGCCTATTCATTGCTTACCTTGCTCCTACCATTTACAAGTCGTTTGTGCTTTTATTTGCTTCACAGTTTATTTTTCAGACACTGCTGGGTTTTGTTGTGTTCGACCGATCTACCTATAATGCTGTCGGAAGGAATATTTCTGAGTTTGAGCCTTGCGTGAGGATAAAGCTGGGTTTCTGTAAATCTGGGGAACCTTGGCAGCTCTCCCAGACTCTTCATCTTGCTGCCTGCAGGTTCTTCGAGCGCTGTGTGCAGATCACTTAAGCGAAAGATGGATCTTTTTCATTATAGAGGAAGACAAATACATGAGTACGTGGGATGTGTTTTAGATTAAGCAGATGAATTTTAAAAATTTATCAGGGGAATAATTTTCCTTAGAGAAATTCCAGCTTTTTTTTTCAATTTAATTATTTAAAAAATATTTGTATTGCATTGAATTCCAGCATTTTGTTTCAATTTAATTATTTAAAAAATATTTGTATTGCATTTTAACTAAATAATAATTTTGAAAGCTAGATGAGGTGTAGCTTTTGCGTCAAGAGTGTGTAATTTGAAGCAGATCACCCGACAATATTACCAAGACACGAACGAGAAACCAAAGTATTAATGTAAGGTGATGGAAGGTGCGTGGTTTGGATTTCGAATGTGAGTAGGTGTCCCAGCTCTAAAAAAAACAACTGGTACTGCAGAATGGCAGCCGATACTGGTCCTTGGAGTTTTATTCTTTGTAAGTTGCTGCAGTAGAAATTAATCCCCAGCCTTCCTTGAGTGAAAATGAACAGCTGAAGTGATGGTCATAAGGAATTTCTGCACTGAACTAGCAACTGCCAATCGTGCTGGATATGAAGAGTCTTAACTTTCTTTTAAAAAAAACGGAGGAGCTTCATATGTTAAGTAGTTTAAATAAATGTGTGACTCAATCAATCAAAGAGTTTACCAGAATGATTCAGAAGATGCTGCTGCAGAAGGCATTTGGCTGATGCAGATGTAAAACACAAGTTTGTTTTTATAACAGCTTCCCTACAGATTTATTTCTCAAACTGTTTTATGGTTTTAAATAATATTAATGTAATTAGTTAATAGAAGGCTAGGAGATTAAAGCTTTCTGCAAGGGGAAAATGTTCAATTGAAGTGTAAAGTGAACAGCAGTTTGAAATGCAATGGAAGTCAATCAAGCAGGCACCCTGGGAAAGACGCTGAAAGCTGTGGGTACCAGGGGGTGTTTTGCCAAGTACCATACCTTGGTCCTCAGGGGCAACAGGATGTGAAGGAGTGAAGGTAGGTGCAGCGAGTAGGTCCCCAGTCCAAGGGAAGTGTTAACACGGGAAAGCCTGGCTGGTGTCACTGGGACCATAAGTGTGATATTGAACTGGCGCTCAAATTGTCCTTTCGGAGCCAGATCCCCTGGCCCCGATGCAGGGCTCCACGTTCGTTGGTGTTGGACTCTGGGGTTCCCACCAGCCCACTTCTCCCTCTCTCTGCCCATCTGTCTGCTGCTCCTCCCCATCCCCTGTAACCTGCAAACCTGCTACGCCTGATCTCTGTCCCTTCACCCAGGGCACTGGTGAACCCCGCTGTGTCCCAGTATCAAGCCCTGGGTAATGCTGGTCATTACCTGGGCTGCTGGTTCATCTTCACCCCATTCACCAAGACACCAGGCGCCTGCTGGGCCACCTGGCTCTCCTCACGCTCCACCAGCCACCCGTCCAGTCCAGATTCGGCTTTCCTAATTCCACCTCTGCATGCCTGGCTGGTGTCTCTGTATTTCCTGTGGTTAGGCATTTGGGGCTCTATTTTGCTTCCTTTATGCTTTCTGTGCTTAGCAGTGGGCCAGCAGGTCCCTGGCCAGGCACGCTGCCTTCTTGCCATACCCATTTCTTTGCTTGGGTGTCAGAAGAGGGATCGTTCTGGGGTTGTGAGGAGTTTGTCCTGGAAGATCACCCAGCTCTCCTGAGCTCTGTTGCCCACGGGACTGCACGTGTCCTGTGTCCATGCTCGAGTTTCTTCTCCTGTAGTTCAGTGTCTTGATTACACCAAATGCCTTCCTCAGCTTCCTCAGGATCTTAAATTCTACCATTTGAGGGTCATTTCAGCTGAGGATGCCATTCACTAGCAAATCTCTGAAGAAATTTTCTGTATTTTATCACATAGAAAAATATTATATTGCCTTCAAGAAAGATGGAGAGGGACTTTTTACAAGCCATGCAGTGATAGGGCAAGGGGTAATGGCTTCAAACTGGAAGAGGGGAGATTTAGATGAGATGCCAGGAAGAAATTTTTCACTCTGAGGATGGTGAGAGCCTGGTCCAGGTTGCCCCGAGAAGCTGTGGCTGCCCCATCCCTGGAGGGGTTCAAGGCCAGGTTGGAGGGGGCTTGGAGCAACCTGGTGTGGTGGGAGGTGTCCCTGTCCAGGGCAGGGGGTGGCACTGGATGATCTTTGAGGCTCCTTCCAACGCAAACCATTCTGTGGTCCTATAGTTTGTGGATAGCAGATCTAGGAGAGCATCTCTCCTACATCTGGGTCATCCAGAACTGGCGTCAAGAACTTACCCTCAGCACACTTCGGTACTCACTACTTTGGGCAATGGTGAAGTTTCAGATTGGAGGAAGCTTACAGTGGTAACTGTAAGTGTTGATAACTTTATCTAGACCCTTTTCTGCCCCGAGACACTGCCGTTGCTGTTGGTATATTGTCCTGTCCCATGGAACGAGGGGTGAAGCTGTGCGATAGAACAGGCTGTACCAAGGAGTCCCCAATAACAAGGTTCTTCCTGGGGACACGTGGGCCCTCTCTCAGTCCAGAAGAAGAGATAAAACGTGGTGCATTTCTGTAAGAAACCTAATTATGGGAACATAAAAATAGTTTTGCAGTGAACGTGTGTCGTGGTTTTGACCGAATTGACCAACCAGAACGACAGATGGCCCCTCCCTCCCCCCCCCTAAGAAAAAGAGAGGAGAGGAAGAGGGGGATAAAAAAACTATGAGTTTAGAAAAAGACTAAACTACTTTAATGAAAATATAAATAAATAATGAAATAGGAAAAAAAGGAAAAAAAAAGTAAAATATAAATAAATATGTATACAGTATATACAAAACCGTATCAAGCTCCCAGGATGACGATCACGTCACCAGCCGGCGCAGGGGAAGGTCCCAGGCCGGACTCGGTGATGGACAGGAGCCAGATTCCGGATCTGGAGTCAGGAACGCTCGGATCGGGATCAAAGGCAGACGAACAGACAGGATCCTCCTTGGACGTCGGCCATTGAAGGAAGAGGGTTGACCCTTTGATCCCTTAGCTTTTATACTGAGCATGATGCGGATGGGATGGAATACCCTGTTGGTCAGTTTTGGGTCACCTGTCCTGTCCGCTCCTCCCTACAGGTGGGACCCCTCTACGCTTTTCCGCTTCCGACCCTCCAACGGGGCAAATAACAAATTTGCNGTCTTATCACTGTGAGAGTGAACAGTTTCTGAACAATATGCTGTTAATTTCAGAGTTTAGTTAGTCAGAAGAGGCCTAGCTAAAAAAGTAAAATTACTGAACAGAAAATTAGTTCTGTTTTACCTCAAACCAGGACAACGTGAAATTAATGGTGTAGTGTATTGATCAGAAGGGAGGTGCTGGAGAACACTTAATTGTGGTTTGTGGCTATTACAGTGTGGAAAGGATAATTAAGAAGATATTCTTGAGTACTTGTCTTTCTGTGATCTGTATTTTCAATGCCAAAATATGTATGTTCCTGCCTCTGGGAATTTTGCGGAGTCCTGTAAAGAAATGGTTGTTGAAGTAAAAAGTCTTGATTTTCCTATCAAAGGAAGAAGAAACATGTAATTTAGATGTAATTAAGTTAGTGATTGTATTTTCAGCAGCACTTGTTGGGGGAGTGAAACTCTCCCAGTCGAGAGCGGGCAGTGTCTGAGAGAGGAGATGAAACGTGAGTGGGGGCTTGGGGAGGGGTGGGAGATGGGATGGAGCAGTAATGGACACAGTGGCAATGGGAAGGGAGGGAGGGCATTGCCAGTGTCCCCGTGGAGCTGGGCCTTGGTGGTGGGCGCTGCTCTCCAGAGATACACCCTTGTCTTTGTGGTGTCACTGGTGTACAGTGGTGTGAAACCATTAAACCATTAAATGTCTCATAGTTGGTCCCACTATACTTTTATTACATTGCACAACTTGGATGGAAGCAAGTACTTTGTTCTTCCCCCATTGTCAGTAGTTGCCTGGGAAATAGAAGTGAAAAAAATGAGAGTTCTGCAAATTCAAGACCTCCATGTGAGGTGGTGCTTTGGTTGACAGGGCTTTTTTTCAGATATAAAATCAGGTTGTGGCTGATGATGGATGATCTCAGTGCAGCTGAGACCTCTTTAATGTGTCTGCATGAAGGTTGGGTTGCTCATGTGACATTTCTGGGTTAGTCAGGGGTTTTGGGTGCAATTTTCTCCTTGTCTATGGAGGCACGAGTCCATGTATCCTGGTGGTACATTGGATGGGGTTGCTGCTGCTCTCAACAGAAACTGTACTCCAGAGTCCTGAACTCTTTCTGGGGAAAATCTGAGATGTTTTAGTTAGTTTCCATAATTAATAAGTGAATAAAGGTATTTGGCCGCTTAGATTCCCATGTGGAAAATGTCATCAGGTGGTTTAAGCTTGGTAAATAGTTAAGAATCCAGAAAAAGATCAGGGTATCCTGAGCTCTAGGGTTTTGTTACTAATTGTGTTTCCTGTAATACTCTGTGGTAATTGGGGTCCAGCTGCTGAGAATATTACTGTTAGATTTACTGGATGGATTGCTTTAATAGGATTTGGAGAACAGCTATTTGTACGTTACAGCATGTGCTGTTAACTTGCCAACCCTTTAATGCAGTAATCCGGGAGATTTATCCCAGCTTTAAAGGAGTAATACAGGAAGATGTACATGACTTACCACAAAAAAAGTTTGTAAAGTCTTCGTATAATATGAAGAAGAGTTTGTGCTTGTTAGTATCTTTGTAAAATGATGTAATGTATGTTATGTGATGGGGGGGGAAGCACTGATGGAAAGAAAACAGTGACCTGAGTGAAAGTTAGGAGAAAAAAAAAATAAAAATCTCTATTTCCACTGCCAAGTCGGTCACCACATGTTACCGTGGGCAGTAGTAGGACCCAACCAGCTCAGAAAGCCGGTGCCATGTGAACTGACATCAACCTTTAATTGCACAACCTGGATGAGTCTGCACTTCTTAAATGTTTTGCATATTCTGTATTTTTTTTTTTGATTGAGAATTCTGCATGTTAATGAAAGAAAGCAGAAGATTGGGTCTGGATGTATTTTTGAATAAATTATACAAGTTGGGGGTTTTTATTGGTAAACGTTTGGTATTATATCTGGTTTACAAAGCAATGAAAATATTGTTTCCCGCTGGTATGTCCTCTTACAAGGTCATATTTTATCCTCAGTTTTCACCCTTCCCTTTCCCTTGCCACTTCCATTACAGTGGAGATTTGGTCTGCTTGCTCGACAGTGACGTGTCCTTTAATATTTCCCATTAGTTTTCAGTAGTTACCTTTGCCTGCATGTCAGCCTTCAGTTTAATGGCCTTTTTTGTGTGTGTTCATTTTCTTTTGTTTCCCATCGTGGTTTTGTTTATTTCTTTTGTGTTTTTTTTCTGTTTTTTCTTTTTTTAAACCGTGGTGATGTTTGCCCTTCATATTCCCCAATGTTTGCACATGACAAGATGTTGCCATCCCAACATTACCTCCCACTTCACTGACCAGTGCCACTAATGACCATCTAGCACCAGCTGCAACAGGACCATTGCCTTCAGCCCCGCGGGACGTCGTGGCCACCCTCGTCTCCACTCGCTTCATCAGACTGACCTGGCGGACGCCTGTATCGGACCCTCAAGGCGACAACCTCACCTATTCCATCTTCTACACCAAGGAAGGTATAAACAGGTAAAGAACTTGGCGTGTAAAATGGGTTGTGCTCTTGTGACTCTTCTTCACGCTGCCTTTGCTTAGAAGCAGGATAATGCTGAAGTCTTTAATGCTCAAAGTCCTACAGGCTGTGGAGCCCTAGGGGTTGTGTTCCCTTCCCTCCTGCACCCCGATGAGAGAAAGAGGATTTTTATTTGCCTCATTGCTGCGTATATGGGTTCTTAATGCCCAACTCTTATGCATGTGTTTGACTGCAGACAGTTGCTACCTGCTTTTGACAGGCTGCTTAGAAACTGCGAGCGAGCGTAGGCTGTAACACCTCTTGGGGAACACTGACATTGCTGCAAATGCCATCCACAGCGGGCACAGGAGCACCCGCCGGATAATCCATGTGCTGTTGAGAGCGAGCAGCCACTTCAGGCTTTAAAACCCTGTCAATGTGCTCTGAATCTAGAGAGAACCACATCGTAGGTGTTGGCTAAAGGTTGCAGTAGGTGTCAGATAAATGTTGATTCTCTCCTAGTGGTCCCTGCAAAATAAAAATGTCATGAATAAGAAGCATTCATGAGTTTCTGACCTATTATCCCAATGGTTTTGTTCAACCTCTCCCTTTTTCTTACTGATGGGGTCTACTGCTCAAAATTACAGTTTCAAATTGTTGTGGTAAGTTTGGAGGAGTTGGAGCTAACAATCATTTTGAGCAGTACTTAATTAATTGCAAATTAGCTTGCTTATCAGATTTATTACTCCAGAGAAAATGATCTGTCTGCTCACTGTCTAGAGCATGGGACTCCAAGTTAAGAAAGTAATTTGAAGAGAACATAAACCGCGCTGCTGCTTATGGTAAATTGCCACTCTTTCTTCATTCTCTGGCTTGACGTCTTGTCTGGGCTCATGACGATTAATTGAGGCAATTAGTAAAATTTTCTTAGCCTCACAAATGATGTTTTTCTACTTCTTCCTTATTTTGGTAATATTAAATCTTATTGGAGATATTTTAAGTGTGACAGGAAAAAAAGGTAGGATCTTGCAGCCTTTCTTACTTCTTGCCTCTCCTCCTGTTGTAACCGCTCTTCCCAGTGGGTTTTTAGATGGTAATTTGCTGGAGATGTCTTCATGCCTCTCCTCTGCTGGGGCTTGCTTTTGAGGAAACAAAACGCATCCCCTTCCACTACCTACGAGGCTATAGAAATCTAGAAAATATTCCTCTTGGGCCAAAAACTTGTGCAGGACGAAGGGTATCTCATAATTTGTGGTGAATAAAGAAGGAAATTAAGGGTCAATCTGCAAAAAGGGCTGTTTCCAGTCCTTGCAGAGCAACCCTCGGGGCTTGGGCTAACCTGCTCCCCAGGTTTACACAGTAAAGTGCTTGAGCTGGTGCTTATATGTAAGCAGGTGGTTTCATCGACTTCAATGAGATCTTTGTTTGCTTGAGTGTCCTATTGGAGCAGGGTTCAGAGAAGGCTCTGAAAGCCTTTTCTATTAGCACACACTCGCTATTTTCTAAGCTTCACCGCTCCTTTGCTTTTTGGAAGTTTTTTTGCTATGGCTCATAAGGACAGTTGGTATCAGGCATTTCACAGCCTGGTATGAAAATCCTGTGAAATCCTGCCATTGAACCTGGATTTAGAGAATGAGAACAATAAATTTTTTTTTAAAAGTAACAAAAAAAAAAAAAAAGTTGTGTTTACCACTGTGTGTTACGTGGTACTTTTTGACCAGTTGGGTGGGCCTTGTGGCACCGTTGGTTGGTTATTGAGGAAAGAAATAGGTGAGTGTGTCACACGTGAGTAAGCAGTGAGAAATCAGAGCATTTTGAAGTCAGGCTTGGATGCGCAGCCCTCCTTCCTTCCTTCCTTCCTCAGCGCTGTAAAACACTGCTTAAATAATTGCTTTGGGGTCCTTGAATTCTATGTGATCATGTAGCTCTGCTGTGATTTTCAGTGCGTGTACCATCTCCTCATACTATGAGATTTTTGCCTGCGTGTACTATTTTCATTGCATGTGTTAGTGGATCCTTTTAGTAACCTCAGCGTTGTCTCTTCCTCGCTTGTATTTGAGCAGTGATCAGACTAGGTATTTGAGTTATTTACCTTTTAAATCAGGTGGGTGAAAAATGAAAAGAATATAAGACGGCACGGCTTAGCTAGATATTCTGACATCTCTAAGCCATCTTTGAAGGGCTGTAAAGAGTCATCTTCATCTTGGGAATTGTCAGAGCGCTTAAATCTCTCCTCTGCAGTGTACGAGGTGTGCGATTCCTCAGGTATCAGCTGCCTCAGCCACCCTGATTCATGGTCCTTTTAGTTTTCCCTGTTCAGTGAAAGGAGACACACGCAGAAACGTGGTAAGGTGTTCCTTAACTTTGCCCTTTGAACGTATTTAAAGGATGGCAAGATGCCTGGAACGTGATTTTCCCACTGGTAGTCATGGAGCCCTCCTGTGGAAGGCTCTTGCTCTGCCCCATGCCTTCTCTTTATGCTACCACCAGCTTCAGCTGCCGAGAGGTTCCTCCTGCCCCAGAGAAATTCTGTATTTCATCTTTTAAACTCAATATCTCCTTGAAGAGAAATGCTGGCCCCTAAGTTGAACGTTACAGAAGATTTGTAAGCAGCAGCAAACAAGGAATTACAGCAAAAATGCAAATGCTGCCAAAATCATAGGAAATGTATCCCTTCTGAAAGGATAAAAGCTGGTTCTGGACGTGTGTGGTGTCTGCTGAGGGGGAGTGCGGGAGAATGAAGATCTCCAGGGCTGGAGGTTGCTCTTGAACAGAGAAACTGGAACTATCCATGGAAGAGCAGCATTTCAGAGCACGGAAGTCAGCTTGCTTCTGCTTTTTTCACTGGCTACAGAACGTCACCAGCTGGTGACATCTCTTCATGTTGGCCGGATGGTGTCAGAGAGGCTTTTATTGAGGGAATTATGTGAGAATGAAGTGGGTGTCTGTCTCATGGCCTTATGGTCACACCTCAAGTCATCTGATCAGATAAAAATGACTGTCTGCCTTACAGATTGTACAGTTACGTGGTTATTTCCCCCTTGCATTAGGTATTCGGAATTAAAGGCAGTTCCCCTAAAAAGGGGTATGAAAATTTGAATGTGCTGGGGGAGCAAAGGGAGGTATAATTCTGCGAAACTTCAGACCAGCACTCAGGTAGAAGAACTTGAAATTTTCAGGATCTGGACAAAAATAAAAGAAATAGCAAGCACAGTGCTGGTACAGGATGGCACATCACACGTGTGAGATATCAAATAATATTAAACCCACTTTTCACCGTAGGTGCCTCAAAGGCAGAAAATGGAGTTTAATTGTGTATAATGACACTGTGGAAGCGTCTGGGAGCTCAGCGGCTGGGCTCTCCAGCTGGCACGGGCCACCCCCACCTTCCAGCCGTGCCCCGTTTTAAACCTTAACTCTAGTTTACAAAGCTCTTTAAGTGGGATTATACTGGGATGAGTTAGAATAGTCTTAATGTTCAGTAGGGTAATGCAGTTATTCATATGGCCCATCTGGTTTGGTACCTGTTATCCCAACCTAAACACATCACAGCTCGTTAAAGGTGCTCAAAGCTCCCTAAGAAAGGCCATAAATGAGAGATTCATGTAGCACTTAATTAGATTAATCTCAACATATTTGAAGGCACAGTTCCTAGTTATTACTGAAAATTGCAATACTTTGATGTGTCTGTTTATTTTTTGATAAATGTCTTTCCATTAAAATGATTCAATTTTTTTTTTGGTAATTTTAAATAATAACCCAGGATTGCTGGTGTTTTTTTCATAGATAAAATCAGTGAGTGCATTTACACTTGAGGCAGAAAATGCAATATATTTTGCATGTCAATGGGTGACAAATGTTATTCCACAGCTGTGAATCAGCTGGCACTTAGGCTGGGTTTGCAAATACCATCATTGTATCTAAGATGCATCTTAAAGGAAACCATCAATTTGAAAATGCGTTTTCCAGCAAACATTTTGCACTAGCTAGAACTGGAAAAGTTGGTGGGGGAAAATATTGATCTTTTTCCCTGTCTCCCCAGGTTCATTCGGTGGTGGGTATGGTATTTCTTTACCATGTGTCTCACTTCTCTGTCACCTTCTTTCTTGCAAAAAATAGTTTATAAACGTTAGAAGAAAAATCTTTTGTAAAGCATTTTTAATTCAAATATGCTATAATGATGCTCCTCATTTAACAATGGAAATTGAAAAAGATGTGGAATAAATTAAGCTGCTTATGCAATGCCATTTTAGCTCAACTTTCATGAAGGAGAAGGTTCTAGAAAATGCGTTTAACTAGATGTTTAGTTACAGGAAGGGTATTCTTTCCCTCTGTATAGATACAGAGTAATAGTGCAGAAATCAACAGGGATTTCAAAATGTTTTCAACCAAGTTATGCTAAATCAACTGTACCAGTTGAAATAAATCAAAAATAGGGCTTTTGGCATCATATTTCCCTGGTATAAACTAAGGCATAATGGCTGGAAGGTAGGAAAGAGGAGACTGTGGAATAATTTTGCAGAGGCTTCTGCATTAAAAATGATTTAATAGCAGCTAATCATCGGGCTGAGAATCGTCTGCCCTCTGCTGTAGAGCTAAACAAAGTCTAGCAGACAAAAGGGAAAGAATTGTATTCAAAGCAGTCACATTTTCCCTTTATTTTCCCAGTGGGGAAGTTTTTGATTTCTCCTTTTGTTGTACTGCTTTTATTTGGATTTTCAGGGCAGCACAGTGTGTGGGTGCCGCTGCCCAAGCGTGGCTCCGGGGAAGTTCACGGGAGAGCAGCAATGGCTTGGAAATACAGGCTGCAGTTAGTTGATGATTAAAAATCTTTTAATCTTCCCCTCAATCCGGAGCTTGATAAGAGCCAATGGAGTTTCCCGCACGGAAAACTGCCCTTCCCAGGAGTGAAGCCCCGGCTCCTGGTGACCGAGGGCACGATGGAGGATCTCTGAAGGCAGGGCACTAATCCTGCCTCTCGCCTCAGCACCCGGAGTGCCTTCTCCCGGCTGGGTTATGGCTTTTGGCTTGCAAAATGGTGGCCTTTTTTTAGCTGGCAGACACACGGGGGGGTCCGGCAGCCTGGAGGTTGGACTGAGAGGGAACTGGTGCTGGGGGCTGCTCCGCTCCCTCTTGGGGGGACAGGGGACGGGCAGACGCTGCCTCGTCTGGACTCTGCGACTTGTGTGGCAATAGCATCAGTGCCCAGCTGTCTGCCCGGGCGTAGGCGAGCCAGAGCCCTGAGCTGTTTTTAAAAAATCTAAATATTAGGGAGGAACTAAAGTAAAGTTTGGAGGTGGAGGAATACATTAAAACAGCTGCTTTGAAAAATACACAGAAAGCAGCCCCACGATATTAACAAAAATGCCTTAAATCTCACCAGACTCTTGTGTATGCTGCTTAAATATTTTCTCTTCTGGCTTCAGAGCAGTAGGATAAACTGTCACTGTGAATTATCGCATGCTGTTACGAGAATAACAAAGAAACTACTTAGAATTTTGTGATGTCGGGTATAATTTATTCTTTTACTTCAGTTCATATTTTTTTTCAAAGAGAAGCTACAAAATGAGACGCTGTTTGTCACCAGCAATTTTGGCATATTATTGTTTCATTGTGTAGTCCCTGCCGTATAAATAACCACATCATTAACACATCGGATACATTCAAACGAGGTACATCTTAGTAGCAACTGTCCCTTCGTTTGCCCCTCAAAACCCCTTTTACTAATCAATGACTGTTTCTGTGCCCGACCCTTCCATTTCCTAAAGGGAACGCGTTGAAAATACAAGTCGTCCTGGAGAGACACAGGTGATGATCCAGAACCTGATGCCAGAAACGGTTTATGTCTTCCGTGTCGTGGCGCAGAACAAGCACGGCCCCGGCGAGAGCTCCGTACCCCTGAAGGTGGCGACCCAGCCCGAGGGTGAGCCCGAAAGATTTCCAGACCTCTTGGCTTTGGCATCGATTTTGTTTGTTTGTTTGTTTTCCCCCATTCGTGACCTTTCCCCAGAATAACTTGATACTCTTAAAAGTTGCATTTCCCAACCAGAGTTTCAAAATGATTTTCCAAGTCACGGTGTTGGTGCTTATATGATTTATTCTCACCCTTGAGAAGAACTGATCAGACATTCCCTGTTAAATTCGCTAAAGTTTCTGTTATAAAAGAATTGCTATTAACTGAAAGAAGAAAAAAACCAAAACTTTAGGAAAATGCAAAGTGTGTCATTTGTGAGGGTCATTCATAGAATTGTCTGGGTTGGAAGGGACATTTAAGATCATCCAGTCCAACCATCAACCTAACTCTGATAAAAACCATCACTAAACCCCGTCCCTCAGCACTATGTCAACCCGACTTTTAAATACCTCCAGGGATGGTGCCTCAACCCCTTCCCTGGGCAGCCCATTCCAAGGCTTCATAACCCTTTCCGTGTAAAAATCTTTCCTAATCTCCAACCTGAACCTCCCCTGGTGCGACTTAAGGCCATTTCCTCTTGTCCCATTGCCTGTTCCTTGGGAGAAGAGACAAACCCCCCCTGGCTACACCCTCCTTTCAGGGGGTTGGAGAGAGTGAGAAGGTCTCCCCTCAGCCTCCTTTTCTCCAGGCTGAACACCCCCAGCTCCCTCAGCCTCTCCTCACAAGACTTGTGCTCCAGACCCCTCACCAGCTCCATTGCCCTTCTCTGGACCCGCTGCAGCACCTCGATGTCTTTTTTGTGGGAAGGGGCCCAAAACTGGACACAGCCCTTGAGGTGGGGCCTCACCAGTGCCGGGTACAGGGGGACGGTCACCTCCCGAGCCCTACTCCCCATGCTGTTCATCATCCAGGCCAGGTTCATGACAAAACGAATCTGATCCAGGGAGGAGGATCTCCCTCAGAAATGTGGTCCCACCTTTACACCCCTCGATGAATCCATAGGAAATGCTGAAATGGGAACAAATACCCATCTTTTAGCTGGAGTCAGTTAATAGAGAAGTTGACGTGAAAGGAATTGGCTACTAAATGGTTAGACTTGGCGACTAGCAGTTCCGTGCTTATGTTCCAGTTCAGCTGCCTGGTCCAGCACCCAACATCCGGGCGTACGCCAGCTCCCCCACCTCCGTCACCGTCACCTGGGAAACGCCACTGGCTGGAAATGGAGAAATCCAAAACTACAAGCTCTACTACATGGAGAAAGGACAGGACACCGAACAGGTATGGAGCTGACTCTTCCTGCCTGGTATGTAGTGCCTTAAACAGCCTTCTCTCTTTCATTGTGTTTTTATCTCAAATTTCTAGAAACACCTTGTGAAGTGTTCACTTTTCTGATAGTCTGAATCTTTTCTCCTAAAATATGGAAATACTTAAAAATCCAGCATGAAATGTGTATGTCTTGGAATTAAAACAATATTTTATGCGACGGTTTAGTTAGGTATTCTTCAGCATCAAGAAGCATTTGGGGATGTCCATCACGTATCACCCCTTCAGCAAATGGGGTGTCCATATCACATGAGAAAAACTCCGATAACGGCTCTGTTGTCGTTTACCAGTTCTGGTTCACACAGCGTAAAGGATGTTTGCGTGGGTTTGGTAGGTTAGTTGGTTTTATTTTAGTAAAGTAGGCCAACTTCTCATTTCAGCATCATCCTTAATCTGAACTATTCTTGCTTGTTGAGTTCTTTGATCCAGTGATGTATTTTAGTAGTGGTGAGTGTCTAATTGATTAAGCGTTTTTATGATTCTACTGGAAGAATCCAGTATGTTCTGTAATAATATAGGTTGCCACCTGAGAATAATCACAACTTTGGGATGATTAATCTCAGTCATTTAATTATCCATCCGATTGCGTGTGAATATGATTCCAGGTTTAAAAAAAGCTGAGGGAAGAATATTTTTGAGAGCATTTAAAATAATTTTTGACATCCATTTTTAAATAGGGAAGTCATACTCCTTAGATCATAGAATCAGTCATGGAATGGTTTGGGTTGGAAGGAAGCGTAAAGGTCATCCAGTCCCACCCCCTGCCCTGGGCAGGGATACCTCCCACCAGACCAGGTTGCTCAAAGTCCCATCCAACCTTGAACCCCTCCAGGGATGGGGCAGCCACAGCTTCTCTCAGCAACCTGGGCCAGGGTCTCACCATTCTCACAGCAAAGCAAAGAATTTCTTCCTGAGATCTCATCTAAATTTCCCCTCTTCCAGTTCAAAACCCTTCCCCCTCATCCCATCGCTCCCCTCCCTGATCAAGAGTCCCTCCCCATCTCTCCTGGAGCCCCTTGAGGGACTGGAAGGGGCTGGAAGGTCTTCCTGGAGCCTTCTCTTCTCCAGGCTGAACCCCCTCAACTCTCTCAGCGCCCCCTCCCAGCAGAGGGGCTCCAGCCCTCCCAGCATCTCCGTGGCCTCCTCTGGCCCCTCTCCAACAGCTCCGTGTCCTTCCTGTGCTGAGGCCCCAAAGCTGGACGCAGTGCTCCAGGTGGGGTCTCCCCAGAGCAGAGCAGAGGGGCAGAATCCAACCCCCTCACTCTGCTGGCCACTCTTCTTTTGATCCAGCCCAGGATGCGGATGGTTTCTGGGCTGCCAGTGCACCTTGCTGGCTCATGTAGAACTTCTCATCCACCAACACCTCCAAGTCCTTCTCCTCAGGGCTGCTCTCAATCCATTCTCCTCCCAACCTGTATTTGTGCCTGGCATTGCCATGGCCCAGGTGCAGGACCTTCTATTTGGCCTGGTTGAACTTCATGAGGTTCACATGGGCTCAGTTCTTGGGCCTGTCTAGGTCCCTCTGGACGGCATCCCTTCCCTCCAGCGTATCGCCCACACAGCTTGGTGTTCTTGGCAAGCTTGTTGAGGGTGCCCTTGATCCCACTGTCCATGTCTCCGACAAAGATGTTAAACATCACCGGTCCAAGTACTGACCCCTGAGGAACACCACGCATCACTGGCTTCCCGTTGGACACTGAGCCATTGACCGCAACCCTTTGAGTGGGGCCATCCAGCCAGTTCCTGATCCACCGAGTGGTCCATCCATCAAATCCATGTCTCTCCAATTTAGAGATAAGATAAAATGTCATTTTCTACTTCTGCATCCCACTATTCAGAACATAATCATAATTTTCACTAACAGAGAAGTTTGCCTGATCTCTTTTCATTTACAGACCCAGTGTCCGTGCTGTGACAGGGCAGACAGGTAGTGCTTTCTCCCCACGCTCACTGTTTGCACCTTCACAAGTCCTGGCCGTGCATAAACCGTGTGTTTGATCTGCAGGTGCTACAGAAAGGTGTCCTTCTGCTTGTGACTTTATTGCTGCACAGAAAGTCTATGACCTGTGCATTAGTGTCAGACCTGCTTCTGACCTTGCCTTCTACATGTTTGTTTGTCAACAGGATGTTGATGTAGGAGGACTCTCCTACACCATTAACGGGTTAAAGAAATACACAGAGTATAGTTTCCGAGTGGTGGCGTACAATAAACACGGCCCTGGAGTCTCCACCCAAGATGTGGTTGTACGGACGCTGTCAGACGGTAAGCTGCTTTATTCCAATCATTTTTTTTTTGGCAGGAATTATGTGGTAATTTCCTTTAAGTGAATTTTTAACCAGAAAGACTCCTATGTTTTTTGTTCATTGTTGCCCTATTTTATTAATAATGTAGTTGTTCCCCATGCCATGCACACTGAAAGTTCCCCTGGAGGCTTTCCAAATTAGGTGAAAGAAAATTACTATACCTGATTCTGATTAGGAAACAACTGTGTCCTTCATTTCAGCATCAGTAGTTTATTTCATGGGTTATTGAGTCTACAAAAGTATTAAGAGTGGACAGAAACACAATTAAATTGAAGTCAACAACTCCAGATTGTTTTTTAGCTTCTATAATATTTTTACATATGAGCAGACTTTTGCTTTTGGAGTGGTTTTATTTTAATTGTGGTCATATGGGAAAATGCTGCATGTCTTTGTTTGGACCCCAGCGCTATTAAATCAGTCGCATATAATAATGAAAGCAGGCACTGGTAACAGTAGTTTCTGTAAGGCAAATAAAGAGGTAACGTGAGCAAATACAGACATAGGAACAGTTGTAGAATGATCACAGGTAATGTTAACTTTTATTTTTTATAGAGAAGTTAATTTATATGTAAGAATAGTCAGAGCCTGGCCTGGAATCCTGTCTCCAGGCGTGACCAGAAGCAGAACAGACGAGCAGAGAGTGTTGTCCCAGTCCATGTCCAAAAGTTTGTTTCTCCAGGACTTTTTCACTCTGCAGTGGTTTCTGCGTACTTACTAGTTCAGTTTCTCTTTCATGAAACCCTGTCAGCATCCTTTTTAACCCATGGCAGCTTTTAGCATCCACAACATCAAATGGACAAGCATTCTACAAATAAATTTCCTGTGAAAAATCACCCCATTTTGTCTGTTTTGAACCTGCTGTGTGTTAGTGCCATCTGTTGCCTGGGGCTGTACTGCCTGAAAGAGGGAATAATCAGTGTCCCACCAGCCCTCTCCGTCCCCCTCCTCACTTTACAGACTTTGCTGTGTTCTCCCTCATCCATCTCTTTCCCAGGTCCTGAAGCCTCAGAAGGGATTAGTCTTTTCTTTTGTGGAAGCTGTTTTGACTTTCACTGCCCTTTTCCCAACTTTTCTTGGGCTTCCTTTCTCCTGCACGCTTCCAAAATTGGAGATAGAGGGGACTAAAATTGTACCAAAGATGCAAGTGTGTAAATACTAGCATTTTACTGACTTTTCGGTTCATTCAGAGCACTAGGGTGACATTTTTGGCGTAGTCTGATCTTGGTGGACTTGCTCTGCTTAGAGCCACCGTTTCACATATAGAGGCAGGTTGGTTTTTCCCACCTTAAAGTGTGTAACTTTAGCCACTGTGAATTTCATCTGTCCCTTTACATCCAGGCACAAAATGTCCTGGAGTCTTTCTGCAGTTCTTTACCATCGGATCTCACCCGTACTGACGTGTCACCTCGCTTCTCAGCCTCCTTTCATCACGTAGGAATGTGTTGAGCCAAAGGGGTCTCAGCACAAACCACGGTGCAGCCCCACAGGTTCCCTCCCACTACCCATGTTCCTTCCTTCTCTTGCCTTTCTTTTAACCAGTTGTTTGCTCAGGCGAGGGCTTCTCTCCTACCCCTCCTGGCTTTGTTTCTGAAGAGCTCTCCACCAGGTTTGTGATGGGAGATTTCCCTTTGAAAAGTGACACATCTGCATTATCACTCCATGTCGCTAGGGATTTCACGCTCTGTTGTAGCTGCAGTTTATTTGCCTAATACAGGTTCCTGACTTACTACTTACGGATGTTTCTCAAGTGCAACCCTTTTACAAATCCTGGCATCGATTTCCCATCTCCCGGTGTGGAGGTGACTTGTGAGAGGTTACAGCAGCCATTTCGGTCCCAAGCTCCTTGAGAAATCCTGGATGAAATCCCGATCCCAACATCAAAGCCTGGCGATGCGCTGCTGGTCCTTCTCTCTGACTCTTCCAGAACCCTCTCTATTGACTTTTCGGTTTTACAGATACTGTAAGTCCCTCGTACAGGGTGTCATGGAAACCTCTCCTCTTCCCTTCACCCAGTACCAATGCAAAGAGGGTAGTTGTGTGGCTTAAGTTTTTTCTTTATCTGTCAAACCCAGAGCATTTGCTAACTCTACAATTTCTCTAAAGGGCTTCCAGCCCTTCATTTGTTTGAAAAAGAATTTATTATTGTAATGTCATTTTCAAGTTTTCCTGAAGTTCTTTCTGGCCCAACCTAGGTTTTAACATTTAACCTATGGATATTTATTTTCTACAGCTTTCTGAAGAATGGCATCTTGCTTCTAACAGTCTTTTAGCCTTGCTGCTTAACTGTGCCACTCTCCCCTGCAATCTCTCAAATCTTTCTGGATGAGCGATGCATGTTTTTCTTGCCTTTTCTTACTGTGGTTTCTGTAAGCAATCTCCACGTTCCCTGCAGGGATTGCTCTCTAAGCTGCCTTTAGCTTCTATTTAACAAGCTGCTTTGGTTTGATGGAGGTTTTTGCTCCTAATCTAAGTATGTTACGGTGGTTTGTTGCAGGATAGCCCTTCAGGTATTACAGGTTGAACTAAGGATTGCTTCTCTTCCCCGTCTTCCTGATCTATAGGAAGCAGTTGTGTATCTCAACTAGAACAGTAATCTCTGCCTCACACCCCGATGGAGGATGTTTCCTTTACCGACTCGTCCTCGTGGTCTCTCTGAAACGTCACCACCTCCAGCCTGGGAGGTTGCTCTACAACAGACCAAACCAGGCTCTGCCTTTCCTTGCGAAGCGTGGGCTCTCAAAACCCATTTGATCTGCTGCCCTGGTTAAGTTCATAGTCTGATCTGAGTCTAAGCTTCCTTTGACATAAAATGAACTGTGCATATGGTGAGATATGTGTGTATGAATATATTTACATACGTGTATCCTCCTCTGTGTCCTACTGATGGTCTTTCTCTCACCAAGTCTGCAGTATATGCATTAATTGTTAATCACTCCTTGTGAAGCCTGTGACTTATTTTTAGGTTATTCTGAAAGTAGGCACCAACTGTGTAAAACAAAGAAAGAGCAGAAAAACCCTTAACTTTATTTTATTTCCTTCTCTTAACTTGTTAAGATAACTTCTCTTAAATGTTCTTGCTTTGTGAAGGACGTAGGAGTTAACCCCTTGATCTGGTGATTTCAGACTCCGTTCAGTTGGCAAGAGAGAAGGAAAACCAAATCCTCATTGTCTCCATATCTGTTGTTGGCTTGGGGGAGAGGGGTATTTATTTAACCACACCCCAGTGTACCTTTCACTTATCTCAGGCCACTTTCACTTTATGCCCTCAGGAGTGTTTTTGTCGGTATTGTTGTGGCTGGTGTGAGTTATTTGGAAAATGCATTATTCAGGCCAGAACAATGTTGAGACCTCTTGTGCCACTTGTCCTCGTGCTTTGCTGGAGCCTCACCTTCCTGTCAGGGAACCCTTATCTCTGCCTTTGAGCCAACGTTTGTGGGGATGAAGTGCCGAAAGGAGGGTTTCCTCGGTCTCAGGTTCTCTCTTACATTGCTGGTTTGTCTAATGGAGCTTCACTGTCAGGACCAGCACGTTGCTACAGCTGGTAAAGAGCTAACAATGAGTGGAAGTTTAAAAGCAGAACCTGTCTTTGCACTGCACTTCACCTCTTCAGTAACACAGGGTTCACTCTTGAGTTTTGAGTTGACCATTGAGTTTTTCCTGTTACAGAAAGTCATGGTAACAAAAACCACAGCTAGAATTTTAAATGTGGGTTCCCAGGATCCAGCATGTAAATGAAAGACTTGATTTTGAAAAGTACTGGATGTGATCTCTTTTCTAAGAGCTTACGGGAAGTACCTTTAAATAAAAGACTTTTTTTTTTATTTAGATACCTGTGATAAGTAAAGACCTGAGTAAAAAGTGAGTTCATTTCTTTATGATGAAAATCTCACTGTATGTCATAAAGTCCCTCTGGTAGGATTTTGAGTTTCTTTATATTGTGTCTTAAACCAGAAAGGTGTGTATTTTCATCATGAATGACAGCAGAGTGCCGTTGGGTAAGGAAATACAGTGTTTGATATAGTACGTGGATATTTCAGAGTTCTAATTCCATTAATGTTTCTAGTCCCCAGTGCTCCACCACAGAATCTAACACTGGAAGTACGGAATTCCAAGGTAAGACATGGAGAATTTCCTGCTGGGAGTGGGGAAATAAAATGTCGGCGGGTCTTAGATCCACCAAATTTTAGAGCTGCTTTGAGTCTTTTTTGACCATGCTGCTTTTCAGCTGTTTGTGCATGAGCTGCCCAACAGGAAAATATCTGAACGTGGGGCTTGAAGCGTGAAAAGCTCCCATCCAGCTGTGGATTGTACATCATGGGATGCAGTGAGGCCAGTGACAATGTCCCAAAGCACAGAGGCTAATGATGAATAAAGTTTAATCAGGCTCAGAAGCCTGAAGCACCAGAGCTTGAATGTGTGTGTGTTGATGAACTATTGTTTACAGTGTGTGTGCGTACACGTGCACCATTATATTGTCCTGGGCACTTCAAAGGAGGAAATTATATACTTCATCACTAAAGTCATAATGACTATGATTGGAGATTTTTTAAAAAGCCTCTTCTAAATACTCTTTTCAAAATACCTTCTTCTACTGCCTGTACAATTAAAAATCACTAACTTCCTGCCCATAAACCACTGCTCAGATAACTTGTACCCTTTAGAGAAAATCCTGGTCCTTAAAAATAGATCCTCAAGTCAAATGTATCTTCAGATAACCTGAAGAAAATGAAAGGGAAACCTGAGGGGCCATTTCTGAAATTGGAATCAGAAGGTCTAATAGGATTGAAGTGCTTTGAGGTGAACTTCTCAAGGCACAAGCATGACCTGGGCTGCTGCTGAATCTGAGGTGCTTTACTTTTTAGAGAGAGCCTATGGTTTATCACACGAAAATGCAGTATTTTCTGTCTGCGTGTTTCCCTGTTGCGTGTTTGATGAAGTATTGGCACTTTGGGGTTTGGCTGCCTGGGGTCGATGACTTTGACCTTCTCCCTTCCGCAGAGCATCATGCTGCACTGGCAGCCGCCTCCCGTGGGGACACACAGTGGGCAAATCACTGGCTACAAAATCCGCTACCGTAAAGCGTCCCGCAAGAGTGACGTGACGGAGAGCATCGGTGGGACCCAGCTCTTCCAGCTTATTGAAGGCGAGTTCTTATTTGCAAGTGTTTGTTGTCAGAGAGGGGTTTTTAGGTGCTTTCAATGGGCTGAGGCCGAGAGACATGTTTGTGCAGGGTTCTTGCCTTGGAAGAAAAAATGAAAACACTTAAAATGAGTGTTTGTAGGCGATGGGGTAGTGTGGGTTGGTTACTGGTAACCGAAGTCTCGTGGCCTGTTTTCTAGCATGCATTTAGCCATTGATTTGCTGAACGGACTGAATGAGTCCTCCTAAAACCGTTACAAAAGGTGTAGGGGTTGCATAGAGAGGATGCAGGACAAGAGGAAATGGGCACAAACTTGAGTATAAGAAGTTCCACCTAAACATGAGGAGGAACTTCTTTACTTTGAGGGTAACTAGAGCACTAGAACAGGCTGCCCAGAGAGGTGGTGGAGTCTCCATCTCCGGAGACATTCAAACCCTGCCTGGACACGTTCCTGTGGGACCTGCTCTGGGTGCACCTGCTCTGGCAGGGGGTTGGAATGGATGATCTCCAGAGGTCCCTTCCAACCCCATAGCATTCTGTGATGGACAGACAGGATGAGCTCAGGACCAAGTACCAGAAATAAAAGTCTGGAGACGGATGCTACAGAGATGCCATGGGGTGGGGGCTTGGCAGAGTCCTCTCCTGGTCTGTGGGTGTGATGGAGGAGCCCGTGCTCCGGCTCACAGTGCTCGCCCACAAGCCCAGCTCAGATCCCACGTATGAACTTCCCACCTCAGGCATCTCTGCAGAGCATCCTGCCCAATTTCACTGATATCAACCTTTTTCCTTTTTCCTGGCATGAATATAATATATCTTCTCTTTACTTTATACACTTAAAATCCATCCTAGTCCATTACTTAGTATAAATTATATATTGTTACCAGAACTAGAATTTTGTATAGCAGAAATAAACAGCACAGGAGAACAGGAGCAAGATTACAGATCATTCATTTTTTAAATCTCTGTAAATGAACACTTGGTCAAAAGAGAAGAAATTGTGCCTCTCTAGGAAATGAATATACACTTCTTTAACAAGATGTTTTGATTTGTTCTCAGGAGCTCCAGCTGTGTCTCCGTAAGTTTCAGTTTCTCAGATTAGGAGTGGATGTGTGCTTGTAAATATAGTATATTTTTGCCAGCAGCAAAGCCTGTTTAAGAAGTTCCATATATCAAATTTTGAGTGTGTTTTCATACTGCTTTGGTTATTGATTATACGCTCTTATGTACTATTTGCTTATTTTGGTCACTTGTTGTCCATACTGCACACCTGGGTTTAGTTATGGATGTGGGTGGTTCTGTACTTAAAGTCAGTTAATGGTCAGAAATTAAAGCTGGCTGCAAACAGCACCTCACGGTGTCTGCCAGTGGCCCACGGGGACAGTGTGGGGGGTGTCACAGCCCTGGGTGTCCCTGGTCACAGTGTAGCTGTCACACCACGCTCCAGCGGACACGGTGGGCGGGAGACAATTTGCGCTCAGGTTATACCTGTATTTTAATGAGGAACTGTGATTCCCATGCTCAGGGTTGGAATTCCAGGTGTTGATGGAGTTCTGGTGTTGATGTCCCGGGTGCTTTTTGTCCCTTAGGTCTCGAACGAGGAACAGAGTACAGCTTCCGAGTGGCTGCCCTGACCATTAACGGGACTGGACCAGCTACCGACTGGGTATCGGCGGAAACATTCGAGAGCGATCTAGACGGTAAGACCAGAAGTGTCACCGTATTTGTGACACCCAAACCACTAGAATTCGTGGACAGTGCACAGTAATGTTTGATCGCCTTTTTAGAAGGCGAACCTGATTTTGTTCAGTTGGTTTTACTGTGGTCTAATTATACAATGTGCTCTATTTATGATTAAAATTAATTTTTATTTTAACATAAAGTTCTTGCCAAGTCAATTAAATAGCTTGATATTAGACCCTGCTTCTACGGTGTCTACTGCTGTATGTTGGCACTATGTTTTTTCTGCTAAGAAATACCCAATTATTAATTACAATGTCAGCGTTTCAATATTTAAATAATAATAATACATTATAAGATTCATGTAATGGCAACAGTGGCTCCATTTTTATATTGTAATGAAATTCATCTTGTTAATTATGCAGGAGTTTACATGCTATGACACAGAGGTGGGAGGGCTGTTTTCCTCGAGGGCAGTAAGATAGTGATTGTGCATTAATGTACCACCGAAGTTACACTGACGAAACCACTGACGTGCACCTCGAAGAGCACAGAGCAGTGATGTGGTATTTTGATACTGGGGGGCACTGTGCGCCCCCAAACTGGACATACCCCTGTTGATGGTGTGCGCAGTGTTGGTGTCTGCACTGTGGCTGCAGACTCAGAGCTGTAAACTTTGTCAAACGTGAGAGAGATGCCTCAGCAGGAGGGGAGAAGTGGTGGAAAGCTTTGGTGTGGCCCTCAGACCTTTGCACAGACGGCTGTGTCTCACCGGTCACATTCTTTTTCCTGGGCTTTTTTTTATTTAATCGTTTTTGGCCTAGACTCCTTCTAAAGAAAACGTTTGTCCCCCGATAATTGGTATTTTGCCACTTTAAAAGAAAAGGGAGATTGATTCTATTTCCAGTTGTGGCAGACTAGTATGGATCACATCTTCCATCAGAAACATAGACTTTTCCTCCAAATCCCTAGATCCATGGGGACACCATTCCTGTGTGGTATACACCGTGTTAGCAGCTTGTTTTTCCAATGTAGAGGTTAACGATACAAGTAGAAAATGTCCTGTGAAAAATGTTGACCTTTGATAGTTGGTCCAGATGTTTGGTATTTACTACACTAGAATAATTTGCAAGAGGGAACCTGATTCTTGCAGAATTCAAATGAGCAAATTCGTGAGCATCTCCCAGAATCTGACGAAGAGCAAATAAAATGGAAGAGAAGTGCCATTTTTAAAGGCTGGCTGGGGCGAATCCCTGTGGAACTGCCTACCTGGAGCTGGTGATTCTGGGTAGACTGTTCCTATTTCCGAAAAGCCTTTAATTAGTGCTGTTGCACACAAATTACCTTCCTCTTTGTGCAGGCCTGACTCCCTCTTGGCTTTGTTAAAGGAGCTGGAGGGTCGTTCTAGCTTAATGCCACGGGATCCAGTAATGGCTTTCACATCTGCGGGGCTGGAGATTCTGTTATACTGGCAGCTGAGAGAGAATAATAAAAGACCTCCAGTATTTGCTCTGGACTGTTGGAAAATTGCTTCAACATCAGCTGATGCAGCCCTTGAGAGCCCGGGCTTCGGTCTGTGTGTTAATGCAAAGTTGATGCTCAACTTAATACTTGTTACTGCTTACTCTCCTTGGCTTAATCAAGAACAGCGCAAACCCCAATATTAACAGCGGAGCTCAGGTTTGTAGGCATTTAAAATGACTTTTTGGAGTTGAAATGACTTTCCGTCCATGTGTCTGTCTTCCTCTAAGGGGGTATGACACAACCGGGCAGGTTTGAGAACCCCCTCGTTCCCCCAGCTGAAGCAGGGCTCTGGAAATGGGCAGCGCTTCCACCAGGCATTGAAAACATGCTCTGCCGCTGAAGGAGAGCAAACGATGCTTTGCCAAGAGCATCAGGATTAAATTTAAATTGGGCAGAAGGAGGGAGAAGAAAAGAACCCTTTTCCTTTTGTGTTGATTTTAGTGTCTTTTCAATTGGAATGTTGCTGTCCTTGCAGGAAATCTTAACTTTCTTTATGTATGTGCTCTACAATGAATAAAGTAATAACGATTCACAGGTAAGACAACGTACCATGGTATCCATGTAATTCTGTACATGTGTGTGAGATGCTGGTGTAAGTGCATACTGGAAAGAAGCTGTATATTTCTTGCTTTTCTTTGTTTAGTGAGCTCGTGGGTAATTTTAATACCATGCAAATGCATTTACAGCTAATCTTTAATTTCTCAGGTTCCATATACATGTAAGGCATAATTCCTTTTTATTTCATGGCTCCTTTTTGAGTTTAAATAGAAAATAATTGACTTCATAGTGTCTTCAATGTAAACAGGAGCCAGACTGTTATCTCTATTTGTGTAAAAAATTTTGTGTAATTTTGCAGAGTCGGTGCAAGTCCCGCCGGGAGCACGTATGCAAGAGGTGTCAAACAATTGTACACAGTTTATCCCCCATGCACTAACTCTGGTGCAGTTAAAAATGTCACCCCTTATACTGCAATTCTGTAGCTTTTCTGTATTTATTTGTTGGGAACTTTAATTGATCAGCTGTGTCAGCTGGAGCCTTGGAACTCCCTGGGCTGGCAGGGCAATGGCATAGTATGATCCAAATAATCCTGTTGTGATGCTTTATTAAATGTTTTTAGATAAATGCAGCATGTTTCATTAAAACAAAATCCCTGCAGGAAGCAGAACTCCCTGAACTGATTTTATTTTAGTGGGGAACTTGGCTTACTATTGCACAGAATTATTTAAAGTCTGTCACCATTGGGCAGGCTCCAGTAGCCTGACAGAGTTAAAACAAAGGTGTGGACAATAGTAGGTGGAGTTGTGCTGTTAGATTGCTGTCATCACCATTGGGGAAAAATCCTTTCAGTAAAAATATTTGAGGATTACAGTGAGATTCTGCAGAGTCCTCCTGTTGTTAAGGAATGACGATCCATCTCCGTTGGGTTGTGCCTGGGTTTGTGTGGGGTTTGAGCGCTCCTTACAGACTCTGAGTATTTTCTGACCTTGTGGTGTGGTTGTGTAGCCTCTGGACAGTCTGTGAGTTCTGTAGAAGAGACTGGAGGAGACACAGCAACAAGTGTAGGACAAATCACAACAAACCTTTGCAGCTCATGGCGATACCCACTTCACTGACAGTCCCTAAACCTTTGGAATATTCTATTTAATTGTACAACGAGCTGAGGAACTTTTCTTTCATCATCAGTGCATTTTCAATGTAATTATTTTAATGCCCACAAGTAAGTAATATGATGGAACTAAAAGTAGATTGCTTTGTGGAGGGGATGGACGTGATAAATTTAATGCATATTTTGAAGAATTACAAATTGGAAAGAGCATGCACAACCATCAAAAAAGTCTGCCTTGAAGCAGATCTGATACTTCTCTTCAGTACGATTGTCCTTTCTTTTAAAGAGAGTATCTATTAAAATATATTAGTATATGAAACTATGCGAATTTTCTTCTGCTTATTAGAGTTCTTTGCTCTCTCGTGTACAGTAAAGTGCTCTCCTTTGGAGCTACTGCTTTCAGTACAGAGGCAGAGTGGAAGTGCTACGTTGACCTGTATGTAATTACCTTTATTCAGGAGAAGTCCTTTAAATCCATCATTTGTCTTTAACAGAAACTCGTGTTCCCGAAGTTCCAAGTTCCTTACACGTCCGTCCGCTGGTCACCAGCATCGTGGTAAGCTGGACCCCACCTGAGAACCAGAACATCGTGGTGAGGGGCTACGCCATCGGGTACGGCATTGGCAGCCCCCACGCCCAGACCATCAAGGTGGACTATAAACAGAGATACTACACCATCGAAAACTTAGGTAAGGAAAGTGGATTCTGCCTCTCACTTAAGTTGCTCTTTTCTATTTATGGTATTATAAACAAATTAAAGTACAAGCGTGTTTTTTATGAGAATCTTTTTTCTTATCCTAATATTATACCTGAGGCCAAACTGTTGATAAATTTCAAATAAACTCCATTTTCTGCTGATAGAGAAAGAGGCAGAGGAATAAAAATATCCCCAAACCCAGAATCTTAAATTCACCAAGTTTGAAGAATAGTGCATTTTGACTTGATGCTTTGCCTTTAATAGTTATTACAAAGCCAGTCATGCTGAGCAGCGTTCTCTCATTCTCCTTCTGGTGCTGCAGAACAGGCGGCTTCAGGCAAAAAAGAAACTAAAATGTCACCAAGATGCAGTGGCATCTACTTTAAAAAAACACATAGATTCGCCCCTCCGCAGTATTCTCTGCAGTAGGTAAAATATCCTGAAACCAAAATGAATATTAGTATTGCGAACTATTGAGAAGTTCTATAAAAATTGGAGTTTTGGGTAATATTACAGTAGAGCAACTTCAAATGTTTATTTTAAAATGTTTTTCCTCATTACTGTTTTGACTGTACTTAAGGCAGATGTGCTGGGACTGTATCCTTCTGCTGCATGGGAACTACTGACCACTAATGGAAGGTCTGCGTGGAGACATTCTCAATTCAAATTTAGTCTAGTTATTTCATGCATTTCAGTTAAAGAATGAAATACTGGATGAAGACGATATGGAGAAGTAGAAAATAGGATTCACTAACAGTTTGCACTAAAAATATGTTCATTTTTTTCCCCCTTTAGACCCCAGCTCCCACTACGTCATAACTCTGAAGGCGTTTAACAACGTTGGGGAGGGGATCCCCCTGTACGAGAGCGCCGTGACGCGCCCTCACTCAGGTAAAGGCGAGGGGCGGCTTTCGCCTCCCGCGCCGCCGGGAATTCCTGACACCTCTGCGGACGGGTGCTCCGGGGGGTCCGAGTCCGGGGTTTGGCTGCCATCGAGCACGCTCCCTGCTGTGACTGATTGGCCTCGCTGATTAGCGGTTGCCTCGCCTCTTCCATCCCCTCATTAAACCACCTACATTGGGTTGCATTTTTAAATCACAAAATTTACCTCTCAACTAGCTATAGATGGTTTTATTCAAAAGGTCACCATTAAGTTGGCACAAATCATGTGGGTGCACTTCTAAAGGCATTGCCCGTAGTTTGCACAAGTATAGTGGTTTTTTTAGTCTTTTACACTGAGGTTTTGAATATGATGCCTGCATTTTCTTCGTCTAAGTATCAATCTGCTGGTACTTACACTAAACAAGTATTTATTTCTTTTTTTTTATCTTGTAATACATTAATTAAATATTTTCTATAATAAAATATATAAAATTATCAATCACTTTATTAATTTATACAATATATTAATGAAAGCAGAGAGATTTGTTTGCAAGTGAGCTACTGCTATGCTGGGGCTTGCTCTGCCCCCTACGAAACTGTTGACGTCAGTTATTTTGGGTAGGTGCTACCACTTCTATTTGGTTTAGGCTTCTGAAGAGCAGGAATTCTTACAGATTTTATAGAGAACATTGGAATTACAGTTTCTTCAGTTATTGCAAGTCTGTGTGATACTTGGAACTTGGTTGCCATTAATACTCTTTAAATGCTGGTGGCAGTTCCCTGTGATTTTTACAAAGAGGCACTTACCCTGTAGAAGGCAACCGGCTCTTTCTCCTCCTCCTCCTGTTCTGGAAGAGGAATCAGTGGACATTCTGAGGCAAATAAAGTCCAAGTTGAAATCACTGTATGTTTGGGATTCTTAGGCCGTGGTTTAATGCACTGCACATGAATACGATTCGGTATATATATATTAGCATATATATGTTGTCTTACTGCCTTAAGAAGGGCACACGATGCAAGAGTGATGTTATTGGCCAGTCTTATGTCACCTATTAACTCTGGCTTTTCTCTCTTTTTCTCCATTTCTCACCTTTCATTTCATTGTACTACCCTGCATTTCCCCTTTTTTGTTTTTGTTTGCATTAAAATGCCACCTTCTCCCTTTTTAATTACAATACGCTACTTTTTACCCATCAATTCCCTAGACACTTCCGAGGTTGATTTGTTTGTTATTAATGCTCCATACACTCCAGTGCCAGATCCGTCCCCCATGATGCCACCGGTGGGAGTTCAGGCTTCCATCCTGAGCCACGACACCATACGGATCACTTGGGCAGACAACTCTCTGCCGAAGAACCAGAAGATCACGGACGCTCGCTACTACACCGTCCGCTGGAAAACCAATATTCCTGCAAATACCAAGTACAAGGTATTGGTGTTTCCACACCACTGACACAGCAGGAGGAGCTGGCTCGGGGAGGCGGGCAGACACTTCCAGAAGTAGGTTCTGCTGCAGAGCCATGGGCACGGTGACAGTTTAATCCTTTCTGCTTCACCCCAACGGGGTGGCTCTGTACGGCAGAGGGGGGGCACCTTTAGGGGAGCCCATGAATAAGGTGTGTGTCACCAACGGCCTCTCTCCAGTTGGCAGAACAGTCTGCACTGGGGGGTGAGTCACGTGGGGAAAAAAACTCACCCCAATGGTTTTAACTTTCCTCCCTCTTCTGTTCGCACAGAGTTGATAATGAACCTTTCCTCTGGGAGCTGAATGGGTGCAAAATACATAACAATATGATATCCCTTTCTTGATTTTCATCTGCTGTTTTGATTTGGAGACTCTGCTCAGGGTTTGGTTTATTGGTTTGGAATTTTTGTCGGTTGGTTGGATTTTTTTAATTTTCAGAGTTTTCTGGAGGCCTCAAAACCGCTGACTGCAAATTTCTCGTTGAAATGAGACTCAAAGGATATGGTTGTTAAAATACCCAGCTAGTGGAGCTCCCTTTATGCTCTCGCAGAGAAATCTTGTTACAAACCAGATTATTTTTTTTTTATTATTGAAATGAAAAGATGTATATATGTGTGTCCTTCCTCTAAAGGCGAGTTATTTATGAACCTGCATTCCTGAGTCATGTGCAGAGGATGTCTGGGGAGTGATTTATAGAATGCTGCACTTCCATTAGTTAAATGCTTAAAAACACCCACCCTCCGTGGTAAATGAAATACTCCCATCGTTCTCAGTGCTGGTGGCCAGTGGTCAAGAAGTTTTATTGTGGAGCAAAAATAATACGTAATGATGGAATATAGTTCAAAATTACTCATTGTAAAAAGCATTTGCCTGGAGGGACCTAAGTTGGAGAACGTTTGCTCTAATCATTTTTAACCCATGACGTTTGGAGAACTCCCATCCTGCTTTTCTTTCTGTGTTTCAATCGTGAATTCTCTCCTGCTGTGTCGAACGATAACAAGCACTGATTTTAAGAAAGGCAAAGCCTCTTCTCAGCGGTGCTGGTGGAGAAGCTGCCGTATTTCAGTCAGGTCTTTGGTAACTTCATTGACTAAGAGGTAGTATATTATTTGTCTGGGCCATCTCTAGCAGCTTTGTTATTTAGTGTGTGTTTTGAGGCTGTTCACCGAGTCGCATCGCAGCTGCTCGGTGATGCTGCCTGCACACACAAATCCTATCCTCCTGTCAGTCCCGGTGTCCAGAGCTACCTCTGTTCTGCACGGAATCGTGTCATCCATCCCCCTCCTCAGGACGTTGGATGTTGAGACAGTTTGTTCATATTTTCTACGTTTGCTCCCCCCTTCTAAGCTGACGTTCAGAGACTATGATTAAAGAAGAAGCTTCGTGCTTCAGATACAAGTTATGAGGTTCCACCCTAAGGAGCATTATTTTCTTAAATTTCTCTAGGAGCTGTGTCAATGCAGAGCATATAAACACAGGACCAGATGCGATACAGCTCCCAGAGCTAAAATACTGGGCTGTGTCCTGACCCATGTGGTGTCGCTAATGTGGTTCAGAGAGCCTGTTTCAAAGCGCCTTTGTTGGTGAAGCAGAGTTGTCCTACAGGCAGGGTACCTGTGATTTATCAGCGTGCTCTCAAGCGTACTACGCTGAAATATTAAATCTTAACTTAGATCTTTTAGGATTGTATGAAAGGAAAATAAATTTTACAGGGTAATATTTATGAAGTTTATTTCTAGTTAGGTGGGCAGGGTTCAGTACCGTGGGATATGTTGTGATCTTAAAAACAGTAAGTGGTGTTAAAAAAATGAAGAAAGCAGCGATGTCTGAGATGCCGGTTCAGCCTTTCATCTGTCATTTACATTCACTGTGATGTGCAGTGAAACTAAAAGATACCAAGTTTCAAAGGCATAGATGAAAAATACAACTTGAACCTGTAAAAAGGACTCCAGCTGCCATGTGTGACTGCAGCCAGGAGCTAAAAAAATACTATAAACAGAGCTGAATGCTTAAATGGTGTTAGGAATTTCCCCAGGTATTGTGGAGAGGAAGAAATGGTGTGCTTTTCGGGGGGAAGCCAGCCTGTAACGCAGGGTGCTGGGAAAAGCCTTCTCCTTTGGATGTGGCCAGGCCTGAAGGTCTCTGCAGCTTCTACCGAAGCACCAGCGATTCCCTGATGGCCCTGAGCTGGGAGCGAGGGGTGCCTGGCCCTGGGGGAGCTGGGGGGAAGCTCTTCTGAAGGCAGGGCTCCGGGTGTAAGAGCTGGCCCCTGCTCTGCGCTTAAAGGTCAGAACCACTCGGTCCCAGTCACCTTCACTTGGAAACTAGACCCCAAATCTCAGGATGGCTTGGCTCACGCTTTTCTGAACTTTCACCCGGTGTCACAAAGAAGCTGTCACTGATAGTTGAGAAATAAGGGGCTTCTTTGCAGAATTTGGACTGTATGAGTCTTCAAGGAACGTGCATTTATAGATGGCCTTTTCCTTGAAAATTAATTAGCTGAAGACAGTTGTTTTCTGAAGGCAACAGTTAATTAGTACAGTCGTTGTATGGCCCTGTCAAATATTGAATCGACTAACTCTAATTCTATATGTAGATCACTGTGAATATACATATATGCAGACACATCTTTTTGTTTTGTCATGGGCCTCAAGTACATGTTGTTCGTGTTCAAGTCATATATAACAAATACCAGATATTTTAACCAAAAGGCTGAAAATTCTGTGGGTAGTTTCAGTGTGTGATCCTAGGCAACCATTTTTTCTGCAAAAAATCTACATATCTGTAAAGCTTCATTATCTTCAAGTCTCAGCACCTGTACCTTCAGATGGTATTTTTAAATTCTTTTTCTAAAATCCGTTAAAAATGTACTGAGAATCGTAAGAGGAGTTTGGAAGGCAGACTCAGCTCTCAGGAAGGCTGTTATTGTTAGCTCTGCTTCCTTGTTTTCCCCAGCCACATCAGTTAATGAAATGCTGTAAATTAACCCCCCCCAAGCAGACAGTGATTTAGTCTGCTGCATAACAAGTGTGCCCTGGACCTTGCATTGCCTTTTTTTTTTTTTTAAATTTCTAATTGACTGCTATTAAATGCCCTTGCTGATTGCAGAAAGAATTTATAGTTTAGGAAGAAACAACTGCACATTAGTACTTGAGGAATGAATTTGCACGATGGAGCAAAAACGTTATGGAATTAATGACCGTGGTTATGAAAATGTAGCGACGCTAAAATGTTTTAAACACTCACCTGAGAGGAGGGGGTTGGAGAGCTGGGGACCGATGGTTCTCGGTCCAGAAGTTACTGACTCTCTTGTTTTTCTTTCAGACTGCGAACGCGACCACCCTGAGCTATTTAGTGACCGGGTTAAAACCCAACACCTTGTACGAGTTCTCCGTGATGGTGACTAAAGGTCGGAGGTCAAGTACCTGGAGCATGACAGCACACGGGACAACTTTTGAATTAGGTACTTCTTCCCGCCCTTCCGGGAGGGCCGACAGTCCTGAGGGGATGAATCAAGTCGAGTCTGCCAGAATCCTGGAGGAGGGAAAGCATGTATTTAAAATGATTATGCTGATGAATACTTGCTGGGGGCTTGTTTTCTTTATACAGTCAGAAATTCTGATTAAAAAAAACCAACAACACACTTCAGAATTCAAAGGGATGATTGCATGCAAAAGAATTCACATCAAATTACGGAGAAGTAATGAATAATGTACCACAGTTCATGGGCAGGAGAGAATAAAGAAGCGTACGTTTGAAGCATCTCACAAATGGCACGTTAATAGCAAATACAAAGAAAATTCAGTAGCAAATAATAATTAAAATTTGCTATAATTATGATGATAATTATTACAGAGTGAGGAGGTACATGAGGCAAATGATTAAAAGAAACAAACCCAGTAGAAATTAAGACGTCCAAATCAGAGCTGCGGTCTTGCAGGATTTTCAGGAAATTGAGGAAATTCAGCAGGAATTGCCATCCCTGTGCTGGGAAATGATGCTCTCCCAAAGTGCGGAACAGAAAAGGGTTCGGAGCTACCAGGAGAAACTTGGGTCCACACCAACTGCGAGGTCCAGGGCCGGTCCCTCATGAGCTCTTTTAATCCTGCAGCGTTAAATGATCTTTGTGCAATTAAATTTAGTGCTTATTATGCTTAGGTTTCTGTCCGTTTGAACTGTAAGGTCAAAAAAAGGGCTTACCCAAATTGCCCTGTAGTTCTCGTGGTGAATGAAAATACAGCAAAAAAAAAAATCAAGCATGCAAAGAATTGGTGAGTTCATCCAAATATTCTATAACCAGGCATGAGAAAAAGCAAAACCAGGATAAAATCAGAAAGCTCTAATATACGTTGAAGTCCCGTAAACCCTTTGAGAGCTTCAGTTGCTTTCGTTTTTGGTGGGAATCCCGTGATGTGGAGTCCACTGCCCTTCCGGCAGCGCAGGGCTGGATGAGGCTCCTTTCCCATCCCTGTGACAGTGCCTATCCCATGATAAAATACTTTATTTGCTATTTTTGCTGACCAGGCATACGATTCTCATCCCTAAGGCTATGCTAAGAGGCTAAGATGGCGAAGGTGCACAAATAAAGTTCTTAAAAGAGAATTTGAAGCTCAGAAAGTACAGGAGCGAGGGCGAGATGCAGGAGGTCCCATTTCTTTTCATTTAAATAGAAAGTAAATTTCTAATCAGGGTGGTTGTAAAGATTATTTGCAAATATGACCTAAAAGCTTGGGAACTAAGGAGCAAATGAAAAAAACAAAACAAAACAAAAAAGGCTAAATGTATTTTCTCATAACAGATGTTGTGATTTATGCCACTCGCCAAATTCCTGAGCATGTGACTCACTATTTTGAATATTCCTGAGCAGTGGCATTTTGTGGGACCCGCTCCTTGGCTGGTGCCGGGGAAAAATACGGGATACTGGGTACAGTGTTGCCCTCCGAATGCATTAATCATCTCTTGAGGGCGAGTCCTGATTTATTTATTTTTAACTTTGAAGCTTACTATAGGGCCTTGAACTGTGCTTTTCATCTGTCTGTTCCTGTTGAGCACGTTTGTAAGTATTTGGGGTAATAGTTCCCGTGACTTTGGAGCTTTTGCTTTCCCAGGTTTCTGGCTGTTCCCCTGCACCGAGGGTAAGGGGTGGCCGTCTCAGAGGGTGGAGGGATTGATTTCTAATGGGTAATACACATAAAGCTCCTTAAATGCAGAAAACACTGTGTGAGCACTAAATGTTACTACGACAGCATTAAATACCCACGGTGGATTTACTTTGCTAAAAGTTACCTAATGAGAAGCCTCATGTTGCTCATCACGTGGCCCCAGGCGAACTGGGGCCGGTTAATGGAGACGTCGGCTCCGTGCTCTCGGGATCCAGCTGGATGCTGGAGTGTGCGGGGAGAAGGGCTCTGATTTCAGCCTTTTCTGCAACAACTTGGGCCATGTCCCAAACTTTGGGCCGGAGGAGGCTGACGGGTGGCAGAAGAACCCTCCCCCTCTCTCTGGCAACCCAGGGAAAAAGGCTGGACAATGGTGTTCTAGATTTCCAAATGCTTCTGCAGTGCAGATTTCCTTACAAATCACAAATCTTTGCTAAAGCGGATCAGCAATTATGGATCATGACTCTAAATCTCTGGTGAATTTACTTCGCCGATTCGGATTTGAGTGTCAAACTGACACTACAAGCTCTTAGTCCCTCCATAAACTTGAAAATACGGAGGTGCTTTGTATGCCTTTGCATATAAAATGTATTTATTTCACGAATTTTTATTTTATGGTGACGGAAGGAATTCAGGTTAGAAGTCGCTGACCTGGCTGTTGGAGCCATACAAAATGCCATGTTTTTGAAGACACAGGGGCCGGGTGAGCCATGACCCGCAGCCTCTGGTGCAGAAGTGCTTTAGGAGGGGGTATCTTGGTACGGGGAGGCGATGCCACCTGCCCGGTGGCATTTGCCAGTGGAATGGAGTCAGTCTGTGAGACTGTTACAGTGGGACGGTAGATTTATTTGAAGATTGAACCTTCAAACGGTTTTATTATCGTACGTGCCTTTTATCAATGGTAAAACAAATAAAGAGTGAAGGTGCTGAGTTGTTTATATGCAGTGAAATGGGGTAACCTGCTCCTGGTCTCTGCTTGTTTGCAGTTCCTACTTCTCCTCCCAAAGACGTGACCGTGTTGAGCAAAGAGGGGAAACCTCGGACAATAATTGTCAACTGGCAGCCTCCCTCTGAAGCCAACGGCAAAATTACAGGTGCAGTTTGCGTGAGCGATAAAGGCAGATACAAGATGCCTGTTTAACTGCAGAATTTAATCTGCATAACTGTGTGAACACGCTCCATACTTCGTTTAGCCCAGAGCCAGCCAAGAGCTCTCTATCTTCCTTGTCAATCTTTTAGTAGCTCAGATTAATTATTTACTTTTGTACCTAGTAAAAATGTATTAAGATATAAACTAACTGCAGTGTGAAAGAGGAGTCTAACCAGAAATACAATTGGAAATTTAAGTATCACGATAACCTTTGCCTTCATCAGCTGGTGCTATTCTAATAGCGTGCCTCCAGAAATGCATCTGTAATGCCTCTGCCCATCAGTATTTCATACAGAGACTCCATCCCAGTGCTCTTTGTCATCTTTCTGTCATTTTTGTGGCACGGAACAGACTTGAAGTCAGTTTATTAGTCCCCTGACATAACCATTAGGAGTAAACTGTTATTTGCCTTTGTAACTGTGCACCGCTTTCACATAGGATAAATCATTTTACAGAAAATAGTAATTACTGTTTCCTTTCTGTAATTTCTGTTTGCATTCACGTTTCTAAAGGCTTCTTGAAGTAATTCACTTCAATTTTCCTTTTTTACCCTAGGTGTTACGCTTAAAGCAGATTTTTTTGGCGTGTAGTTTGCAGAGTGTGATTGTGCTTTTGTTCTCAGAATGAACTCGGGGGCAGAATCCAACCTTTGAGACCTGTCACCGCCTGGCGTCTCGTCAGGCAGGGGCTGTGGCCGGGCTCTAGCCAGGAGCCGAGAACTCATTAGATCCCTCTGAAAAGACAGAGTACTGGAGGCTCTTAACCTTCAGTAATTACAATAAACTTTTAAGTAAGCTGTAAGACAGACCCCAGAAAGGCAAAGAGGCACTATAAAGCCAATTCTGTGTTGTTTTATCATCAGCAAGGTGTTTCCGCTCTATGGGGAGGGGGATTTGACTGGAGATCCAAGAGCCTTTATCTTAACTGGAGGTTAAAAGACTTGGCTGCTGGTTGTCAGTGAGGGTGGTTGGGAGAGGTGTGAAATGTCAGGCACAAACACCCCCAGGTTCTGTACACCCCTACAACGAGATGGCACATCCTCGCACAGCACTGTTACCACAATTAGCGCACACATCCCCTTTGCCAGGGAAAAAATCTCCTCGCAACGTCTGTCCTGTGAAGGAGAACCTTACATTTATTCACACCCATTGAATGAAGACCTATAGTATTTATTAGTTTTTGCATAAGCAGCAATTAACAGCTAGAAATCATAAAATAAATCATTCTGTGGTAAGTCTTGAGTCCACCAAACATCAGATTCGATCTGCCAGGGGAAGGGAGTGAGGAGGGAGGCGTGGGCTGAGTGCCCTCTGCTGGGGAGAGTCACCACCAGCCGGAGGAACAGCTTATTACCCCAGTAATTACTCATTAACTCGGCTCCATTCATTCTGTGCATTAAGTAATGCCGTAAAAGCTGTGATGATGTAATTCCCTGCCCTGGAAGGCACGGCTGTGGAATACTTGTCTCTGCAGCCCCGATCTCCTCCTGATGGGGATGGGATGGATGGGAATAGTGAGCTGTGCTAGTCTGGGTTCCAGATGCTTGTGCATCGTTATAGCTGCTGACTAATTAGTACAGTCATAAGTTAACTCAGTAGTCTGGTGCCACTATACTATATATAGTGCTTTTCACTGTCACTATATATATGTGTGTGTGTGTTGTCCCTTCTTAAACAAGTTATAAATCTGTTTAAAATGGCTTTTTTCTCTTAACATATACTTTCAACAGTTTAAAATGGGAAGGCTGTCTAATATTTGAATGCTTTCTTAGTCTTCTAAAAAGGAAGAATACACTTCCAGAAAACCCATGATAATTTAGCTGTGCAAACATTGTTACAAGTCAATAGACGATTTTCTGCGAGATCTTACGACTGTCCTGTTCTTTTATGCGTAAAGTTCTTTTGCTTTTCCCTTTGACTAGGGTACATCATTTACTACAGTACGGACGTGAACGCTGAAATACACGATTGGGTTATCGAGCCTGTCGTGGGAAACAGACTGACCCATCAGATCCAAGAACTGACCCTCGATACGCCCTATTATTTCAAAATCCAAGCCCGCAACTCGAAGGGCATGGGGCCCATGTCTGAGGCTGTCCAGTTCAGAACCCCAAAAGGTAAACTGTCACCTCTATCTTCCTCCTCGTGTTCCGAATGCAGTTTCTCTAAGGATGAGGTACCAGTAGCATGGATTTTATATTTAAACTGGAAAGACGGGAAGACAGTGGAGTTTGACTAGAATGAATTTTTCTAGTGGATTGCTCTTGTATGTAGTTCATACATTGCAGATGTTGCTCGGCTGTTTGATTAATTGTGGTGTTTTAAAATTGCTGGTGGGCATTTAGTTGTTAATGCTGAGGGTCTGTATCCTAAAAGTGCTTTTTAGAAAACCAGTTTTCAGTTGGTTTAAGATTCTGGGTCTTGTGTGCTACGTCTGCTCCCAGTGAGATGGAGGGAAGCCCTGGGGCTGGCAGAATGGGAGCTGATGGGAACTTCTGGGGTGACAAATTGGGAACTGGTGTGACACTACGGGCTCCACAATCCAGAGGTGATGAGTGAAACAGTGTGAACGCAGGAGAGCTTGGGAAAAAGTACTCTAAGGAGAGGGGAAAAATAAAAAGTTAAGAGTAGATTTTGTAACAGTCCTTTTTCCAAATGGGTATTGGTGGTTAGAAATGAGAGCTCAGCCACTCCCCTGCTGCTATGTGAAACTTGAAATTCTGTCTCTTACTCCTTCAAGCCTTGTGATCTTTCTCTTGTTTTTTCCTTCCCTGTGCCTGTCCCACTAGCTGAATCCTCAGATAAAATGCCTAATGACCAAGGTAAATGAAGAGCCGCGCTTTCTCTTTTATTCCGTCTTCACACATTTTGTTTTTTCTGTCCATATGCTGTTGCATTTCTTAAATGAAACAAGTATCTGTAACTGTAAACGAGCAAGTTCCTGTTGTGCTATTAATAGTGGAAGAACTGGAAGTCCTATTTGTGGTTTGGGTGTTGGGAATATAAAGCGATCCCTGTAGTCAGATGTCAGATGAAGGGACAGGCGGGTTGTGCCAGGGCTGAGTCATTCTGTCCGAGGGAATTAGGATGCAGCGATGCTCTGACCACTGATGCAAGATCTCGGTACACAGAGGTGGAAGATCAAGCGGTTACCTAATTAGCCCAAGTGCTGTTTTGTGAGCTCGACATCTGTAATTATTTTGATAATAAAGGAAAGCATGTGTCCTCTGGAAAGCTTTTTTGCAAGAGCGAATCTGCTTGTCAGCTCATTTGGACTCCAGACTCTCCCAAAGAGCACAGCATTAGCTACTAAAAGCCTTAAGGTTTTAAAATGTTAGCTTGAAAAATGGTAGCTTTGAGTTTACTACATTGAATTATAAGGTGAATGTCCCAGGGCTGTTTTTGCTTTCTTCTGAATAACGTACAAGCCCAATAAAAAGGGAAGAATTAGTCTAAGGGGATGAGTTTAAAAGGAGGTTGGCAAGCAACTTAGACAGACAATTAAATAGGTCCTAAAGGGGTTGAGAAAGAGCTTCTTTTTTTTTGACTTGCTTTTCAACTTGTTACTTAGATGTCATTTATTAAATACGCTCTTACCTTCTGTCTACCAAATAGTGCTGAGACTAGGCAGTTATGAAGTAAATTCATACCCAGACTCGGGTGAGAGAGATGCTGGAGAGATGCAGTTTGTCAGCGGGGAGGCAGATGCTCAGCTGCATGGGGAGGGACTAAGGGAAGATTAAATGGTTTTATTGAAAAGTTGCTGTTTTCTCTTCTGCGCTATTCTAACCTCAGCAGAGAGCTAAATCTTCTCATTCAGGGTTATCATCTTATACTCAGATATTTTTCTAGTAACAATTTGATTAAGCTTTATAAAATTATAGAACTTATAACTCATAAAACCCTACAAAAAGCCAAGAGAGTTTTGTTTCAGAATTCCTGTAAGCATACTGATTACAAATCATGGCAGCGGGCTAAAAGTAGAAGAGGAGCAGACAAGCTGAAGAGCTGGAGCCTGCTCTGTGACAAGATCACTAAATCAAATTGTGTCCTTTGGGAAATAGTGGACAAGTTATTTGGGACTGGAAGGAACAAAACTACAATGGGATTGAGTCTCCAGGCTTAGTGGTTCTGTCTTTTTCTTTTCTCTCCTACTTCACTGTGTTTGTTCTGTATTAAGCCCAGTGTATTGTTCTCCCCATACTCCCCAGCACAGAGCTTGTACTGGGAGAAGGTACCGGCTGCTGCTGTCGGGCTTCAGGGGGTTGCACTGGCCTCGCACAAAAGCAGAGGTCACGGAATCTCATCACAGGAAAACTATCCTAAAGTAACACCAAGTACAACAGCGTTGTCTGGCTGTGGATACCTAATGGGTAACGTGGAGACTGACAAGCTAAAAAAAAAACCAGCAATTTCAAGTAAATGTTCTTTATATAGGAGGAAATGGAAAAACTCAACAGCAAACTTTGTAAGGTGCTGGAGAAAAGGCTGGTGTCGGTACGGAAGGGGCAGGGTGTGTGTATCCTGGAGGAGCAAGGCTGTTCTGGCGGTGCCTGGGTGCTCCGAGAGAGGGGATGGGTTAGAGCCCTTGTGCCCACACGAACTGCAGGGAAGGGCCCGGTCCCCCTCCAGGTTGCTCTGCATGAGATGAGCTCCCTGGAATGTAAAGGCTAAACTCTTGATCCCTGGCTTCAGGAATTAGATACTGAGAAGCATCTTGGTTAGGTTCCTAAATTTGATCCTATTTTGAAAACTGGACTTTGTAATCTTGTCTTTGCTTTCTTGGGAACGAGCGGGCAGCGGGTGCCGGTATCAGGCATCCCTGGGCTGCCACGCTCCACAGGGAACGTGCGTGGGGAGTTATTCCCAAGGATGCCCACACCTTTGGAAACATGACTGCTCGCCAGAATACTGCCTTCTCCCTACCGCTTCCTTCCAACGTTCTTATCATCTCAATGTTATTTATATACTTTGTCACTTACACACACAGAGGGGTAACATCTGCAGGCTGCTGTGTGGGTATATACACTGTCACCGACCCGGGGTGTTACGCCCCCGTGGGCCACAAGGTCCCTCTTGGTCTGTGCAAGTGATTCCCTAGATCTTATTATCTACTCCATTATTTTATGTCACCTGTTAACTTCAGAAGCAATTATTTTAATTTTCTTTCACGGTGTTATTAAGGATATTGAATTACACTTGGCCAAGTACAGGTCCTGGAAGAGCTCATTAGAAATATCCCTTGTGAATAATGGTTCTGCAATTATAATTCTTATTCTTATCAGTTAATTAGTTGTTAATCTTGTTAATATGTGCCACATTGCTTTTTTATTATGCTATTTTTAAAAAAGCATTGTACTTAGTAAAATGTTTTATGGCAGTCTAAATATAGTATGTCTGCATAGTTACTGTTACCAACCAAATTCATAGTCTGACATTTAGTTTGTTTGAAAATACCTGTTTTCAATAAAACAGAAAGATGGGCATAAAGCATCCCACCGTCTCCCATCTATCGCCTTTTCCATGATCCTGCCCCTGTAAGGCTCCAGCTGCTGCACTGAAAATGCACGGGGTGATTATTTAATGTCAATACATTAAATACGAGCTGTTCAAAATTCACTGTCCCCTCTAGACCTGCAGGTGCACGATGTCTTTTTTGGTAGAGATTTGCCCTGCAGTACGTCCTTGCCATTATTTCAGACTGCATCCAACTCCTCTCTGTACACGTGGAACATTTCTGCTCCTTCTCGGGGCTCTGTCAGTGTTACTGCTGGCCCCTTTTGGTGTTTTTACCAATTGTGTTTATTTCACAGTGACTAATTAGCAGGCTTTGACTTCAGATTCACAATTTCCCCTTGTTACGCATCCTTTAACGCTTATTACTTCTTGATTAGGGTGGATTTTTAGCTGAAAAAATCCTTCTGCCGATGGTGAAACTGTATTTGCAGGCTTTTTTTTTTTGTAATTTTGACTTTATGTGCATAGGAGTATAAAAATGTGCAAAGCGTTATGGATCCCTATCACCAGAAGAATGTTGTTCTTTGCATCTTGCTGTATGTTTGCCCCATTGCAGGATTTTTATCGCTGGTGGTAATTTTGCGTTAGTCCGTTCTAATGAAATCACCGAAGTGGCAGAGCCGGGGGGTTGGGTATCTTTGTCTGCAGGAAGCTCTGTGCTACCCCAGGAGAGGTTCTAACGTTAGAGGTGAACTTGTCACTTCACGCCTGGTGCAGGGACCTCAGTGAGACCAGCGTTATGCCAAGGCGGGGGGTTCTTGTGCCAGTGAAAAGGGGACGGCTCCTGTGTTAGCACCAAGGAGTCCCTGGGCAGCGTTGAAGCTCTGCAGGGGCTGTGTCATTTGCCTGAGTTTGGAATAATTGACGTACAGATGTGTTTACTTCCACCATCATCCGATACACATAACGGTTTGCAACCGATTAATTTGTTTTCCCACCTCTCCCCAAAAAACATTTTTGTGATACTTCATTGTCACTTGTGGCAAAGGTGAAAGAAAAGAATGGGGAGAAGCTGAAAGCAAGTTTTTATGGATAGACAGGGACTTAATATGACATTTACCATGCTTTTGATCCTCCACTTCCAGTCTTACTGTAATTAAGTTTTAGGAAAAGAAAACCATATAATTACTGTTGCAAGATGATTAACTGTCTGTACAAATGTGGCAAAGCCATTTGCCTCAATATATACCTGTATATTATTACAAATAATTTTAATTGTATTTTAAAAAATGAATACTAGTAGGGACTCCTGAGCTTACTTAGGAAAGTAGTAATGCAGAAAGCTAATTATTAAATAGCTCTTTTGAAGAAGGGGTTCTCTTCTTGGAGAAACACAGTCGCTGTTCAAAGCCAAATCATGTTGTGGGGGAGAGAAAAGGAGAAAAAATGCTCACAGTGGTTCAGTGGAGATCTGAAAGAGCCGCTGTAGTGTGTGTGTGTGTATGTGCACCTGTGGGTATATATATATATGTATATAAAACTACTGCATTATGACCTTTTCAGCTTCAGGATCTGGAGGGAAAGGCAGCCGCCCAGTGGACATAGGAGCGGATTACAAACCACCCCTTGGTGGTAAGTGTTGTTATAAACCTTTGCAATTTAAATGCCACGTTTCACCGGGCGATGCCGTATCCTACTGAAAATAGTCAGCTGTTTACAGCCCTGGTTATGGCTGTCCCAGTAACGTTTTCTCTTTATGGTGAGCTGCTCCCACTCAAAAAGGGGTATCATGCTCCTGTCAGAGGGTTCTTGCCTGCTGTGTGGGGCACGTGTGAAAAATACCATCCCGTGGGTTTATATTTCAGTCTTGATAAGCAGCTCTTGTTCCCAGTTTAGTTTTAAATGGCTGCACAAGTGCACAAGTGTAAAATTAATTCGGTAAGAACATAGTAGGAAGGAGAAAAGAACATCTTAATTCCTTCTCCTTTATTAGCACTGCGCATTGTGGGAGCCCTGCCCTGGGGTAGCACTCCTTAGTGTGACGTACAACGTGTATTCTTTCAGAGGGAAGTGAGGGCTGTAGAACACTGGTACGAATTCGGGTGGTTATAGGGGATTCCTGTAGTGCTGGAGTTTTAGCGAGGTCCCAGGTTAACTCTCCTTAGACTCTAAACTATTGCATTTTTTTATGACAACTATTCGAGTAGGGAGAACATAGATTTTTATAGACTGTTAGTTGGAAATGGGTCTGTAAATGTTAGTTGGAAATGGGTCTGTAAAGCACCTTATAGATTTAACAATTGTACAGAAACGCAGCTGGCAGATGACAAAAAAAATATAACCAAGGGCTTCACTGGAAATCCTGGCAGACAAACCAGCTTTCTCTCTCTGCTGATCTGCGTGGTTCTGGAAGGCTTTGATGGGCACCGCTCCCTTTTGATGGGGACCTTTTCTGTCTAATGAGTAACCTCTTTCTCCCCACCCACTCGCAGGCAGTAACAGTCCCCACGGAAGCCCTACCTCCCCCCTGGACAGCAACATGCTCCTTGTCATCATCGTGTCCATTGGAGTCATCACCATTGTCATCGTGGTGATAGTCGCCGTCTTCTGCACTCGGCGTACGACTTCTCACCAGAAAAAGTAAGATGTCCAGGCAGTCTCTGCCCTGCCCTACCTTTCTCACTTCACTCTATTATTTAACCTTCATGATGCTTCAAAGCTTATTGCTTTTAAGTCTTGTGGGCTGTAGAAATTCTGTTCTGACAACAGGTTAGTAATGCAGTTTGAATTCTCATGTTCAGAAGACAATATGCATCAATACAGGGAAGTTTTCATGTGTGTGGTGATGATGATGATCTGCTTTTCCTCATCAGCGTTTACAAACCATCAAGAGTTCACAGGCAAACTGGGGCAGTTATTTCTGCACTTGCCCCTCCCTGAGGAGAAATTAGTGTTCAAAATACTGGGATTATCTGGTATTTCTTTTTTTTTAAACAAACTCTGTGTGTTTGTGGCACTCGCAGCGTTTTCTAGTGAATGTCTTGCTAGAAGTTCATGTGCTTATCTGGGAGTTAAGGCCTCATTTTGCAGCAGGGTCGGAGGCAGAATCCATCTGGGCAGAGCAGGTCACGGGCCGGGCTGTCGTGTTTCCAACCTCCAGTCGATCTGTCTCTTTAGAGCTGGGGAGCTCAATGGCTCAGGAGGATCCTCCCTGCTGTTCTTAGCTTGTGCTTCACTGTGTGGTGGATAATACCCCATTTTTAGACAGGTTACTGGAGTGGAATCTGAACATGGTACAGACTCCTTAGAAAGTGCCCCAAAATCCTAAATATAGGTGCGCATCTGAATTATTCCTCATTTAGAGCATCTGGATTCAGACTACACAGTGATGCTTCCCTCTATAGCCTCCTGAAGGCTGTTTCTGCATGTTCTTTGAAAGAACTGAGCAGAGCTGAAAGCTTTTTTTAAGTTTGAAAAGACTCTGTTGCACATAACAGATAATCTCTTATCTGTTACGCTTAGAAGATAATCTCCGCTTGCTTTGCCGGAGCCGAACCATCTGCAAAAATGCAAATTCTCCAGGAGAGGAGAGCAAGGGTGTACGGGTGATGGTCTCGCAGCTGGGGGATGCGCTTGGGAGAGGGCACAAGTCATGGCTCTGTGCCCAAGAGACGTGTTTTATTTTCAAGGAGCAGAAATAACCCTGTGAAATCTTGCCTCTTTTTTTTTCCCCCAGTTTCTAATACCTCCCTTGCACACAGCAGCCCAGTCAATCACCTCCTGGTCCCTTTCACTCGTTCAGCTGCAGGGTCCCAGCAGTGCCTCTGCCTGCGCATCACCTCCCCGAGAGGCTCCAGGCATCGATACTTTCACCACGTTACTTAGTCATATCTTAGCCACTTCTAGCAAGTGTGCTACCCCAAAAGGACACCTTTTGCCATCTCTGCCAGAGTCCGAAGTGAGGGGGGGGGTGTGTGGAGGGCAATGCTGCAACTCTACATTTTGGTTTTCCAAAATTCCACCATGTCAGATGTCCATCTGGCGACCCCTTTGCTGCTGTTGAGCAGCAATGAAAAAAGCACCTTCATTAGATGTGTCTGACCTAAGCCGTGGCAAAACGAACATTCTTGTCATCAGAGTTAACCATCCTATGGGGATAATTGGCTGTTTGCACACTCCTTCTCCAGCTACAACCAGTTTGAGGTTGTTTGTAAGCCCCAGAGTACAGGCACAGCGCGATGTACCTACACTTCATGTTTGGAATATTCTCTTAATAACAATAAGTACAGGAAACTTAATTTTTGTTAAGGAAAGCTTGGACTGTAAAGCGCAGTTCTGCAGCATGTGGTAGCATTTGAGACAAAATTCATGGCATCAGAGTTGCAGGATGTGCTTTGAGATGTCAGATGTGCTTATATGTAAAATTCAAAGCTTCCTGCCCAGTGGGGTAGCTTTTGCTCAGCTGGATACAAGATCTGAAGGAAACCTCAGTGAAAATGTGCCTTTTTCAACAAGTGAAAGGAAGCTTCACATCTAAGAACATTTCATTTGTTTTCCTTCCCAAGGAAACGAGCTGCCTGCAAATCAGTGAATGGGTCCCATAAGTACAAAGGAAACTCCAAAGATGTCAAACCTCCCGACCTCTGGATCCATCATGAAAGGCTGGAGTTAAAACCCATTGATAAATCTCCAGATCCCAATCCAATCATGACAGATACCCCAATCCCCCGCAACTCCCAAGACATCACCCCGGTTGATAATTCCATGGACAGCAATATCCATCAAAGGCGGAATTCCTACAGAGGTGAGCAATCAACAAGGACTTTGATGATGGTGTTTAAAATTAAATATTGCTCTATTGGGTGAAATCACTTTATTAACATACTGTTCAGTTACCCTTATCTTTTTTAGTTCTTGTTTTCCAAGCAGTGAATTGGGTTTGTGTTTAGTTTAGAAAACTCTCCAAAAAGAATGGATGCCATGTTTTAGTGAGAAAATTGAATACCCACAAGTTAAGTAATGAATTTCCCTTGATAAATACTGATTAGTAATCAGAAGATCATCTGGCGGGTGTTTCCTATTAAACTGTTGAGAGACACGTGGGACTTTTTTTCAGCAAACACACAGTCAGGTTTTGGTGCTTTAACCAGCCACGGCTCAGCTCTTGAGGTGTGGGTGAGTTTTCACTCGGTGAGTGATGAACTTGTTAATTGGCTCACCCCTACGTGTGACTCTCTGTACTGCCACTCATTGCCCAGAGCTGCACTGCCAGAGGTTTCTGTTTTCATTATGGGCTGGAGAGTTTCTCCGGTGCCCAGTAATCCTTACCCCTAACTGTCCTCTTTCCCACCTTCCAGTAGAGGATGAAAGAGCTGGTTTTATCAGTTATGAAGAACTGCTTCCAAACAGGACAGCCCAGAAGCGAAGGGAGGAGGCTGGAGATCATCTGGTACGGTATCACATAGGTCTTGCCGCAGCAGTAAATAACCTTCAGTGTTTTTCCCTCAGGGCATGAGTCAGAGGACAGCATGTCCACCCTGGCGGGGAGAAGGGGGATGAGGCCCAAGATGATGATGCCTTTTGATTCTCAACCACCTCAGCGTAAGTCAACAGCCCACCTACCCGCTGGCGTGGAATGGGGGGCACCCAAACAAGATACACAGGCTCACGTGCTGCTTCCTACGCGCTTCCCCTGAGGAGTTCTGCCGTATCCGCACCGGGGAGGGTTCAGAGGTGGCATCCTGAGTCTCGTAGCGTGAAGGCAGAGTTAGGTCAAGTTATAGGGAGAATGGAATAGCTGTATCTGAGCGAGCAGGAGGCGCACTCCGAAACAGGGGAAGGGTTAGGAATGTGTCCAGCCGTCTGTCTGTCTGTCTGTCCCGATCTCCAGCAGTGGCAGGTGCTTTTTAAGGGAGAGCCGATGAGCCCGGCTGTGTTTTGTAGTCTGTTCCCTTCATCCTCTGCCAGCGTCCAGCTGTTAGACAGGAACTGCAGAGAGCTGTGACAGCTCTGTCAGGTGTTGCTCCACTGCTGGTTCTCTCCCCCAAGGCCAAACAGCTGTAGCCTTTTTAGGCTCCCCTCGCAAGGCAGCTCCTCCATCCTCTTCATCATTTCAGTTGCCATTCTCAGAGCTGTCTCTAACTTCCCTACTTGCTTCTTGAGATGCAGAGGGGCCAGAGCTGCACAAGTCCCACCAAGGTCTCGCAGAGCAGGAGGCAGTGTCCTCTGCCTGTTCTCAATACCTTCCTGCTGGACGAGGAGCCTCACGATTCTGTTGGCTTTTTTGGCTGCTGTTTCCTGTTGAGCTAATGATATCGGCGATCTGTCAAGCACATCTCCAGAAGCTCTTGGCTGAGCTGTAACTGCCAGCTCTGAGTGCAGCACCATGAAGGTGTTGTTTGGATCATTTTTCCCTCGGTGTGTTACTGTACATGGAAGTGATGCTGAAGTTGACCTGCCATCTCTTTGCCTGCTCGCTCAGTCTTGTGACGCCCTTTTGGGGTTCCTTGCCATTTGACCGCCACAAAGGCCTTAGTGTAATTTCCAAACTTGAAGATTGATTTCTCTGATTCATCCCATGTCAGGGTCACTGAGAAAGATAATTGATTAACACCAGTCCCAACACTGATACCTGGGGAATCTCCTGCTGACTCTCCTCTGTCTTGAAAATCGATTATCAAGCCCCTCCCTTGGCTTTGTGGCCGTGACCAGCTTTCAGTCCATAAAAGAGCTTTCCCTCAGCAGCAACTTAGTGTTTTAACTTTGGACTGGACCCTGTTCAGAGCCTTTTTGAAAATTTAACTGTATTACATTTGCTGGTTCCCTTTATCATCATATTTGCTGTCTTGAAAGGCTGAGATTAGTAAAGCAGGATTTACTTTTACAGGAGTCATGGTTACTCTTTGCTAAATGACCACGTTTACACGTGTCTGCAGTGATCTGACACCGAAACACTGCCACAGCTGCTGTCCCCCTGCACAAACAGCTTGTGCTGGGGCAGCACATCACCACCCGTCTGGGTGCAGGGCGTTCCCGCTCGTGAGCTGGTCCCTTGATGCACTGAGCAGAAGAAATGGGCTCTGCAGGCGGGGGGAAGGATCCCAAAAACCCTGCAAAACGTGCAGCAGCTTTGGCTCCACGGTGTGTCTGTTACACACGTTTATTGGAACAAGGACAGGCCACCGAAGGAGGATGAGGTTTTGTGGCTCTGGCAGAGCAGACTCTTAAAGGATGGATGGCTGGTTTGTTATTTCTTATCTGTGCATTTCCCTGTCGCTAAATGATGCTTAATGACGGTTGGACAAGATGGTCTTTAAGATCCCTTCCAACCTAGAAGATTCTGTGATTCTGTGATTTGAGCAAAAGTGCTGAACTGCAGTTTTGTTGAGGCAGTAGAAATATCTTTTAATTATTATTATGGAATATTTTAAGAATTGAACAATATCTCTCCTTTTCAAATGATGACTCAGAGGTGGAAAGGGACTCGGCTAAACCCCTAAATAAGTACACTGAGACCCTGACTTGAGAACCCAAGAAAGAAGGACAGAAGAGGGTGCAGAAAAGACAAAAGGGACAGAAAAGGTGCAGCGAGGGAACCGTGGGGCAGAATTACCCAGGGCTTATCTGGTCTGAGCTCTAGACTTCCCTGAGCGCCATGGTCATCTTCAGCCCTGCAGCCAGGCGTTGCTGCCGCCAGCTCTCCTGTTTTATGGAACGATTTCAGGCCACCCCGTTACGTTTCAACTTCCTAACTTTTTGGTTTATTGACCTGAAGTGAGGGCTTGGTTTTCTCGTCCTCTACCTGCTTTTTCAAGTGTCCTGATGACCCAATTAGCTCAGTTTGTGAGTTTTCAACTTTTTTCTCGTTTTACAGCCTTTTCACTAGAGTAGTACCCTTTTTCTTGGTTTTAAAATGAATGGTCTGATGCTCCTTGCTCTCTCCCATGCAGTTTTACATGCATGAGGGAGGAGCAGGGGATATAGTTTTACACGTATGAGGGAGGCAGTGGCGGATACAGTTTAGCACTCGTCATCTTTACTCCAGTTATTTTCTTGAAAGCTTTTCTGCTGTCAAATACGGGTATCTAACATTGGATTCTGATGAATTCCTGTCCCCTGCCAGGTGCTAGGACATGATGAATTCAGACTTGTTTGACCCCATAACAAATTCAAGCTGCAACAAGTCTTGCTTGCTCTTCTGTGTGTTTTTTCTCTAAACGGGGCGCAGCGTTGAATACACAGAGCGTCACATAAACTCATGGAGGAGCTGAGCTGCAGAGCGCTGTGTGCCCCACAGCAACAGTGTAGTGACCCCCCTGGCACTGTGGTACTCGGTGAGAAAGATACTCAGCAGCTTAGGTGACCAGTCCCACGTGGGATGAGGAGATGTGCCATTGACACAAGTGAGACAGCAGTGACACATATTTTAGGGAGGGAACATATTCCAGTTCTGCCTCCGGATTGTTTTCCAGCTGATGTGACGCAGTTGTGGATGTGATTTTTCCCTTCAGGACTAACCCCAGCTGTGACAGCCCTTGGGTACGAGCCCTGCCACGTTCTCTTTAGAGCCCTGCCTATCTGTTTCCCCCTCTTCGTTAGATGCTGCCGTGCCCAGCAAGGAGGAGGCAGACGGGGACACGGCTGGCTCCCTGTGACAGGTTGGCGTCGTGCACTAATGTCAGGAAGGAGACCTGAGCTCTTCTGATGCCCTAGGGCCTGGGATTGGTTTTGTTCGACTTTTTATCCTGTTTGCAAACGCTCTGAGGGCTTCCAACTGTATGTTTCTATTTTATAGTAAGTGGAAACTTTAATGTAGTGTCTTTAGCTACCTTTTTGCAGAAGCTACAGAGAAAACTGAGACCATTATTAGGTGAGGCCAGTTCTCAGCCAGCGACACAGACAGCAGGACCATCTATTTAGTGTGTTTAAGCCTGTGCCTGCAGATACCTTCCCATGGCTTCTCTCCCCGTAGCATTCAAACCTAGTTATCTACCTCTTAAATACTAAATTAGGATAATTTAGTATGTTCAATTTTAGTATAATTGCCAGTACTGGTGTGTGCCTATTTAGTTCCTTCCTAACTGGAAAACAAAGATTCTGGAAGGATATTAGGAAGCAAAGGGCTATTTCTTTCTTAAAGCATCACATTTCTTTTTTATCCAGTTCTTCACCTGAACTTTTCCTTGAAATTAAGCAGTGCATCATGATCTGGTGCTACAGATGCTGGTGCTACAGGCTGCTTTTTAACCTGCAGAGCCATCAGATTTAGGTCTGATACCCCAGCAAATCATCAGAAAACCCCGCAGTTGCAGCAGGATGGCTTGGTGCCAGGGAAAACTCTGGGGATGTGGCTTTTCACTGGGTCAGGTTTTCCCCCCATTGCTCGGCAGATCCTGCTTTGGATGGTGCTTCAGAGCTGACTATGATTTTGTGTTCTTCTCCCCATCTCCAAACTTTTAGGAAACGTCTTGAAAATGGAGTGTACGTGCATCAATTTTTATTGTGGCTGCAAAAACGTGGGCAGTCTTTTGTACTGTGTTATATTTGGTAATGATGGAAACGCTTGCTGAAACACAGGTGTAGACCAGGAGTTTCTACAAATAGAAGTAATTAAAATGCTCATGCCTGGAAAATGTTATGCCTTAAAATCTATATGCCTCCTACCTTGCTGACACGTAGGAGAAGCCCTGCTGTCACTGCTGACTGCTGTCTCTGCTGGATGTCTGATCCCAAGATTTTGTGGGTTATTCCTCCATTTATCAGTTCCCTGCAAGACAAAACTGGCATTTTAATCTTGCCTGAAGTGAGAATATCTGACTTTTCACAACCCCTTGACAGCCATCTCACAGGACTTAAATCTAGAACTTACTGATTCCTCAGAATTAGAGTTTGGGTACTCTTCGTTTACAAGAGGTTGATAATGACATAGCATCTCAATGGGAGAGAGAAATTCTTGATTACCAGCAGCTGAAAATCTCATAAATCTTTTGCCTCCACTGGTCAGTTCCACATTTCCTGTCCTGCTGACAGGCTGTTTTCCAGGAAATTAGGAAGTTGGAGGGTTCAGGTTTGTTTATCAGCCTCTGAGGTCAACCTGTGCTCATCGATGCAAGGGTAACTGAGCTCACCACGGGAGTGATGGATTTAGGCATCGCGTCATTCCTAGAAAGTAACTTTCAAAGGCAGCACATCTGAAGAATTTCCAGAAAAGGTTCAAAAGAAAGTAACCAACCACAACCTTTTTTTTTTTTTTTTTTTTTTTCCTTTATGGTGCTAGCAGTAGCATTTCCCTCCCGTGTTGAGACTCTTTCTTTTGGATGATTTTAAGCAACTCAGTGTTTTACTCTGACATAAGAACTAAATTCTGCGCGTTCTTTTCTACCCAGCTGGGGAGTAGTGAGAGTTTGTTTTGCCCTTGTCACAAAAGAGTGAGGGCAAAGGATGATTTACACTAAATATAAAATTTATGTCTTGCAAACAGGCAAAAGAAAACAGCAAGATAAAAAAGAGGGAAAAAAAGAGGCTTTTGGTTTGAGTGCACTGGACCAGAGCTTTATTAAGTCTGGACAGAGGGAATAAATGGAGCCTTTGGTGTCTTGCCCCCTACCCTTATCATTTGTCTTGCATTATTTAATTAACCAAAGATGCTACATTTGGTTTACAATGTTAAGAAATTCAATGACAGCCAGAAATTATTTTGGAATTTGAACTCTTAAGTCTCCTGTATCAGGTCTGACATTTCTATTGAAATCCAGGGAAGTTCTGAAGGGAGCTGAGCTTCCTTTTTCTCGAGTGTAACAGAAAGCGCTTGAAAGACACAGCCAAGAGAGCACTTTCTGCACAGGAAAGTGAAGAGCTCTGCCTTGTCGGGGGATTTTGTGTCTTGGCGTGGAGGGAACTAAAGTGCTGGAGCGGAGTTGGAAACTTGGCATTGAAACGTGTCACCTCGGTGTCACTGTAACTCCGCTGAGCAGTTGGCTCCACTGCTGGTGGCGCTGCGGGAGAAGGGAGGGCTGTGGTGCAGTTCGTACCCGTGTGTGCTTGTCTCTATGTTAAGCATTTTTCTGTCTTGTATTCATTCACAGCTGTGATTAGTGCTCATCCCATCCATTCACTCGATAACCCTCACCATCATTTCCACTCCGGCAGCCTCGCTTCTCCAACCCGCAGCTATCTCCATCACCAGGTCAGCCCGTGGCCGATGGGCACCTCCATGTCCCATTCAGACAGGGCCAATTCCACAGGTGAGATACAAACCATCAGGTAGATTTTGCTCGTTACGGAAAAATAAGTTAAACGTGTGGAAATCAAACGTAACTTGGTCAGTCTCCATCGTGGTGTTCCCCGAGCGCACAGTGATGGGCTTAAGTACAAAAAAGTGCTTGATAAGGTTGAGTTTTCTGTAGTTTCTTGTGTAGATCAGATCCTTGAGATACGTGATGGTGTCCTTGGAGAAGGAGGTTTAATGTTTTATGTGCAACTCCAAATAGGAGGATTCCTTATTCTAAGGCCTTCAGCCCTGCAGTCTGAAACATCAGATTAAATCTAATTTGGGCTACTTAATATGGTAAGTTTTTTCTAATTAGCTGTGTTTAAAACCAAGAGAGGACACAAGCCCAGATTTTTTACTGAGAGCTGACATTTGTGAATCTTCCTCAAGCATACAGAAAATTGTGGTGATTTTTATGCAGCATTTTCAGGCTCGAAGCACAATCATTTGCAATAGATTTTGTAATGCCTCCAGCGCTCTGAAAAGTTCTGAAGCACCAGTATTGCGAAATTGCACGTAGGTAACATCTTGAGACGCAGCGAATTCTGAGCTTCTCTAGCTTAAGGTCTGCATTTTGATGAAGGTGCCCCAGCCAACAGCGTTGTTTCCTGGGTCCTTATAAAAGCAATTCATGAGGCTGCAAATGCACAGTCGGACAGACGTTAGCGGCAGAGGGCTCCCTTGTATTTTTCTGCTGCTGAAGTGACAGCTCTCACAATCTACATCTTCTGCATGTGGTCTGAGTAGGATCACCATACCCTAAATTCAATATACCATCTTAGGTGGTTGTCTTAGATCAGGGTGGAGCCTGCTGCAGACAAACAAATGAAGCCCGTGATTTCATTTTAGCTTTCAGCAAGTAAAGAGATTTCAAGTCTATCTCGGGAAAAAAATGCGGCTCTTTTATATGCACTCCAGTGGTACCTGCTTAATTGTACCTATTGAAGAATGCCAACACTGTGGGTAAAATGAGAATGAAGATTTGTGTTCCATGCTGTTTATCTGAGGTCATCTTAGATGGAGTTGTTGAGTTAGTATTATACCTCTGGAGCCACTCAGTTCTGTTACTAGACAGCTGTTGCCATTCACCTTAAAACAGGACATTTACACAGAATTGGTGTTATTTGTGACACAGATCGTTAGCTGTGAATTCACCTCTTTGCTTATAACAGCGATCTCAGAAAAGGTGCTTGCAAACACCGCTGTGATGTTTCCATCTGACTGCAGAGAACATTTCTGTTAAAGAAACACCTTTTTTTTTTTTCCCCTTTTGTCTATTGTAGAATCCGTTCGAAACACGCCGAGCACGGACACCATGCCGGCATCCTCGTCCCAGCCCTGTGCTGACCACCAGGACCCCGAGAGCACCGCGGGGTCTTACCTGGCTAATGCACAGGAGGAGGATTCATCTCAGAACCTCCCCACGGCCCACGTCCGTCCTTCCCACCCGCTCAAGAGTTTTGCGGTGCCGGCAGTTCCAGCAGCGGGTCCCACCTATGACCCCGCGCTGCCGAGCACGCCGCTGCTGACCCAGCAAGGTGAGAGGGGGAACGCTGGCAAGAGACACTTCCCACAAAGAGAAAAAGGAGACTTTTAGGAAGAAAATGAGAGCTCTTAAAGGGGCAGGGGCTAGAGTTGGGCATCAAAGGAAATACGGCAGGGGCTGGAGTGAATTCTGTTGGTATGATTTTCAAGGTCCTTTTCTTTTATAAACAGAGATAAACTAGACCAAAATTCAAATTCAGCACTTCATAACTTGAACCGTTCGTTTTCGTCTAATAGAGTCCTTTTTATTTCTTACTTTCAAGAGCTTTCTGAATAAGCAGAAGAACTAATTAACTGAGGCATAACTATGTAACAATTCCTTTTCAGCTCCTAACCATCCAGTTCACTCGGTGAAGACTGCCTCAATCGGGACTTTAGGAAGAACTCGCCCTCCCATGCCGGTGGTGGTTCCCAGTGCCCCTGACGTGCAGGAGACCACCAGGATGCTGGAGGACTCGGAAAGCGTAGGTACTCATGCACTGCCAGGGCCTTGCTTTGGCAGTGCTTATCACACGGGGTGAATCTCTCTTTAGTTTCTTGTAAACTTCAGTAATGTTTGTGCCGAGACTTGCAGAGGCAGAGGGCAGTGAGGCTCCTGAGGGCCACCAGGGGCTACTGCCTGTTAACCCATATAAAAACACCTAGTGCAAATACCTTCTACAGAAGACAGCAAATTCAGAGAATAATCACTTAATTAGCAGTGCTTTCTAAATGTGAAAAGTACTTCAGAGCCCACCTTCATTCCTAGTCACCCAACGCTGACCAGAGGCAACGCTCCCATCTGTTCCACTCCACTCAGTCAAAAGCTGAGAAACCTTCAATGACGTTTTGGCTGAACGGAGGCTTTTATCTGGACACAGAGTAATGTTCTCCAAGATTTCCTTTCTTGACTCATGCTCGAGGCTCCTGGTTTCTGCCAGCCTCTCACAATGAGGAGAAGCAAAGAGAGCTGCCACCTCTAGCACTGGTCTTTTCACTCTTTACACGCTTCATGTAGCGCCTAACGCAGCTTTAGTTCATGCGTTGGGGTCCCAAACTGGGGCCGTGCCAGTGCCCTGCACACCTGGGTTTTGCCTGCTTGTCTTGACGTAAAGAGCATCTTTGTTCACGGAGCTGAAGGCCTCCAACAGCGCTGTTTGCTTTTCTGTGCAGCTGGAGATGTTGTGTTCACGCTCGCTTTGAGATGTCGTTTATCACTGTCTGGTTTGTGATGCTGTGCCTGGATCCCCTGAAAGTCGTGCAGCTGCAGCTTCCCAAGCTGCTGCCAAGCATCCAAAGTGTCATTGCAAATGGAAAATTTAGCATTAATGCCCAAATGGTTAAAGCCACCATCCCAAATACATTTTTAGATACTCATAAAAGCATTCTGACTTTCTGGAAAAAAACCCACAACTGTTGAGCTTCTTTGGAAATAGCTTTTAAGAAGTGAGGATGGTTTTGGGCGTGAGCTGTTTTTCTTTCGCAGAGTGATGTGGGGTTGGAAGGGACCTCTGGAGATCATCTAGTTCAACCCCCTGCCAGAGCAGGTCCACCCAGAGCAGGTCCCACAGGAACGTGTCCAGGAAGAGTTTGAATGTCTCCAGAGAAGGAGACTCCACCACCTCCCTGGGCAGCCTCTTCCAGGGCTCTGCCATCCTCCCAGGAAAGAAGTTCCTCCTCATGTTTAAGTGGAACTTCCTATGTTCAAGTTTGTGCCCATTTCCTCTTGTCCTGTCACTGGACACCACTGAAAAAAGACTGGCCCCATCCTCCTGACACCCACCCTTTAAGTATTTATAAACATTGATCAGATCCCCCCTCAGCCTTCTCTTCTCCAGACTAAAAAGACCCAAGTCCCTCAGCCTTTCCTCGTAAGAGAGATGCTCCAGGCCCTTCACCATTTCAAATTGCAGGCCATTAAGTTATCGTCGTAGCTATTTGTATTACTGCTACAGGAAATGCTTATTTTGAATTCATTTTTCTTTTTTTCTTTCTTGTTTTCTTATTGTCCTTTCCTTTCGTCATACTGGTTTTGTCACCCTCGTGATTTTCTTTCTGCATGTGCTGGTCTAGAAACTGTCCACATGCTTGATTTGGTGCACTTTCGCTCACTGTCTAGGTGTTACCTCCTACTTTATTCTTTCTCTTTTTTCAAGTCGGTACCAAAAATATATACTCATTAGTTTATTCATCAACAAATTTTTAATATTTAGATATATTCATTAATAATTTTCATCATTAATAAATAACCACAATAAATACTAGTTAAATTACGAGTGTTAAAAATGAGGATTAGATGGCGATTTGAATTGATGCTGAGCCTGTAGGAATGAGCCCAAGCGGTTCCCCCTCGCTGCTATTCATCATTGTCAGAAGTCAGCAGATAATGCATTGGCCACAGGACAGAGAGGACTTTGCTGGGACAACCTCGATTGCCTGGTAAACTGGAGTTCATTTCTATTTAAATGAAAGCAAAGGTTGGTGTCTAGAAGCAAAGGAAGTGAGATCAGTCAGGGTCGAGGGCTCCGCTTTGGGAAGGACTCCAGCTTTGTGGTATGCGATCAGTTGAGACTAATACCTTTGATATTAGACTCCGGCCAGAAGCTCTAATAATGGACCGTAAATACACGGAGCAGAAACTCTCCAGGATTGTGTTGCTCCTGCTCTGGCACCAGCAGAGCTGTAGTTGGAACAGCACGAGCTTGGCTCCCCTTCTGTGAAAAGAGAGAGCAAAGAGGGGCTGGAGAGAGGCTCCAAGAAGGTAAGGGGCTGAAAATGACCCAGTACCGGGAAAAGCCTTGGTCAGCTGAGAAAAGATTTTGAGATGAACTAGTTCATGGTGTCTATCTACAAACACACGTTGATAACACAATGTTCAATACAGCTGAAGCCAGACAATCGAGGCTAAAAATGGAGATGATTTTAGCAAGCATATGGATTCTCAAACCAGTTCTATTTGAAGCGATTCCTTTGACCTTTTTTTCCAATTAAGCTGGGAAGATTTTTCTAAAATATCTACTTTGTTTGAAAGGAAGCTGTTATCTTGAAGCAGGAATTGACATGAGGAAAACAGATAAGACGATCCCAGCCTTAAAAATCAGTGAAACTATGAATCACTATTGTGAAAAGATCTGCACTTAAAATAGAGAGTTGTTTCAAGTTATTAATTCCTGTAACTGTCGATAAATCTGCTTCTCCTTATTCATGTGTCAGGGTCGCAATCTCTCCCAGAGTCACTGATCTTCCTTCTTGTTCTGTCCCTCCAAAGAAAGCGAGTCACTTTGTCGGTACCTCTTTCCATCTCCCACAGAACTACGAACCGGATGAGCTGACCAAAGAGATGGCCCACCTGGAAGGACTTATGAAGGACCTTAATGCCATCACTACAGCGTGACCACCTTCACCAGGACATGACTCCAGACAGTTTCACAAGTCTTGGGACTCAGCCTTGGAACACAAGGAATTGTACAGAGAAAAAACAAACAAAAAAAGAAACAAAAAAGAGAAGAAAAAAAAAAACAAACAGAAAGAGGGACAGCACATGAGAGCGTATGTGGAACACAAAGGCACCAACCCGTGCATTTGTGCTACAGCTGGTCAAAGAGAGATGACCTTTCTCCTCATCGTCCTGCAGCGAAGTTGTTGCCAAGTGGAATTGCGTTTCCCTGCGGAGACGGTGCGGGACGGGACGCAGCAGGATGGGATCCAGCAGCCAGACAAAAGGAAAAAAAAAGAAAAAAAAAAAAAGATGGACTTGAGGGTTTTGTTTTTTTCTGGTCAGGTTTTGTCTCAGTGGTGTGATTGCCCTGCCTTTTCAGTGTTGGACATTTGCATTTATGTACAATTTTATTTGTTGTTTTTATTTTATCTTTTTTTATAAAAAGGAAAAAAATATTGTAATCAAAAAAAAAGAAAAAAAAAAAAAGAAAAAAAGGAGAAACTGTTGTTTTCCACAGCCTAGACTGACATTTGACTGCTTGTTCTATTGTGTATGAAAATTCATTGCCAGCGTGGGTTGTTCTGTTTTGTTTTTTATTCTGCGTATAATTACGTCCCCTTCTGGCAGTTAATCCATGGCCTTTTGGGATGCTGCACTGCTATTTGTAAGCTTTTTTTATTATTTTTATATTATAATTATTAAAAGCCTGACTTTCTCCTCTCATCACTGTGAGATTACCGGTCTGTTTGAATTGAAATGTAATTTGAAAGGCTTGTTTGTCGCTTTTTGTGCAGTTTCAATATTTTGAGTGGGGGGGAAAAAAAAAAGTAGATGGGGAAGGGGAGGGGATCCAGGGGGAGGTTCCATTATTGTTGTTTTCCCGTCTTTCTGCATTGACTCGAAAGACTGAAGGAAATGAAAGCATCTTCTGTAATGTCCATCCTTGTACCTTCAGTCTCTGGTTCCTGAGTTGCGGTGAGTTTAGAAACTTTAAAGCAAATTTCCTCCTGGGAAGTAGAGTCCTCGCCGTTAGATGACACTACAGCTTGTTTGGCAGCAGCGCTCGGGTCTGTTGGTGTTAGTTTAAAGACGGCATCGTGAAACTTTTGAAGGGCGCAGTGCGGGATGCTTCTCTGCTGGGGGGCGCTCAGCTTTGAGCTGCCCGAGCCCCCCCCGAAGCGGAGAACAGGGACCCTTTTCTCATCAGCACCATCCATGGCCACAGCATCCTCCAGCAGGCGGTCCAGCCCCGTGCCATGGGTCTAGCCCAGGCCCCTTAAATGAGAATCCTTCCCTTGAGGATTCTTCAGAGACATAAGCACGTATTTTTTTACACTTTTGAAACCATTTTAAAAGGAAAACCAGTATTAGCCACTCAGGTGCTGTTCACTCTCTGTCTAGAAAGGAAGGAAAGTGAAAAGGGAGCTCCTGTACGCGGGGAAGGAGAAGGGCATTTGTTTTCTCCTGGTACAATTGCCTAGCTCTGCCGTGCTCTAGGAGGAGGAACGGCAGAAAAAGAGGGACTCTAGCAAAAAAAAAAAAAAAGGAAGAAAAACCCAACCCCCAGCTGCCTAACAAACTCCTGTGCAATTTCACTTTTGAGACGAAAGGAAATTCAAAACTTACCAATGATGGGGCTGGAGGGTCTGTTCCTTCGCAGCGATGGGGTTTGTGATCTGGGCAGCTCAGCGGTGACGCTGGAGAACAGGCAGGTAACGGGCGTTTCAGGCATTTCGGGTGGTTTTCAGGCAGGGCTGCCATGGGCCACGGTGCCTGTTGCACGGCTGTACCTGCCCCAACAGAAGAGGAACTACTGTAATTTGCTTGAATTTGAAAAAAAACCACCAAGAGCTTTGCTTCACTTATTTTCTTTTACCCGTGTGACTAAAGCTCTGGGCCCGTTGTCACCGTCCCCATCAGCGAGAGAAGGGAGAGCCAAGGAAGGGTCCCGGGGAGCAGCCGGGGTTTGGGGTGTAGTTTTACTTCCTTTCTCTTCCCGGACACTCTGTGTTGTCATTTCTAGGACACTTGCTGGGTTTATTTATTATTTTGGAGGGGAGGGGGAAATAAAATTAATTGGAGCACCGTGGGCCACCTGGATAATTGATGTTTGGACTTTTAATCAATACAATTCAGGGCAAAATAAGCTACAGATTTGAATATTTAAATAATTAAATACGCACCCTGTCCTGAAGGGAGGGGGGGTGTATGTTTTCCTTTGCCTATTTTTTAACCTATACCCAAAGAAATACCATCGTACATACGCAGTATTCTTAGCTGGTGGGTCTTTGTGAATATTACTTATGTATAACACCATGAATGTTAATATTGTCATTGAATTTGGGGAGGGGGAATATTTTTAATGATAAAACAACTGTTCAAAGTTGGTTTTTTAAGGTTAAACTAAAAAGAAAAAAAAAAAAACATTTATTCAATTTCAGTGTACAATCTGTATTGCACTTTTTCACATTTTAATGCTACGTTTTCTTACATATCCTGTGATTTTAAATTTGGAACATTGTGTATCCTTGTAGTGTCATAGTCAAGCTGTTACGTGGCAGCTTCCCTCAGAGACATTTGGGGAGAAAACCAAACCTGTATATTGTTTTACGATTCTCATGTAGAATAATTTTGAGGACTGCTGTAGACGTCTACCTTTCTGTACAATTTTTTTTTTTTGCTTTTCTGTAGTATTTGCTGTATACTCTATGGCTTTTTTTAATAACTTCATGTTTATTATTTTGTATTGGACATCCAATACACTTTTTTTAATCCAATCAAATTCTGGTCTGCATGGAGAGTGTGTTCTCTTCTTAATTAGTCCTATACCCTTTTTTCCCTCACTAATCAGTGTGGTGACCAGGTTTGGAATTCTACTGGCGCCTTTTTTTGTTGTGGTTTGTAGGTTGTGTCCTCCAGAGAAAGAAGACGACCTGTTATTGCCCCCGATTTTGTGCATGAAGTGTCTTTCTGGCCAACTCCCCTCCATTCCAGCGCTCAATAGCAGAAGTACCACATTCTAACAAGCAAGAACCAGAGGGAAGGGTTTCAAATCGGTGAAAGTACATTTAGTAGCCTTAGTAAAGCAGTAAATCACAGAAAAATCATGCTATAATTCTTTGAATATAGCACTTTCTGTCTATAGATTTTAAAGTGCAGTAATTGATATCCTTATTGTTACCCTTATGCTAACGCCAGACTCTTTCTCTCAACGCTAGAGGCTCACACCAATTATCAGCCTCTTCTCTGCAACCCAGCCCCTTCCCCAGTTCCTTGTGTCCCCTCTTCTTGGGACTGTTCCTCATCCTCACCTCCAACAGGAGTTCAAGGGGGTGCATTGCTTTGCACCCCCTGCTTCCCCCCCCCCAGTTTTGCTAGTCAGAGCCTTCTGTTCACTCATCAACTGTGGGACCTGAGGTCTTGGGTGGGAGCTGGGCCCCAAAAATTCCCCCTAAGGGAGGCCGTGACCCTGCGGCCGCTCAGGGACTTCTCAGCCATGCTGGAATTGGTGGGGTTGTGCATGTGTGTGGGTAGAAAAAAAGGAGAAATGGGGAAGACAGGCATGAATCGTGAAGTTGGGACCGTCACAGGGTGCATCCGAGATGCAGACAGGCAGAGTGGATACGGAAAAAAACCCAACCAACAAACCCTGACCTCCAGCTTTAAAACCAAAAGCTTAACCACCTCTTGCTGGGTGAGGCAGCACAGATCGTTCCCTGCACTGTCTGCTTTGCAGATCAGGCCAGACGATGAAGAGGTGCCGGGTTGAGGAGGTGTTTATCAGCCCGTTTGGAGGCGGGTTTGAGGCCGGTCCCCGCCGGGCGGTGCGGGACAGGGACACTAGAGGGCGGCGGTGACTCGCTGGTTCGACCGCACAGCGAACCCGCACCCGCCTCGGAGAGAGGGAACGACCGGTTTCCCTTCAGCTCAGGTTAAGAACACCAGCCTTGGCCACGGTGTCACGGAACTGTCGGAGTTGGACGAGACCTTCTAGAGACCATCCAGCCCAACTCCCCTGCCAAAGCAGGGCTGCCCAGAGCACATCACTCAGGAGCATCCAGGCGGGGCTTGAAGATCTCCAGAGAAGGGGACTCCACACCCTTCCTGGGCAACCTCTTCCAGGGCTCTGCCACCCTCACCCCAAAGAAGTTCTTCAGATTGGAGTGGAACTTCCCATGGTCCAGCTTGTGCCCGTTGCCCCTCGTCCTGTCACTGGGAACCACTGGGAAGAGTCCGGCTCCATCCTCCCTCAACCCACCCTTTAGATCCTTGGAAGCATTAATGAGGTCTCCCCTCAACCTTCTCTTCTCCAGGCTAAAGAGTCCCAGTTCCCTCAGCCTTTCCTCATCAGGGAGATGTTCCAATCCCTCCATCATCTCTGTTGCCCTACGCTGGACTCTCTCCACCAGTTCCCTGTCCCTCTTGAACTGGGGAGCCCAGAAGTGGAGGCAGGATTCCAGTTGTGGCCTCCCCAGTGCAGAGCAGAGGGGAAGAATGACCTCCCTCCACCTCCTGGCCACACTTTTCCCTACTCAGCCCAGGATCCCATTGGCCTCTCGGCCACAAGGGCACATTGCTGGCTCCTGGAGAGTTTACTGTCCACCAGGACCCCCAGATTCCTCTCCTCAGTAGTACTTTCCAGCAGGTTTCTTCTCTGTAACATCTTGTCAGTGAAGCTCTAAAGCTGAAAACTCTAGTATTTTCACACCTCGCTGTGTTGCCCTCGCTGGCCCTTTGGCTGCCTCCAAGGCTTGCTCCAACACCTCTGATAAATTGGTGAAATGCAGGCTTTTTCCGCATTAAGACCAGCCTTAAGACAAATTGAGACTGGATTTAAACTAACAGCAAATCACCGTTCATCTCAAATAAAAGCTCTAGGGGCTCAATGGGATTAATTAAACTGCCTTTGCGAAAAAATATTAAACCATTACAATGTTTCTGTGGGGCCAGGTCTCCCCCAGCCCAACCAGGTGACATCTCCCCCCCGCCCCGCGCAGGGCTGTGACCACAAACAGCCTGTGTGACTCCCAAAAGCCAAACAAACTGCGGCGTGGCTCTCTAGAACCTTCCATAAGCAGACACAGCAAAATTCCTGCCTCTGGAAAAGATCACCAGTGTGATGGGACACCCTGGAGGTCAAGGGGACAATCATCGTCCTAGCAAGCAGACATACAGGGATGACCGGGGCAGCTGGGACCAGTGGGTTTGGAAAATGAAAGCCAACCCTCGGCAGGCACAATGTAGAAAAGTGGCAACGAGAACAGGAGCGTGAAGGGTGGCAAACACCCACAGATCCACTGTACTTTGGAAAAGGCAGGAAAAGGCTGAATGTGATAGAGTGCCAGGGGGACAAACTGAAATCCAAGTAGGGGGAGCAAAGAAGGATTCAGCCTACTCCAAGTGCTGCTGGGCCCCCTCCCTGGGCTGGGGGGGAGTGTTCTCCAGCTGAGAGAGTGCTCCTGACACAGCTGCCTGACTCATCTCCCCTCCACAGGCAGGGCTGGCAGGAGTTGCACTAGGATAATTCCCTATTCCCTGTCCTTTAAGCAAACGAGAATCAACTTTTTCCAGTTACTTCCCAATTTCAGCTCCTTTTTCTCCACCCTCTTACAGCACTTTCCCCCAGACCTTCCTCTCTGTAAGGAGAATGGCCAAGAGAGCTGGTGTCTTGCCTGCAGTTCAGCCCAAATGGTAATTTTCCTTGGTAATTTCATAGGAGTAAATTCTCTGTTCCCCACCCCAGCTGTCTCAGGACATCCCACCCTTAGCCACCAGGCAGCCGCTGGCTGAGGGGACACTGCAGGGTGCTCTGCCCACAGGGGTTGGGTTTGGTGGCAGTCTAACCACAGCGCTTTTATTTGCCACACAAACACACCAGGACAGCCACTGCCAGCCTTGGAACTGTGATGTAGTCCTGCTCTAGTATCTGCAACCCCTCATCACCTGAATCAGAAACAGGACAGCCCTGGTTACAACACCCTGCAGCAACCCCATCGCTGCCAAGGCTGGGAGAATTAAATGAGACACGCTATGGATATAACAATAAAATTAACACACATTAACTTAGTCCCAATCAGTAGTACTCACCCTCCGTGGGCTGCAGGCGAGGGACTGTCGCAGGCTCCTCTAACCTGGAGGCTTTGCTGCATCCCTTCTCCCCTTCTTTCATGGTGGGTGGGCTGGCAGAGCCTCCCCCTCCTGTAATGCCATCGTTCTGTAAAGAGGGGGCTGCAAACCTGAAGGGAAAAGACAGAACGACCCCATTTGTAACCTCAGTCACCATCCCTGGCTGGCAGGGCTGCCGCAGACAGAGCTGGGACAGTCGGAGGGATGTGTGTTGGAAAGCCCTGACCTGACTTCAGGCCCCGCTTAGGACCCTTTCCCAGGGAGCATGAGATCCAGGCTTCATCTTACAGCGGGGCAGGGGGACCGGGGTGGGGGGACACCCTGCTCTGGGGCTGCAGGGTGGGGAGTTGCAGGATGCAGAGGTTTGTCCTTGGGCTGAGCAGAGCCTGGCTGTGATGAGACACGTGCCCTGGCCAGGGACATCCCGGGGAGGGCTTTCCCCAGGGGAAGAGGAAAGCGGGGATGGCCGCGTGCCATCCCACCCAGCAGCCTCCCCGATCCCGGCATCCTCCATCCTACGTGAGGAAAGCACCAGCCCCCATTTCTCCTCCTGGGCACCGTCACCATGGTAACAGCATCCACTTCATCCACAGCGAGGATGGGAAGGCCGGGGTGGTTTCCCTCCCGCACCAGGGTTTCCCCGGCAGCCGCTGGCTTAGGAGGCACAGTGGAGCCCAGGAGCCCTGCCCTGCTCCTACCGATCTCCTCGCTCTGCCCCAAGGACTTGGAGCCTTGTGACAAAAAAAAAAAATGCCTGTCACTGGAGAAGGGCACTGAGGTATTGGCCGTGAGCAGTTCCAAGGGAAACCTTCTCAGGCAGCATCCATAAACACTCTGCCAGCACCTCCCAACCTGCAGGGCTGCCCCATGTCCCTGTGCAGGGACAAAAGAAGAGCCACCTCCCAAATGCTCTGTGCCCCTCCAGCAGCTGGACCATATCTTGCCCTCCCCAACCTGGATCCTCTCGTTTTCACCTCCCTCCATCTCTACCTAGCTGCTCTTGTTCCTCCAGAGCAAACCAAAGGCTACGGTATTTCTCCAGCCTCACAACATCCCCATGCCCTGGCGACCAGGCTAGAGGCACAGCTACATCAGGAGGTGCTCACAGGGGTCCCTTGGCTGCACTCCCCCCACCCCTGTCCCCTACACAGTTGCTGTCCTCCCTCACCCAGCTCTGGGTACCAGCAGAGATAACCGGAGTGGTTCTTCCCAGCCTAACCCACCTGGGCTCCCCAAGCAGTGAATACCTGGCCTGCAGCTTGTCACCTCATCCCCAGAGCTGCCTTATCAGCGAGCTCCAGCAGCCAAGCAATGGGTTCAGCAACAGGGTTAGTGAGCTGAGGCCACGCCAGCCCCATGTGCGATCTGGGTGCGCAGGGAAGATGATGAAGCCAAAAGGACCGGGAACCCTCAGATACGGGGCTGGGGGTGAACTGCTGCCCAGTCCTACCCCCAAACCTGTTAGCAGGGGACCTAAAGGACAGGGCACACAGCTCAGTTACCAACACACTGCAGACATGGCACCTTCCAGACCCTTTCACACCAACCGTACCCCCAGGGCCACCTCTGAGCAGAGGGCAGCCAGGAGACAGAGTCCCCACTGTGAACTAGAAGCACAGAGCCAGGGCTCAGCCTCTCCCCGACAGTTGCTCCCAGCAGCCAGGAATTAGGAAACATGGGCTTCAGATAGGAAGCCACCCCAAAACATCTGCCACCCTTCTTACCTGGAGAAGCATCCTGCTTGCTGTGAGGAGCCAAGCTGGAGTCTGCCCTGGAACCTCACCTTCCCCCAGGTGTTTCCATCTCCATCCCCAGGGCGAGGACCTTTCCCAGGTGCAGAGCATCAGCCTGAGTGCCCAGCCCAGTGCTGCTCATGGCTGTGAGCTGGTTCTGGCCACCTGGGCTTTGTTCTGCCTGGAAATGGGGGGCTGGGCAGCAGTAGAGATGTAATGGGGTGAGGGCTGGAGTGGGTACAGCCCTTTCCAACCAGGGCTGCTTTGGGTGCTGTGTGAGACGTGCTATGAGCCTACAAGATCTAGGAAAACACAGCAAGCAAACAGCAGCACCACGACAAGCTAGAGATGGATGTTGAGTCTGCTCATGGGCTCCCAGAGGACACTCCCTAAGCCTGATGCCTGCCTGTTTTCACACTAGTTGAACCAAACCCTTTGATTCTGGAGACCATTTTGCTGGGGGCAGGGAGGAAAAAAATGTGTGTGCTGTGTCTATGAACAAGCGCCTCCAGGTCTCCCTGTTGGTCCCTGGGGTACCTGCAGCTCCTGTAGGTACCCTCACCATGGCTGTATGGTGTCACACTCAAGCCTTCATGGCAGAGCTGATTAAAAACTACATGCTAATCATCTTTCTAGAGCTAAGTTATGTCCTCAGTTGCCACAGCCTTTCCAGGAGCACAAGGCTTACAGTGACATGAAAGATCAAGCTGTCCTGGCACTAAATCTTTGCCATAAACCATGAGCTGCAAGAGGAGCTTGAGGCACCAGGGAAAAGGTTCATAGTTCTCCGAGGACATTGTTCCTGCCTGGCAGTGCAGCCCTGAGCTACAGCTGTGGTTCAGGCCAGCAATGTCCTTTCCCAATCAGGGTGTTCCCTCTGTCCCCAGGCTGTGTTCGAGGCAATGCCTTCAGGCTGCTCCTGGGGAGGGAGGCAGAAAAGCTTACAAAGGAGCAGCACTGAAATCCTGTCCTCCATCCTTCCTCCCTTGCTAAGAGCAAGAAGTCACTCCCAAGTCTGCTGGGCCCTTCTGACTCGGGTGAGTTTGCTCCAGCAGCGCCAGGATGTGCCACTCCTCTCCCTGTGCTGGGCGACAGGGTGAGCTCCCTTCTCCCAGGTGGCTCTTTCCAGGATAGCGAGGCAGCTGGGCCAACTGGAGCATCAGCAATAGCAAAGAGCAGCTCCCACCCCCAGCTCCCCCGCTCTCTGGCGAGTCACCCCAGGGGCTGTGCTGGCCCACGGAGCAGCACGTCAGCGCCCAGCCTCTGTGGAGAGGAGCTGACAGTGATGGGCATGCACAAGGCTGGAGCTGACAGCATCCTTTGGCCACAGCAGGAGGCCAGTGTGGGCGGATGGGACACCTGAGAGGAATCACAGTGTCTGGGGAGGGCAGCTGGCCATCCCCCCCCTTCCCCGAGGCACCCCCACTGGCCCTGCAGGCTGTCTCCCACAGAGCTGGAGGGGTAGAGCACGGGTGCCCCTCCAGAGAGGCTGCTGTGAGCCCTGTGTGGGCGAGCCCCAGCCATTCCCATCACAGCTGAAGAAAGCCAGTGTATAAAAAAAATAAAATAAAATAAAATGACCCTGAAGAGCTGTCTAATTTGCAGCACAGTCAGGGAGAGCAGCTTCCCAGAGAGGGGAAGGCGTTGAGACATGCGGCACTGGGAGATGCTGTTAACACCTTCCTGCCTAGCGCTGCAGGACGGCTTCAGCCTGCTCCCATTCCTCCCAGTCCCTTCCCAGTGGGCAGGCAGGGCTCCCACAGCCCCGGTGGGGCATTTCTGGAAGAGGTGGCCAGGTAGTGCAGCAGCCATGCCAACAGGAGGTCACAGGGCCTGGCGTTTGCTGGGCTAAAGCTCCTGTTTTAACCTCTCAGGCTGTCGGTTTTCCTCTGTTAAAACAAAAGAGCATCTATCTCTTCCCGGAGACTTCAGTCAATGTCTCTTCTAATCAGGTGCCTGCTAAAAGGTGGACTTGAGCAGAACAGTCACTGCTGGTGATTAGGGTCAGCTGGTAGCTGGAGGCTGAAAGGCAGCTGGTTTGTAATGCCTTTTTAAAAGAAAAATCAATCTACTCTCCTGCAAATGTAACCGGCAGAACTGAGTTAAGATTTTCTTCCCTTAATTTGCCAATAGTCGCTGGCACCGTATTCAGCTCCATCAAAATCAGAGCCTGAAGGCCAAGTGGGGCTTAGGTAGGGGCTCGGTGTGCTGGAATCGGTGGGACAAAAATGTCTCAGGCCTCTGCAAATAACTTCAGTGCCAAAACCAATATGCATATACTCATGTGTGAAAATTAACCCTCTTCTTACCAACAGGGAGAAAGCAGACGGGGCGGGGGGGCGATTCATTTGAGAACATCTTGCCAATCCAGACAGCGGTCTGCTGGGATTGCTGGGAGCAGGGACGGGCAGGAACAGGGCTGGGGACGTTGGAAAAGTCCCAGGGCTGTGCTGGCCAGGCCAGACCCTCAGCTCTCCCTCAGCTTCACGGGGGGCTGCCAAAAGGGGTGTCAGGGAAGATGGCACTGAGAGCAGACCGCTTACACGCAGGGTCATCGTGCATGTCCAGTGAGGCAACACCTTACAGGGACAACACGTGGGACCTCAGACTTCATGGGCTGTGTTGAAAATAGGCAGTGCTCAGCTGTGACATGAGGACAAGCCCTTGATGTGTCCTAGCTTCTCCACTTTGTTCCCTCCTGCCAGAAAAGCCTACACCTCTGCAAGATGGGGGGTGTGTGTGTGTTGTATTGCTCACAATGTGCTTAAAGGGCTGGATTTAATTCCTGCAGAAGCCTGTGGGTGACACCCCGGCTGAAGGACCACATGCACACACAAACCGAGTGTTTTCCTGTGTGGGGAAAGGGAAAAATGTGACCAGAGAATCAAACTAAACAGCTTTAGTTCAGCAGTGGGAAAGGGCCACCCACAGCCCCACTCACAGGCCACCAGCCGCTCACCCCTGCCAGGGATGGAGGGGTGCCTGCGAGGGGGTACCGCTGGATGGGGAGGGAGTCTATGGCACTAAAATGCCACTAGTGAAAATGGACTAATTGTTTATTAGCCCCAGTTCCCGGGCTTTTACCCCCTGCAGCTGTTGCCCTGGTCCAGCTCTTCTGCAGCACGGCCCCACCAGCCTGGCAGAGGGGGTCAGCATTGGCACTGGGTTCCCAGGGTCTTGGCACTTGTTGGCCTCTTCTCTCCCTTCCCCTGGGACTCGCAAGGTATTGATGCCCCAGCTGAACCTCTCAGGGGCTTGGAGAGGTGGCTGCCACCCACCAGTGCTGTGCAGGGAGGGTTACCTTCAGGGGGTGCACCTCATCAGGTGCTGTGCCCACTCTGGTGCCAGCAGCTGCTGTCTCCGGGAAGCAGAAACTCCTGGTCAACCTTTCACTCCAAGAATGATCCCCAGCAGCCCAGGCTGAAAAGGCAACCCTGGCCCCTCTCCCTTCCCTTCCTGGAATCCAGCTCCCTCAGCTACAGAACTTTGCTCCCACCCTGGTGCCTCCCCCAGGGGTCTGTACCCTTGTCCCAGCGGGGTACAGGGCCTGTTGGCAGAGAGGGGCTGGGCTGGTCCCCCCCACATACTGTCTGTGTCCTCACCTTCCTGTGCCCTCACCATGTCTCCAGTCCCCCCAGGAGGTTTTGGGGCCCCTTCAGTCCCCGCTGTTCCCTGCAGTGAGGTGTGGTGTGATGGGCAGTCTGACCTTGGATGGCTGCAGAGCGGCTCACATGGACGACCTGCTCCAGCTCTGGCAGCAGAATATCTCCAAAGGGTGGGAAAAGTCCTGCGCTGTCCTACAGGGGTGTGAGCAGCGAGATGTGGCCTCTTTGCCTGGCCACCATTTCCTCCTGCTTCTGCCTGAAGGTGGAGGAGTAGCCATGGGTGACCCTGCACAAGCCAGACCTTGAGCAAATCCCTCTTTTGCCTCTTGTGTGCGGTTTGCACACAAACGGGAGCATTGCCTTGTGCACATCTTCCCTTTCACATCCCAAAGGGATCTTCTTCCACAAAATTATGGCTCCCGTGGTTTGCAGCTCATGTCCCACTGCCACACCAGTCCCCTGGGCTGGCAGGCACACACTTGGCCCCTGAGGCTGAGCTGAACGAGCAAATTCCGTCATCAGCATCTGGTCTTCTTTGTTTTAAATAAAATATACACTATGATGTATTCATTTATTTAAAGTGGTGGTTCCTAACTTACTGATGTCTCCCCTAGCAAGGGGCAGGAAGGTGCAAATCCCTTTTCCTTCTGGGCATTCATGGAGTACCCTGTAGGGTACCTGTTGCCTCCCCTGAGCTCACCAGTCCTGTGCCCAACGCTACGAGAGCCCTGACTTTGCAGAGGAGATAAAAAAAGGACTCAGGCAGGGAACACACAGTCCTGTCCCCCAGAACGTCATCACCTTGCTGGTCCAAACAGCTCACAGGGAGTTTGTAATGAGGAAAAGAGTCAGAAGAACCCAATTTCCAAGAGCTGAGTCTCACTGCAGCTCTGGCATCACCTTCCTTCCTAAGGCTGGCTGGTGCAGGGGATGGGACAATCCCAGTGCCTGCAGGAAAGCATTGCCAGGAATAGGTCTGTTTTGCTGTCTCCGACATCCCAAAATCTCTCACGGGGTTCAAGAGGTATGAGTTTGGGAGCCCCTGCCTCCCTCCAAACCTAGAGACTGTTTGCTCTTCTGTAGGCAGGAGGGAGCGGGGGGTGGACAGCCAGTCTGGGACAGTTTCCCAAGGCAAAGCTGAAATTCCCACCAGCAGCCCTGGCCAAACTGCGACCGGGGAAAGGGAGAAATCACAGGAGCTGGTGATCCTGCATTTTTCCCACTCCAAGCCCCACACCAGCAGGGGCTGGGTCTTCATGAGGCATTGCAGGGGAGGCAGCAGCGATGTGGAGGTGGGTAAACCACCTCGTTGATAGGAGAGTGCCTTGGCTCTGGAACCGGAAGGGTTTCCTCCTGACAGCTGGTGTGCGAGAATCAAGATATCCCAGGGTGGTCTAAAGTCCTTTCAGTAAGATAAGGAGGCACCAAGGTTAGTCAAGCCCTTCCAAACGTGCTTTTCTACAACTGATGGGCCTTCTTCCAGCTTCTCCACAGAGTGGCTTTTCTTTGGCCAGGGAAAAGCTGCCTGTGCCATCCTGATCCGCAACGGCCTAGAGCAGAGGTGGCTACTACCTGTGCTGAAAGGCTCTAGGTGAGGGAAGATCAGAATTCATTAGCTAAGCCGTCTCCTCTGGTATCATGTTTGTCACGAGGACCTCATGGCTACTGGGTTCCTGTGGTCTGCTCTGCCCTCTGGAAGGGCATGAAGATCCTCCTGATGTAGTCCTGCCCATCCTTCTTGTGGACTGCAACTTGTGGCAGTGTCCTAAGCCCCTGCTAGATGTTGGGGGAGAACAGAAGGCAGGTTTCACAGGGAAGTTTATGAGCTCAAAACTTCTGTTCTAGTCCAGCATGAAAACCCTGAAAGTTTACAAATTTTTCTGTGAAACAGAATCTTACAAGAAATTTTTGATTGGGCAGGACTGACTCACAATCCCAGTTTCCTCTGGGAAACCCGAACCACGACACTCTGTAATAGTAATGGCATGTAAAATTAAAAATCCTGGCACGGGCTTCCATTTTGAAAGTCAAAACAAACACTTCTCTCCCTCACTGAAGCTCCAGGACAACTGACCCGCCATGGCTGAACCATCTGGTTTCAAGGGCATAATTAAAATGTTTGGTTTACTTTTTCCTCACCAATTCTGCTCATTTACAGCCAGATGAGGTCAGAGAACTGACAGAAGGAGAGGGACAGGGTCTTCCACCTTCCTTAGAGGCAGGAGGGAAAAGCAGTGTCCTGCTTGGGCTGATCCTGCGCTGTGTCAGCGGGAATGTGTCTGCGTCTGCGCACCCTTCTCTGCAAAACACTGGTTTTAGTCAGGGCCCTGTGCCTCCTTTTATTCTTTTTTTTTTTTTTTTTTTGCCGTCTCTGACATTGGGAGTCCTGGTAAAGATGGTGCCGGACCTTGTTCTCATCTCAGCGGGAAAGACACGTTATTGACGTGCTAGCAAATTCAAGTCTTTCAGAGACTGGACAAAATGTCAGAGGGTTAAATGCAACCGTTGGATGAGAAGGTACAACGAAAATGAGATTTCAGAGAAGGAGAAATGACTGTGAGACTATCAGCAAGGCAGGGGTGAGGCACCGCACAGAAGTGAGAGGTGGGGCTCTCCGTATGGACTGGAGGAGAGGGAGCAGGGATCTACGGGCTGTGGGACACACTCCAGCAGCTGGGCTGCTTTGCTCTGTGTTTCCTCGGCTACGAGGAAAGGGCATGAGGCCATCATACAGTCCCCGTGTGAGCTACTGACCCAAATCATCCATTTTGTGCACACTTTCTTAGAGTGGGTTTGGACAAAGACTCAAAGAGGATCTCACAGGAAAGAAATGAAAGAGTCGAGGTTAGTTTTACCTTCCTAAAATACATCAGGTCCTGACCTTGCTTTCATCAGCCATCTGAGACCTCAAAACAGCTACGTCCTTTCTCCCGTTTTTCTGTCCGCTTTCCATGATAGTCCCTATGCCAAGTTGTTATGGTCTGTATCCTGTGGTAGGGCTCCTTAGGCTCTTCCCTGGGGATCACAGAGTCAGCCAGAGTTTTCCATGTCTGCCATTAACGTGAAGGATTTTCATACACACATTTGCAAACCAGCTACCAGATTTCCCTGTTGAAAACTCAAGTGTAGGCAAAAGTATTACAATTTTACTGTCAATGGCTTGGTACAGACTTCCTACAAGAATGTGTGAGGTGGAGATGTGGCAGCAGGTAAAGACACTCCTAAAGCTCTAAAGCCATCAGGAGAATACAGACAGGAAGTGAGACAAAACCCAGCGTCCTCTCTGGTCAACAGGAGAGGACGGAAATGCCACCCAAGTTTTTTTAATTCTTTAAACCTCATCTCATGTTGCCTGAAGTTCAACACTTAAAGCAGACAGCAAGTCAGAGGGATGGGTTTTTCACATTTTTATTTACTAAGGTTTTTATTGTGTGTTTTATATTGCAAACCCCACCCTAGAAGTCTTCCCTCCCTTCCCCCCAAAATAAAACAAAAAATAACAATAATAATAAATATAGTTCCACCTACTGAGACAAGCCTAGTGTTGACTGGGGTCCACTCGAAATAACTCAATATTGGCTACTGCACTGCTAAGAACTGGAAAATCAAACAAGATCCCCGTGAAAAACAAAGCAAAGGAACCCAACCGAAGGAGGATGGTCACCAGAGTGGTGGATGGAACGCACGTCTACCAGAGACAGCCCTCAGGGTGTTTCTGTGCACCTCCGTTTGTCTGAGTGTCCACAGGGGTTGTTGAGATTCAAGTACCAATGCAGCAGTCACGGGACAGCCATCCAGGAGGGCTTGGCATTGCTGGGCTGAGGACCTTTCCCACCTGCTTATCTTAGATACACCAGACCCAAACAGCTCAGCTCCCGACCTCTTGAGATGCTCATTCTAGGGGCCCTCTAGTGTACCGGGGGGAAAAGACCGCTAAAACAAAGAGAAAACTTAAAAGGATATTGTGAGTCTTCCTCCTAGGAACTGCCTCCTACCTTTGAAAATATGAGAGGGTCTGTGAGTCTGCTTCAATTCCGTCAACTGAGCCTGTTTCAAGATGAACCTGTACATATTTGGAAAAGCAGGATCTATATATTATAATTATCACCTGCCAATCACTCCTACAGGAGGGTCAAAATTGACATGTATTTTAAAACTAGGAGATATATATATATATAAATATATGTGTGTGTGTGTGCGTGCTTACACATGTGCATAAATAGACTACATATGTGTATAACTGTATACTATATATATAAAAGCATGTGTGTATATAGAGATATATATATAAAATCTATACACACACACACACACACGCGCACCCCTCCCACCACACACACTCACACATATATAGTTGTATGTAGCTAGTAGAAAAACCATTTCTAGAGTTCCCCTGACCCTTTAAGGAAGACCAAAGCTGAATTACATCTGAATTCTGAGCCACCAAAGCACGTCGAAGCAGGAGTGCCCAGGAATGCTTGCAGCAACATTCAAGATACAGGCACATGTAAAGAGTTTTGCAAACAATTCAGTATAAAAAAAACCAACTGTCAGCCAGTGTTTTGGGAGAGAGTTGGGGGCGGGAGGAGGTAAGAGAGGGAGTTCTATGGACCTGTATCGTTACTGTGATGATAGTAGGTTTTTTGGCACTGCTGCATGAAGTCCTGCTCTCCCTCTGAGGGCTGGAGGGACCCCGCGGCCGCTGGAAACAGAGGGAGGCTGGACACGGGTTTCTAACAAGTGTTAGAAAAGTTGAGCACCTGACTCTTTACAGTGAGGTGGCTGGAGACACCTCTTGGAGAAAAAAACAAAAAAAAAACCAAAAACAAAAGAGAAAGAAAGGATCAAAGTAAAAGAAAAGGAGATGCTTGCCCTAGAGGTAAAGGCTGTAGCTTTCTGCACCCAATAGCCCCTTACTGTCTTCACCCCACTTTGCCTGCCTTAAATCAGGGGAGCCCAAAAAATCCAGCTGAGGGTGCCTGCCAGGCCCAGATGTGTCCAGTGATGCTGCAACTGCAGGGAGAGACCAAAGCCACCCGGGCGCAGGCCATTATTGCTGGTGAAATCAAGCAAAGGATTTCAATTCCCCCATCAGAGGAGAAGCGCTGACCACGGCTGGCCAAATTTCTGGTCTAATCTGGTGTAATGGTATAAACGTAGTGGCAAATCTGGAGGATTCCTGGCTTGGCACCAGTATTACCCTCGGTGCCTCAAAGCTCAGACTCCCCTGGGCTAAGGAGGAAGAGGGCTGGGGTGATCCCACCCCACTTTTCCATCTTTTTCCGTCCAGTTCTCTTCAAAGCAGTCAGCCCATGGACACTGAGACATTAAAATGATAGAGGGAAGGTAAAAGTGCTGCCTTTTTCTTCATCCCTCTCCATGCTTTGCACACCCCAACCTGGAAGGCAGCACACGGGCTTTCCAAACCACGGAGAGGTTGAAGCTTGGGCTTTTCTGCTGGCCGAGGCCGGCTGCCAATGAGGGCAGGGACAGGACTTCTCCCGTAACCCACATCCACGCCGCCTACAAAAATAGAGGGGATATTTGCTGCCCTCCTTGCAACTTACAAGGGATTGCTTCTCGTTCCCACTAGAGCATTGGTGGGATAAGAAAGAGACAAGCATCCGAAGTCAGGCCTGTCCATCTCCTGGTCACCTTTATCTTCTTCAGATGGAGTCCCAACAAAAACTCAGCCCTTCTGGAATCCCTAGAGGGGACTGCATTAATTAAACTCTCCCCCACAGCCCTCTTTTTGCTTCCTCTGCAACCTGCTGATCACGGGAGAAAACCTGGGAGGAAGGGGAACCTTCTGATGCGCACAGGGAGCCATCCAAGTCCCCCCAGAACTAGGTGCTGTGGGCCAGGTCCACAGCTGGTGCAAAGCAATGCAAAGCTGAGGCCAACCAGAGCTGTTCTAAAAACACCAGCTACGGGCCTGACCTGATGGTCCTTTTCATGGCCCATGTCAACCTCGGATCTTTGTCTCAACAGGAAAACCTTTTTTTGGTGGCTTCTATGGCTGATCATTCACATGTTCCAGCTCAGGCACACACCTTGTCTGTGCGTTACCTCATTGGATTAAATTTGCTCATATCCTTTTGTTCCATGTATTAAAATATTCTATAAAATCAAGTGACCAAAAATCTATAGCTCTAAGAATACCTGGTTATCTTCTTTTTTTGTCGTTTTTCATGTGTTTTTTGTTTGTTTCTAACCACAGTTAAACCTAAACAAAAGAAATGGAGAAAAAAAAAGAAAGGAGGAGGGGGGGAAAGAAAAGGAAAAAATGACTCATGAAAGTCTAATCAGGAACTGAATTGCGCGGCTGACATAACCAGCTCTCAGAAGGAGTCCTCACAAATTGGAGGGCAGTTTGGATCTGACAGGTTCCAGATCCCCTGTGAGCGCTATGGATTCTTTCCGCCCACCAGCAGTCAGAGAAGCGGCGCCTGCAGCGCTGGCCCCAAACACCAGCGGATGTGGTAAAGAACCTGAGGACATCTGACGCGGTAAAGTCACACGCCCAGGAATTGAGCTACAAGGCTTCCCGAGAAGTCCAGTCCCTCCACCAGGAAAAGGAGAGAAGCTGGAAACAGATTCTCTAGAGGAATGAGGAGAACTTTGGCTCAGCGTCTGAGCCAGCTCTTGGGGCAAAGATGGCTGGGAAGCAGAAATCAACTTGATGTCCTGGTTGAGACGTCCTGGTGGCACGGGAGGCGTGCTCTTGGACTGCAGGATCTGTGGAGGTGGGCTGGCGGTCTGAGGCAGGAGCAGAGATCCGTGAGAGCCTGAGGCCCCAGAAGGGCCACATTGAAAAGTTCTCGTTGCCACTGGGCTCTGACTAGGAGGACTAAGGCCAGAAGGGGTATAACAGGGAGAGGCGACACCGGACTGTTGGAGTGGAGACATGGAGGCAAAAGGTGGCCGTTCTTGGTGGAGCTGGGCTATTGTTCCAGTTAAAGATCCTAATGCACTTGGATGTGTTTGGCACAAGCCTGAGGACGGCCCGCCAGAGGCCTGTGCCAGCTGGCTTAGGCTGGAGGATGGGGAGTTGGAAGAAGGAGGGGCTTGGAAGTGATTCATTCCCCCCAAAGTTCCACTGCCCGAGAGCTGCTGTAACTGTCCCCCATGCAGTGGTCTTGTGGTGGGCTGGAACTGGTTGAGAAGACTGGGGGGTGAGTTTGATGAGAGCTGGGTGAGGGATGTTGATGGGGAGCTAGTTGTGGCTTGCTGGAAGTGCCCAAATCCACTGCTGGAAAGGGCCGGCTGCTGCTGCTGCTGCTGCTGCTGCTGGGTGGGCTGAGCGGTTCCTAGGGGGGATCCAGAAGGTGCCTGTTGGAACTGTCCCAGTCCCACCGAGGACGCGCCGCTCAAACCCACCTGGCTGGAGCCACCCGGAGGGGATCCCACCTGGAACTGGCCTAAGCCGGCGGCTGCCGAGAATCCCGCGAGCTGCTGGATGTGGAAGGAAGAGGAGGAAGGTGTTTCTGCTCCCGGTGTATGCAGCTGGGAGGGAGTGCTGGAGGGAGAGCCAACGGCGGAAGGGCCGGTCGACGGGATTAGAGACTGAAGCCTTTTCAGCTGTCTCGGAGTCTGGTTGGATTGCTGTCCCAGGGAACCCAAGACGGACACGGGAGGACGGAAAATGGCTGTGGGGAGGCGCGGGTGATGGGTCAGGGCTATGGCGACAGAGGTGGTGGCTGCTGCAGCTTGCAGGGGCGCCTGGATGAGCGGGGTCCAGATGACAGGGGTGGGGGTGGAGGCGGCAGCGGCGGCGGCGGCGGCGGCAGCCTGGACGTTGTGAGCACAGTGTGCCATCTCCCTGTCGTGCTGCACGATCTGCTGGATGATCTCATTCTCTTGGTAGTTGAAAACACCCGAATTGAGGTCATGCTGGACTTTATGCAGCAGAATGGAATTTTTCTTGCCTGTAGAGAAAGTGAGGAGAGAAAGAGTCATTTCTGGTATGTCAAAGCATGGGAGGCTTCTGCAAAGCTTCCTGCCAGAGACTTCCCTCCACTGTCATTATGGGAGCTGTGTATAGTCTCTGTGCTCCAGCAACAAGAAGACAAACATCACACCCTTCTGCTTTTGTGGTATGACCAACAAACCTCAAGATCCCATAAAAACGTGCCCAACAGGACACATATGCTTAGTTGGCCAGTAAAGCCACTTTTGGTAAGTGTGGCAGACTGGTAGCAAAGCTTAAGAATCTGTAAGATTCTCATTTTGCACCTCATAATCAGAAATTCCATTAGAAAAAGAGGATAAATCCAAAGGCTGTCATTATTTTTGTGTTTGCAAAGGAAAAACCTCAAAAGTCTCAGCCCAGTGAAGTCTCCTGGGTCTTCAGCTACTCTCCAACACCACCTTTTCCTCATCTTTCTTATGCAACTTGTTCACTCCAAAGTCAAATACGTTTTTCTAGTTGAAAGGAAATTTCTCAGTGAATGAGGGACAGAGGACTTTGCGTGCTGGAATAGCTCAGCTGGCCCAACTACAAGCCCTCAGATGTGCTGCAGCTACCATCTTACTCGGCCATGCCCTTCTAGCCCCAGCTGGAAAGGAAGCCAGGGGCTACCAAACGTCATGCTCCAGATGGACTTCGTGAAGAAGTAACAAAATGCCAGCTCAGCGCTTTGCCTTTCCAATGGGCTGAGTTACGTGGCTGTAACCATGCCAGCACTGATTTATAAGGACCTGGTATACGCTGATTGGAATGATTTTCCTACAAAATTGGTGTGAATTAGATCCCCATTCTTGCCTTTTCAGGGGTCCGCTGTCCTGACAACACACACCAGTTTGAACTAATGACAGCACCTGCCTATGGGCCTCCTTTTCACTTTGGTTTGGATTTGAAGGGTTCAGTGCAGTGAGTTGCGTGTGTCTGTGTGTGTCTATGTGTATGCCCCTACGTACCTGCCCCTCTGGTTGCGTGTCTGCACACGGCTCATTTTGCAGCTGAAGCTCAGGGGGTGAGTGTAGAAGGGTCACCTCTAGATGAGGCACCAGCCAGTTTGGATCAGATCAAAAGCTGTATTAACCCTCCTCCTGAACTAAACCTCTCCTCAGGCCCCGCGCCCATTAGCAAACCTCTGCTCCGATTCAAATGTCATTTCTGCTGGGTTCTGTCTGATCACGTCTGGTTCCTGAACAGGACCAAGGCAACCAGGCAGCATCTTGCCAGTTGCTGCGGATTTACAGAGCGTGAGATAGCGGCAGGTATGGAATGGAGGCCTGGGTGTGGAAGGGTCTCTTTTCCTGTATTTTAACCCCAAATCGTGTCATGCTTTAAGAATTAAAGGCTGGCAGCACAGCTCATGTCAATTAAGTTTCCTGCAAACACAGGCTTGTCCATTAAACTTGTCTCCAGGCTTTCAAGAAACCACAGTTTTCAAGATAAGTCATCCATTGATATTATCAACTAAGACCATGCAGCATTCCAGTTTAAACCGGTCAGCTAAGAGTTGACCGGCTGGTCAGCTACCCAGATGTTGGGTAGTAGTTCCTAGTGAGATTCCAGAGGAATTTCCTTTCAGTCCTACTGAAAGGCAGACCGCAGTTGGCAGACCTTCAGGGAGACCTCAGCTCTTTGTGTACAGATGAGGTTACACCTCTGTTGCATAGATGACATCCAAATTGTTGGGGCTTTTTTTACTATATGGTGTATCTTTTACATCTGTGACAGATAAGAGAGTCAGAGGTTAAGGACATGCCTCTTTAGCCAAATGTAAAATCAAACGTCTGGCAGCAAAGAACTTGAACAACACTCTAAAGAGAGCAGCTGGTGCCCTGGGGTCCTAAAAAGTAACGCTGAAATGGCAGAGCCTTGAGTACAACTAGTTGAGGTCCAAATCTACCACCAGAAAAAGGTGAAATAACTGTTGCACAAATAAGAAGGAAAGGATAAAGTGTAAGAGAGATACTAGTCACTAGCATAAAATGCTAGGAAGGCACATAGTATGATGTTTTAGTTCTAGCTGCAAAGCATGAAAAGGTACAGAAAATATGCACAAGAATCAGGCTTGAAAAACATGAGTGAGTAAGTACAATGTATTCAGCTTCTCTCAGAGAAAAGGGGATTTGATACTGATTTATAGGGAATTTCACAGATGAAGGAAGCTGCTAAGAACCATTCCCTTCGCTTCCAGAAGGGCCCACGAGACACTGTGATTTTAGACAAGTCCAGAAAAAAAAGAAGGAGCAATCTAACTGTAGTTGTAGTCAGGCATTGGAAAAACACACTAAGGGTTTCTGCTTCACTGTACTTGAAAAAATCCCTTTCTAAAGGCCGAGGTGTGGCTCTAGCACCTGAGTTCAGAGCAGGTAAAGCCCATATACAGCGGGCTGAACTGCACCATAAACCCAAACCACTGACAGGGTTTTGATTCTGGATCTGCAACTGGTGTGTTTGAGACGTGTCTATTGTGGGTAGAGCTCTGGGATGCTCCATGCTGTTGTGGTTTACCTACTGCTAATCACTATCCCCAGAAAAAGCAGCAAGGCACATGGACTGGCCTTTCTTTTCTCACTTTGGAGAAAGACACCAGCCCTGGAAGGACACAGTCCTGAGGGTAAACAATGTTCTGAGCTGCTAATGTCGTCACAGGGGCTGGAGAGCTCATCTACACTGTGAGCGCGTGGGTAGGATCACAGAATCGCAGAATCACATGGGGTTGGAAGGGACCTCTGGAGATCATAGAATCATAGAATGAAATGGGGTTGGAAGGGACCTCAAAGATCATCTAGTCCAACTCCCTGCCAGAGCAGGTCCACCCAGAGCAGGTCCCACAGGAACGTGTCCAGATGGGTTTTGAATGTCTCCAGAGATGGAGACTCCACCGCCTCCCTGGGCAGCCTCTTCCAGGGCTCTGCCACCCTCACAGGAAAGAAGTTCTTCCTCACGATTAGATGGAACTTCTTATGTTCAAGTCTGTGCCCATTTCCTCTTGTCCTGTCACTGGGCACCACTGAAAAAGACTGGCCCCATCCTCCTGGCACCCACCCTTTAAGTATTTATAAACATTGATCAGATCCCCCCTCAGCCTTCTCTTCTTTAAACTAGGGGGACCCAAGTCCCTCAGCCTCTCCTCGTAAGAGAGATGCTCCAGGCCCCTCATCATCTTTGTAGCCCTCTGCTGTTCCCTCTCCAGCAGTTCCCTGTTCTTCTGGAACTGGGGAGCCCAGAACTGGACCCAGTGCTCCAGATGGGGCCTCCCCAGGGCAAAGCAGAGGGGCAGGATCACCTCTCTCGACCTGCTGGTCACATGCTTCCTGATGCCCCCCAGGATGCCATTGGCCTTCTTGGCCACAGGGGCACATTGCTGGCTCATGGGCATCATATTATCCACCAGGACTCCTAGGTCTTTCTCCTCAGAGGTGCAATCTCTATATAATCTGTATATAATGGCTGGTTGGCTGTATTCCGGACCGGAACAGACAGCACCGGATCCTGGTTCTCCCTGCCATCCCTGTACCCGGGCACCCCAGAGGGAGCATGACCATCACCTTGAAACTTCACAGCATTTTTGCAGTGGACACAGGGAAAGGGAGTGAATGGCGCGGAGGATCACACTGCACATACACACACACACACAGAGTAATTTCCACCTGGTATCTACTAGAATCACACACAGGCTCCCAAACAAATGAGATCACGAAGAGCTGCTTAAACAGCAACAGAAATACTGACTGCTCCAAGTCTGGAGAGAGGGAACAAGCTAGCTAAATAACACCGACAGGCAAGAGAGAATCCGGCCAGCCCACTGGAGTTCAGGAGGGATGCAGACTGCAGGTGTGTAATCATTCTCGTGCTGGAGCTGAAGGTACAAATCCCAGCATGGGGAATGTGTAGAATCTCGCCCGACTGCAAGGTCAGGATGCGGCTGGGAGACGACCCGCTGAGCTCAAAGCAGACGGGCAGAAAAGCAGCCTCACCACCTTTGCTTTCTTGGTAACCGAGTGGAGCAGAACACGGCCGAGGAGGGATGGCGAGGGGGGGAAAAGCAGAAACAGCAGCTGTTGCCAGTGCAGCTTTCCAAAAAGCTCAATACCAGCAACTGCTCCGTGTTTCCCTCATTACACCTCATCTCACTCTTTTAATTCCATGTCACCTGACTTTGGCTTCTGATTTGCTTGTCTGTGCCTGAATAGCCTGCAATTTCCAGTGCTGCCCTCAATTCCAAGGCAAACCCACGGTGATGTTAATCAGAGCTGCACGCATGGATTGAGGGGACCGATGTTTTCCTAACCGGAGATCCTGACAACACACAAAGAGCTGAACAGCAGACACTGGTTTCCTTGGCAGAGCACTCAATAGAGAATATGCCAACATTTTCCAAGCATGCAGACTATTTACTGTAAAATGGTTTGATCAAAGCTCCTTAAATTTGTGTCAAATTCATAAAACAGTTGCAGCAATACCCTTGGAATTATTTTTTTTTTACATTTTTAAAACAGAACATTTCAATTTTTCCTTTGAAATTACATTACATTGCACTGTTTTCCTGAGCCCGACTTGAATGAATCAACTGTTTCATTAGATCAAATTTTTCTTTTCTGTTTTGCCAAGAAAGTCTCAAATTTCTGCTTCAGAAGATTTAAAAAATTACTGAAAATGTGCTTTCAATGATTGAAGGGGAGAGGAATTTTTCAAAATTGTAATTGGTGAGCAAACTGAAAAATGAATTGGTTCCACCACCTAATTAATTGCATCATTTACATGATGTTTCCACACACCAATGTAGTCTTATTAGTTGCTTCTGCAGAAAATCCTCCTTTCAGGGAGCACCAGATGAGAACGGGGACTCAGCAAAGACCTGGTGGGACAAAGCCATTTTCCTGGCAGGTCTGACCAAGGTCATAAGCCAACGGTGGAACAAGGCAGCAGGAGCGAGTTTGCTCCAGGGGCTCCGAGATTATTTCTCCCCCTCATCTTATTTATGAAATTGCTTCAGTTTCAAATTTATTTTTCCTGCCTTGGATTTATTGCCACAGCACCTGCCTTAAAAGGAGAGCAAAAAAGACAGCAATCAAAGGAGTGAAAGGCTGATTAGTTTGGCTCTGTGTAACCCTAATTGAAATGATGTTCTGCAGCTCACGGCTGCGGCCGCTGAACCCGCGGTGGAGTTCCCGTGTTCTCACTACACAAGTGAGGAGCTTCATCAGGAGAGAGGAAAAGGGACTCCTGTTTCCCCTTCAATCTAATCACTGAAACACAGGAGGTTTATGTTACAGAGTTTCTCCTTCTGTGTTGTTGATCCCACATAAATTAAGGTGCTGAGCAAAGTCTAAGGTACTAAGATAAACAATCCATTCAAGCGTTTCTCCTAAATCCAAAAGCACCCCACAAAGGTACTGAGATGCCACGGAGCCGGTGCAGGAGCCATCTGCAACCATCTCATGCCCCAACTCCCCACCCTGGGTTACTCTGAGGCAGCTGAAGACCCCTTAACCTTTCTCCAGGGGAGAGAGAAGCTGCTCTAGGCTTCTGTGGGACAAGTGGCGTGTGACAACCTGGGGAAGGGGAGACTGGGGGGCTCCCAAACACCCACTTGGGCTGGATGTGCCCATGGACAGGACCAAGGGACAGTTCAACTAATGGAGCTACAGAAGCATGGTCAGGACCAGAGACTAAAAGATCTCCATGGGACCACTGACTCTTTCGTTCTCTTTGTACAGCTCCGAACACAATACAGTTTTTTCCCATAGTCAGACAAAAATAACTATCAATGGAGTGGTCCGAGTTCTAAAAACTCCCTGTTTTCCTCACTGCAACAAATACGCTAAATACAGGGAGAAAGAAGAAGAAATTTAGAAGATGTTCACAGCTAAGCTACTCGGGCTTTGAAGTGGATAAGGTTATATAAAATTATAGAAACGAAGCAAATAGATGTTGCTCCCCTTAATAAAGAATTGCAAAGTCAGATTTTTCCTCAGCTGTAGATAGCACACAAAAGAACAGGGAGAAAGGCTCATGTGATTTCATAAAAGGAGCCAGCCCTCAACAATAATTCTTCTATCAAATAATCAAAATTAGCCTTCTGTTGTTAAAATTCTGCACAGACACAGGGGAAATTAGCTGTGACTTTCTGTTCATTTCTCTGTTCAGTTCCGTCTGAGCCCACTGGCTGCAGTTTAAGAATTCAGGTCACTAAACTGCCTTCTGAATTTGCATGTATTTGAAATAATCTCACTTTATGAGGCTGGCTTCTGCCCTGGCCTGCTGTCAAAGTGGCTGCCTCCCTGCCACACGGTTCCTTCTTGCAGGTCTTTGCTTCTTATTATTCATGCCTGGGTATTAAACACCCTGCTTGGGTCACCGGTTGCCACAAAAGGTTCCCAGCACACTGAAGGGGGTCTTTGCCCTCCCTTGCCTGTGGGCTATTTGTGTCCCCAGCACGTCTCCTGGGGTAATTCTGGTCTCCTGGGGTAATTCCGCTCGCTGCCATCCTCCCCAGAGGGGCAACACAGCAACTGGCAACTGCAGGCAAAGCAGCCCTGGCCACACTCAGTAACTGGGATTTTGCCACAGCTGCTTCTGTGCTTGGGGGAAGTCTTCTGCACTGGGACTGTACTGGTCGGAAGGTCTCGCTGCACCAGCTCTTGCCACTGTCTTAGAGCCCGTGTGTACAAGGAGATCAGCTGAATCAGAGATTTCAAAATAATCCTTAACTCCCAGTATATGTGCTCTTTTCCTGTTGAAGCCTGAGGTTCTCTCAAATGCCAGTTAACCCCTGCTGAACCGTATTAACTGTGGTGTAAAGGGTTCAGCTCAGAACTGCAGTATCTCTTGGAGGCAAAGCCAAGCCAGCTGGAGCTAAGAGCATCTACAGAGTTCAGTGTGCTGAATAAATCTGCTCGAGAAACTAATTCAGATTAACTTTCCTGAGAGCCTGGCTGTGTAAATACATTACGAATTGGATAGAATCCTAGAATTGCCTGGATTGGAAGGGACCTTTCGGATGATCCAGTCCAACCATCAGCCTAACGCTAACAAAACCCATCACTAACCCATGTCCCTCAGCACCACGTCTGCCTGGCGTTTAAATCCCTCCAGGGATGGTGACTCCATCACCTCCCTGGGCAGCCCATTCCTGCTCTGCAGTCAATGCCAAATGTGTGCTCTTACGCCACGACACAGATAAGGTCCCTGTCTTTCCAAGTGAAGGTCTTCCCTCCCTGTACAGCCCAGGCCTACCACTGATTGCTCTTTCTCTCCCGTCAACCCAATAGATACCTCTCAAAATATGTGGCACCTCCTTGAACAGACAGAACTCTACCTTCAACTGGGACAAACTGCTGTAGGTCCAACGATAACACTGTGAATAGTGTTACCTGATGAACCTCATGACAGGTAAACAAAACTTAAAACAAATTAAGCTCTTCCCTCCTGGTCTTTACAGTTATGTCCATCATACAGAGCTCTGCAGGAACAAATTCAATATAGAGAGCTATCTAGAGCAAACTGTCTGTGACTATCCATGAACTGGTATAAGAATTGTGGAATTCTGGATGCCTGTGATGCCCGGTGCTGCCTGAAGCACCGTGTCCTGGCTGTTACTTATCACTGGAGACTGAAGCCAAAGAGCTGCCTTCTCCTCAAGTGGCAGAAGTGCTTCTGTCTGGAGCCAAAGCTCCTGTACTCAATTCACAGAGCCCTGCTGGAGCTGACAGCTGTGACAGGGAAAGATTCTGGAAGACTCTGGACATTCTGACACTGTTTTTTGGTGTGGTCTGGCTGCAGACAGCTACCAGGCTGCCTTCAAGGCAGGGACAGTCCCCCGAGTCTAGAGGTGTGGTTGGTAAGCCATCCCACTCCATTTAATCAAAGAGGGTGTTGAAAATGATTTTAAAAGGCGTTGGAATGGTAAAATGTTATCTGAACAGATGTTTTATTTTTATGGAAATAGCCAAGAACTGTGGACATGGCTCTCTAAATGTACAAGGAATCCATTAACTTGGGGGAACATGGAGATGAGGCACAAATATATCGCGTGTTCGGCCACTCCCCGCAACTCTCACTTCTGCTCAGTGTGTCCCCGACCGGTCACTACCCATCTGTGAGACCAGCAACCCCTGCCCAGAAGACTAAACTTCCCAGAGAACTTGCACCCTGCCAGGCAGGCGTGGGTTGGCACAAACTGATGTCACCAAGGTCATTTACAAAGTCAGTGACAGGTCTCCTGAGATCTCATCACACACATACCCCCACACACAATGTCCCTTCTACTGGAGTGGCTTAGGCTTTATTTTCCTCCTAGAGTTGCATGAGAAATGGCACTTCCATACTCAGGTGAACGGGGTTGCCAGTTCACCTTAATTAAGCTGAAGTCATTTGCATTCAGTCATGGCTGCTGAGTTGCTCATATCTTTCCTTAGGCTAAACAGAAAATACTCTGAGTCTGGGCCTTCACTCCCAAATAAAAAGAAATTCAAATATTTAATCCCTCCTGAAGTCCAAGCTCCTGTGCTAGATAGCGATTCCAGGGTGGGATTCACTTAACCCATTTTAACAGCCGCCTCATGAGAAGACAAATCCCACTCTAAATGCCTTTTTCTCCCTGCTGACTGTACAAGTCAGGTTCGGATCTCCACGCTCTCCTGTTGGAAATGATGGGAGAGGATTTCAAGTCAGAGGAATACACACAGTTGGATATGATGGGAGAGGATTTCAAGTCAGAGGAATACACACAGTGGCACTTGAACTTTGATTCCTCACAAATAGTTCTGTTTGTGGGTTATTCAGGTGATCAGAAAGGACACCTTGAGGTTTGTGTCCAGTTTTGGGCTCCTTATCACAAAAAATTCATTGAGGGGCTGGAGAGGGTCCAGAGAAGGGCAACAGAGCTGGTGAGGGGTCTGGAGAATAAGTCTTTTGAGAAGCAGCTGAGGAAGCTGGGGGTGTTCAGCCTGGAGAAAAGGAGGCTGAGGGGAGACCTTCTCGCTCTCTCCAACTCCCTGAAAGGAGGGTGTAGCCAGGGGGGGTCAGTCTCTTCTCCCAAGTCCCAACCTCCCACATTCCACCAGGGGAGGTTCAGATTGGATATTAATCCACGGAAAGGGTTATGAAGCCTTGGAATGGGCTGCCCAGGGAAATGGTTGAGGCACCATCCCAGGAGGTATTTAAAAGACAGGTTGACATAGTGCTTAGAGACATGGGTTAGTGATGGTTTTTATCAGAGTTAGGATGATGGTTAGGATGACCTTAAAGGTCCCTTCCAACCTGGACAATTCTATGATTCTATGACACAACACAGGAGAACCTACACTATCTCCTGTCAGCCACTGATGCCCTCCCCTGCTCGCTGCTTGGATAATAAGATTCCACCTCCTCAAAGGACTGGGCAGAGTTCAATGTGATTTTAAAATCAAGCTTTCTCCCAGAGCACACACACTCTAGCACTGTGTATCTAGGCCACAGGAACTTGTACCTTTACATCACCTGTGCCTATATCAGCAGCCTCAAATACATATATATATATAGCCTTATGCCCAAATCTGCTTGCTCACCTCGCATGTGCTGCTCTTTGGGGGTTACTCACCTGCATACAGTAAACAAATTTGAGACTACAATGTGGTTACAGTGTCAGATTTACGCTGAGCACATATGGCTTTATTTATACACATTTCAGTCCGTTTCATTTATTCATAGGATCTTGCAGAGCACCTGCCACAAGGGAGTCAGCAGCTCAGAAGCATTTGGAACCCGAGCTCCACCTCTGTTAAGTGTTCTTTTCCCCGCAGAAGGGATGAGGGACAGAGGCACTGAGCAAAGGCACGACAAGGACAAAGAGGGAATGTGTGGCAGAGCTTGGCAGGGATCCCAGCTCCTCTCATTCACAGTTCACCTGGCCTAGCACGGGCCAGCCCTTCTCCCAGATCCCACAGATCCTGGAGCATTAGTTGTGCCCCAGACGAGCCGGGTCGCAAACCCAACAGCAGCGTTTCAATGGCAGAAGCGTGATCAGGAGCTGAGAAATGGGGTGCCCAGTCAAAAAGTCTGGGAACGGCTGTTGTTGTGGCTTGTTTATGTGACAAAGCTTTGAAAACTTTTAAAACAGATACTCTTATACTGCAATAATACTACACAGTTATATTTAGAGACTGGTATCGTGTCCTCTTAGCTTTTCTTTGGTTTTTTAGCACCTGCAATGCCTGGAGGAAATGCAAGGCACTTTTAATCCTGGGTTAACTGGGATCCTTGTATCAAATATCCGGAGCCAGCACTCAAAATGTATGCATTTCAAACTGCCTGGTGAAAAATTCCTGATGAAAATGAAAAAAATAACTTCCTCTGGCTTTAAGTCTGCCTTCAGTGACCTTGTGTATGACCAGCGACCTTGATGTGGATGGCAAGCAACCTTGTGGCAGACATTTATGGTGTTTGTTACAGCACAATGAACAATGGAAAATAATTGACAACCCCAATATTTTTTGGACGCATGAGTGAATTCTGATTCAACGATATTCACGACCTGTATCGTATGCACTTTCAATGGGCATTTGAGCGGTTGTGTTTTACAAGTGCAAATACTTGTGAAAATCTGATTTTAAGCTTCAACGGTCACTGAAAGCCCGTTTCAGAGCCAGTCAGGAACCAAACGATGCAACTTACGTAAGGAACTGACACACCACAAATCGGGACAATTCACAGATGCTTGTTGGACAAACAATTACTCACTGGAGAAATGAACAAATCATTTCAACACACAGAGATACTACGAAGAATTTTATAGCTTGGTCAAGAACAAGAGAAAAGAGGAAGATTTGTTCAGTGATGAAACGATCATTAGTCGGTGATCAGCCTAATTTGCTTGAGTCTCAGTCTTCAGACCCTGAGCCTGTGGAGAGTTCTCTGTGTGTTATTCTGCAGGTGAGGAGTTCCTTGGAGTCTGAAGTTACTCAGAGAGCAGAGTTAAGCAGGGACACAAATCTTTGTAGAATCCCAGCCTTAGTCAATTTATGGAAGACTGAATCCCTTCCAGTTTTTAAAGAGCTCTGCAAGTGCAAAACACCTGGAAAACTTCTTCCCCAGCCACGCGTGGCATAGGCAGGATGCCAACATCAATTCCCAGTAACGACAGGGGTTAGAAAGACACACAGCATGGTCTTTACCAGGCGATCGATGTTTCTGACAGCTCCCTGGGGGTCTGTGCCCTTCATACTGCCACGCTGCCCATCTACCAGCGGGCTGCCAAGGGGGCACACAGATCGGGGTGCCTCTGCCCCTCTCCTTCCCCTCTGCCGAGCCACGGACTTACAAACTGCATTTGCTCTGCGAGATGAATGCCTCATCACACCTCCAGTCAACCAGCACCGCTCCTGTTGCTTCAAGGAATGAAGTCTTACGTTCTCATCCTGCCTCCCTGCTACCCAGACAAGCTTAGACCATGCTTTCCAAATCCTCCATTAATCCCGGAAACATCTCTCCAGTCACCGTGACTGGATGGGCTGGGATTTTTCTCCGCACAGGGGGAATACTGGATGGATCTTATCCTGGTACCAGAATAGTGGCAGAGCCCTCTGAATCATTTCATGGACTCAGCGAGGCATGGGCATCTCAAGGACATGTCATCTGGGTAGAAGGGAGGTAGTGAATGCACCACTGACTTGGAAAGAGGCTCCCGTTTGCTTCCAGCTCCTGTACAGATCCCGAGCTGAACATAACAGGAACCAAAAATACGGTCCTGCTTCTGTTCATGTCTGACTTTTATGAAGCACTGCTCCTTAACTTCAGTCCTCTAGAGTAATCCCTCTACTTTCAGGGACAGTCTCAGCAGAATATTGACTTCCCTACAAAGACACGTGCTGTTACACAGCTACTTCGTTGCTCTTTCTGGATGGTGCAAGTTTCGGGGGAAGATGAAGAAATGCCTTATTTATAAATACAGGGATTTTCATGGATCTGCCAATTTCCGTAGGGTGCATGTAACTCCCTTAGGCTCTTTTGGGATATTCCAGCCAAAGAGTGTTGGGCACAACCAGGTTGGAAGGTGCTATGAAGACACTATTTTGCAGTAGTGGAGGATGTAAAGTTGAGAGAACCTGTAGCTCTCGAGTCTGATTGCCAGGGAAATGGGGGCAGCACTAGGATTTTCAATGTACGACTCTGAAGGTCTCTGCCTTTTATAGGGACTGACGTTGTCTCAGGTCAGCAGAATGGCAAAGGAAGGGAGGACAATGCCAGAGCTCTGCACCAAAGGACCTGTTATTCCAGTTGCTCCTTGTCACCTTCTGACCTTATGTTGACATTTTGCAGCTGCATGTGGAAGGGAGCTTCTCCCAGGGGAAGAAGCACGGGAGCTTCTTTATGCTGGTTCAAAATTTTCCATGAATTTTAGTTAAGCGTGCAGCAGTACACAGAGCAAAAGCCAAGCAGCAGAGGACACCCTGCTACCTGTACACACAGCCAGAGAGAGCATTGAACTAGGAAGCTGAGCAGCACCGACCTTCTACAGCCAAAGGATTTGAGACAATGTCAAGCTGGCCCATCCTCGGTTACTCCTGACACTACATTTTCTTAGCAGTTTGTTCAGTCTAATTTAAATAACCCAAGTGATGGGACTATTGCCACTTACACTAGAACCTCATTAGCATGGGCTTTGCCAAACTCTACATATTTAGCTCCTAACCTTTTCCTCAGGGGTCACACTTTCTGATTTGTGGCAGGTAATGAGATGCACAGAATACGATGTTCCTGGCATGAAAAGCCCCGGAGGCACTGCACCCCTTGCTGGGATGCCAGCTTATTCCCTACCCCTCTCACCCCATTCTCCTCCTTGCATTCCGCATTGTATTCAGACCTGCACTGACCTTTATGCTTCTGAAAAGCAATGAAAATGCACGCAGTTTGAAGAGATGTATAATAAGAAGCTAAATAAGTTAGACTGGGATTCTGAAATGCTCAGCCCTTGGCTCTGCAAAGACTTCTTGCATGACCTTGTATAAGTCACTTAATCTCTCTGTGTTAAATGTCTCTGGCTGTGACCAAGGAATGTCATCCTGGTCTTCTCCAGTTAGACAAGGATGTTTGGAGCACAGGTTATGTCTCCCATAGGACAGGAGAGCATCCTGGGATGGGTCACTATGAGCTATAACAACTCAATAATACTCTTTGATCAATTGTGTTTAATTTGGGCTGTGGGAGGTTAGATTTTTATCTATTGTTCCACATCTTTGTTCAACCCAGTGGCTATTTCTATTGCATGTATTTAGAGTTGGACTCTAATGGACAGCTGGGCAGGTGCTTTGTGTTTTGCTTTGCACAAGAGGCTCTTCAGCATCAGAAAGCACCCAAGCTTTCCCTACAGCGCTTCCTCATTCTCCAGTTGCTTGTCAACTATAAACAGAAAAAAAACTGTCCCAAAACAGAGAGTTATGGTCTGGATTTCATTATGCATTGATATACCAGAGAAGAATTTTCTTCCTCATCAACACGGTTGCTAGTTTTTGTCTTATGAGAAATCAATATCAATAGCCCATACAGTCATACCCTGCCCAGCATCCCTGTAACGCTAACAAACACTCCAGTCCCCGTGCTGAGAGGTGATTTCTGCCACAGAACATTTTGCTGAAATACTGGGGTTTGCTCGCAGGACTTTGGGCTCTCACTTGGGTCTGTTTTCTCTTGAACCTGGGAGGCTGTGGGTATTTACACATTCTGAGCTACAATTCAAGATCTAGTGAATGTACCAACATGGCTCTGGTGGCCTCAGATTGCAGATCTTGGTTCTTCAAAAATAACTCTTGGAAAGGGAAACAAACGGAAGAAGGAGCTGCTGGCAGAAATGTGAATGAGAGGGAAAGAGAGAGAAGGATGAGCTCCTTGTAGGAGCTGAAGCCAGGCAAGGAGAGAGAGGCTGGGATCTCCTTCAGTTCACAACTCCAGCAAAGGAACTAAGCCTGGAGATGGGGTGTTGGGGCAGCAGGTGCTGGGAAGGAGATCCTCGCGCCTTCTACTTACCAATTCTGTCCAGCCTGTCAAGAGCCACGGTTTCAAAAGCTCGCCGCATCATGGGGTACTCTTCCAGCACCTCGTTGAAGTTGTCCACCGAGAGGGAGTAGAGGCGGCAGTAGGTGTCAGCTCGCACGCTGGCTGTGCGCCGGCCGCGGGTCAGCAGGCAAATTTCTGCAATGAAAGCCCCAGCCTGAGAACTCGGGGACAGGCAACATGACCCCTGTGATACAGGAGCTGGCACTGTCACTCACAGTCCTGCCGGCCACCCAAGGCTCCTCGCTGGCTCGACTCTACCTGCACTCCCACAGAGAACATGGAGAGTGGGAATATACTGCATATGCAGTAACATTTGGGGAGGGACTCTTGATGGGGGAGGGGAGCCATAGGAGGAGGGGAAAGGGCTTGATGCTGAAAGAGGGGAGATTGAGATGAGACCTCAGGAAGAAGTTCTTTGCTTTGCTGTGAGGGTGGTGAGAGCCTGGCCCAGGTTGCCCCGAAAAGCTGTGGCTGCCCCATCCCTGGAGGGGCTCAAGGTTGGAGGGGGCTTTGAGCAACCTGGTCTGGTCGGAGGTGTCCCTGCCCAGGGCAGGGGGTTGGAACTGGATGATCTTTAAGGTTCCTTCCAACTCTAACTATTCTATGGTTCTATGATTTAAAAATACCAGGAGGCTCAGTTGTGTCAGCTGCTACACACAACTGCACCTCGGGGATTCTACTGATCTAATTAGCCAGTCAAGTTTTGTTATGGTGGATTATCAAAGATACCATTTGTGCATTCAGAATGGAGAAGCTGTCTTTCTCCAGCTCCTCATGGGCACTGGGAGCAGAAGGTCAAGCCATGCTCTCATTGAAGCTAATTCTCTCTCTAGATTTGTAGTAAAGGCTCTTTGCTGACCTGGGGCCTTGGTGCCTGGTAGGAATTGTGATCCCCACACCCAGAACATTTGTCCTTTCAGTTTTCAGGTTTTTGTAGATGTGCCACAAGCTTATAAATTGTCAGGGAAAGCCAAGTTAGTGGCACCTACTAACTCTCGGTGTATTTACACTGCAGTCAGCTGCTGGGAGGAGGATGCTCTGCTCTGGTTACAGAACAGAAAGCCCTTGACTCTGACATAAATGCCTGATGCTCATTGAACACTCAGGGGAAAGCTCCTGAGCCTGGCTTTTCCACTGATTACACAGTGGACAGCTAAGACAGGCACTTAAAGACAGATGGCGTGACTTAAAGACTAACAGAACTCTTCTCTCTGCTGTACACTGGGTGTCAATCCACCAGCACCACTCTCAGGATTCATTCTGGGTCTACCCCAGAGCCCTGGTACAGCAGGACTACAAGGTTCTGTGTGTTATTAGGCTGATTTCCTAAGAAAAAGATGCTTATGAGGCAGTGCTGGCTCTGGATGTGTGTGAGGAGCTGTGTGTATGGTACCTAAACCACACTGAATGTCATAGGCAATTTCAATCAAATCTGTCCGAGACTCCAACGCTGTAACTCCAAATCCCAGCAAACTGACCCAGCTTGTAGGGGGTTGCAAAATCCTTGTACTCCAGGTAGGCACAGTCAGTTGTTTCACAGGAACTAAGAGTCTAAGAAGAGTGTGTAGGAAATGCACAATAGGGACTTTTTAATAAAGGCCTTATAGAAGGGAAGGAAAGGCAGGTTTCATTCTGCCCCCTCTCAGTAGGCCATTACTTGTGGCGCATTCAGGGCTTGTCCTGAGACATGCATCTATCGGAGAACTCTCTGTCTTGGGCGATCAGCAAGGTCTCTGTGGAACTCTGAGTGGAGGGTGTGTCTGTGTAACTCATAAAAACAATACCCTAAATCTTCTCTTCCAGTCTTTTCTGCCCTCACGCTTGTGTCCCTGTTCCTGAGCTCTGTGGCTGACACACGATGCCCGCCTGCTGGCCTTCACAACATTTTGCTGAGCCACAGGCTGGTGAGATGATGGACTATGTTTTTTCCTGCGTTTATACAGCACCTGGTATGATGGATGCCAGACAGTAGGACTAGGCAACATATAAATGTGCTTGGAGAAATGAGAATGCTCCATTTTTTTCCTTTAGGTTCACAGCTTCACAGATCTGTCAGTTTGCTTGGGGCAAAAAGAAATGAACCTACAAGAACTAAGTTTCCCTCCTATATTTTGTTATTATTTATTATTTAGAGCAATAGCAGTGGGTGTTGCTGTGTAAGGATGATGGACTAGCACGTACCTCCAAAGTAGGAGCCATCTGCCAGCTTGGTCTCCTTGTTGCCTTTGGTGAGGACGCTCACCACCCCGTGCTGGATGAAGTACATCTTCTTGCCGATGGTGCCCTCCCGGATGATGTAATCCCCTGGCTGAAACACCTCGAACCGCAACTTGGTCAACATGGATGTCACAAAGTTGGGATCTGCATTGGCAAAGAGGGGCATGGAGGCAACCAGCTTCCGGCAGTTGAAGTTTATGATTTCCTGACCATGACGTGATGCAAAAGAGAGAGAGAAAGAGAGAGAGGGAGGGAGGGGAAAAGACAGGACAGGGAGCAGAAAAGACACACATATACATTTAGTCAACATCTAATAAGCTATAAAGATTCCCCACTTGATTTATATGTTAGAAAGTGGGGGAAAAAAAATGCCCTTCCCTTATTCTGGCTCCCCCAGCGCAGGCTGGGATGGGCTCTGGAAGCTCAGAGCATGGAGCAATGCGAGCTGAATCTGCTCCACTGCTTTCATTCATGTGCTTTCTCTTTGAGCAGGGACGATGCCCCCCACCTCCCAAATACACACAATGTACCTCTTTCTGCAGGAAACCTTGGACTGTGAGAGGTGCTGGCGAAATGCTGTAGGAAAAAGCCCATGGCTCCTCTCTGGGAAAATGTTCTAACTCCCCTTGGCAGCCCTACGTTTTCTGTTGCCCTTGTCAATGAGCTATTAAAGAGCACAAATGTGCCAAGGAGCTCAGAAAAAAAGAATTATCCTGAGCAGCTGGGGACAGTGTCAAGAGAGGGGAGGGAGAGGTGCCCACCGGTCACTGGGGCACGGGCTGGATCATCGACCTCAGATGAAGAAAACCCAATTCAGCTGTTGGGCTGTCACACAGCAGACAGGGACTGTGCCCCCTCCTGGGCCTTGGTGTCACTTGGAGGGTACGACAGTGCTTTCCACTGCACAGGAGCTGCTCTGTGCCACGTCAGCTCAGACTCAGAAAGCAGCAGAAAGTGATATTGAGTAAATCACCTTGGCACAATGCTTCCCGGGCAAGCAGGGAAGGAGGATCTGCATGACTGGAGCAGGAAGAAAGGGCTGGGGAAGCATCTCTCTCCTCCTCGCTGGGGTTCTTTTCAACATTCTTTTCAACCCTTTGGCAGAACTAATTTTAATATATGGCTAGTAGATCCTCACCATTCTCTCTCCTATGGAGGTACGTGACTGGGGGGAAAGACAGGAGGAAGACCACTTCTGGTTCTTGTGAGTGACATATCAGAGGCACATACTAGGGAGAACCTGGTTTCTAGGCTTCAGCTGGGGAGGGGGGCTCTATAGAGACCCCTTTCAAGCGCGCAGGAGGCTCCTCCTTTCTTCTGACTCTATCCGCTGGTGCAGCTGAGGGATGGGGCACAGCTGAGGCCAGCACCGCAGAGAGGTTGATAGAAATACAGGAGAGCCAGCTTAATATTAGGAAGCACAAGAAGGGAGCTGTGGTGCGTGTGAGTGTGGGGAGGGAAGGGGTCTTGCAGAAGCGTGAGGTGCAAGGCACTTTCCGGAGTGCTCTCCTGCAGGGGTTCTTTGGGAATGGGGAGGACGTTGCCAGACATTGCCATGGCTTCAGAAGGTGCCAAGATGTACCTGTTCACATGACGAGTGGGTGGCAGGGCCTGCATATTACAGCTCCCACTGCCTTTCTGTCAGACATCACTTGTGCTGCAGCAAATAGACTCAGGCAGGAGTCCTGCAAACGCCAAAGGTCTGGGTTTCTCTCTCCACAGCAGTGACTTCTGCCGTGACAAAGGCAAGGGAATAGCAGCCATACACCAACGGCTGGAATGGTCACTCCCTCTGAATGAAACTGTCTCTGCCAGAGAGGTAGCCAGACTGTAGACCACTCTCCTTGGCTGTGCTCTCCCAGAAAGTTAGACACAACACAGGAACAGGTAGAGCCCCAAGCAAAATGGGACCTTTATGGCTGCTCAGACACACAGATGTGCTGTGTCTGCTGGGCATGACACTAGAGCACACGCAAAGCTGGCCTCCCACCGCTCCCACCAACTGCTGGTGTCCTCTGCAAAGCACTGGGACAGGACGCTGCACAATGGGAACCCCGCAGCTGCCAAAGATGACAGCAACACACATCGCCCCATTCACCGCCCCCTCCTTACCTCTCGGAGGGGCTCGCTCAGCTCTCCCAGGATGCTCTCCTCATCAAACATCTTCCCCTGGTAGCGGTGCTCATAGTAATCATGGATGCGCTGCCGCATGTCTGCAGGAAGCTTGTGGAAGGACATATACTGCTCCACTTGCTTGTACTGCGCAGGGGAGAGAGGAAGAGGAGGAGTTCCCAGAACATGCCAAAAACGGCACCCACTCATGGACAAGCACATGCTGGACAGTACCCACACCTCATTCCTTCATGTCAAGCCAGGCCCAGGTGCAGGAGAGCAACTGTCTGAACACGTGGGGAGCTGGCAGACACCTTCGTTATATTCCCCAAATGGATGCCCCGTGTTTTAACTTTTAAACTTATCCTCAACAAGTTTCGCTGCGGAGACAGCTCCTCACTCCCTGGCTGCTGAGCAGCCCAGGCGCCCCTTCGTCCCTGCACGGCCAGCAAAGGCTGGGAGCAGAGCTGAGTGAGGAGTGCTCAGCTGGGAGTCTCCCCCCAGCAAGTCAATCTGAGTGAAGACTGTCCAAACCCAGTGCAGAATCAGAGCAAGAAGGCACAATGTGCCCTCAACAGCAGGTTTTTCCATGGCACGTGGCAGACTGGTGGCCAGGGCATGTGACCTGGGAAGTGGTTGAGGCACCATCCCTGGAGGTGTTCAAAAGACGGGTTGACATGGTCCTCAAGAATATGGTTTAGTGATCTTTTTATTGCTTATTTCTTATTTATTTTTTGTCAGAGTTAGGTTGATGGTTGGACTAGATGATCTTTAAGGTCCCTTCCAACCTAGATGATTCTATGATTCTATGACCTGGCAGCTCAGCTCCAGACCAGTAAGTGACGTGCAGCACCTCCAGGCCTCAGCCAAGCACAGGAACCCGCTGTGCCAGGGGCTGCACCAAACAGCGGAACACAGTCCTGCCTTGGATGCTCACAGACAGACTGAAGGACACACAGACAGAAAGAAATCGAACCGTTAGTCACTGCTGCAGTGTCCATGGTCGGCTTTGCTTCTCCTCTGTGTCCTCCCCTACGATGGCACCTTTGCTTTCCCACCCAGGGCTGCCAGGTCCAGATCTTCTTCACCTTTTGCTGGGTCCCTCTCGCCCCGTGCACTCGTGCTGTCTAACCTGGCCGTATTTTTACTTAATGATTTGCCTGTCCATCGTGTCATTTTAGAGGGGAATACAAGGGCACACGGACTGATGCCAGAGCAGTATCTGGGGATGAATGGTGCTTTCTGTGAGCAAATGACACTTCCTCAAGGGCACAGGTCTGTAAGTGGGTCCGCTTGCCCAGAAGGTGCTGCAGAGACAAGGTGTGTGCATTGGAATGGTCAGAAAATGGTCCTGAGCATGTGCCATACTCAATAATGTTGGCAAAAGGACTGTGCCTCCCCCTTTGCCATCCCTTGTTCCCCTCTTCTCCCTGACAAATCTGTCCCTGAATGTCCCTTTACTGCAGCTTGTGCTGAAGTGCCTAATTACCAAACTTCTGCTCGTTACAGCCCTCCCCTGCACACACCGGTGTCACTCAGCTCTCGGTACAGTCTGTGCTGGCCCTGCCTTGCATGCTAACGACTCCATCTGCACCCGAGAGGAGAAGGAATTACTCTAAGAAGCCAAGGTGGCAGAGGGGACACTGGGGGTTTCCTGGCATTTCCAGAGCTTTTTGTCTGTAGCCGGCAGCAGAGGAGCTGGCTCTAAATATTCATGATCGCTACAGCACGATCGAAGTCAAGCGAGTCACCACCTCCCCACCAGAAGCCAGGCAGGGAGGCGGGCGATGAAGGCTGCGCTTTATTATTTGCATTGCCGAGGTGCTGTAGAGACCGGCAGGGCCTTGTGTCGGGGGGGGACACACGAGTATGCCGGGTGCTGCACAGGCTGCAGCTCGTCAGCGAGGAAGATGAAGGGAGCAGAAACCAATGTCTCATGCGTGGACAACTCCCTGGTCTGAGGACTCCACAGGTTATGCTCTCGAATGCAGAATGTTTAAGGGCTTGGCTCATACCTAAACATAGATGTCTACTACCACTGGAGGTGCACTGCAGCATTTGAGCCATCCGTAGGACCTGACAGGACGTGCAGGACATTCATTATGGAAAGGGAAATCATTAAGCACAAGCTTTTGATGACTCAGGTTTATGAAATTGATCCTAAATCCACAAACAGTTCTGCTTGTTTTAATGCTGCATTTTTGCTGAATGAATTATTTGCCAAAACCATCACCTTATACTCTCAGTTTTAGCCCCATGTCTTGAATGGGAACAATTACCAGTGTCACAAGATCCTCTCATCACCTTCTGCCAGCCCCCTGCCCGCTACCCTGCTTCTCTCCACCATGAGTACTTGCCATCAATCTTCATTTGACCTTTGCTTCTCGGGAAAAATACCTCCAGCTCCTCAGACTCACAGGTGCAGGTTGGATGGGGCGACTCAGACTCTTTGCTTATTCACTACTCTACACGGATTTATGGCTTTGTAACAAAGAGCAATAAATTACTGCTCTGCAAAATCCCTAGGGCTTGTCAGAGTGTCCTACAATCACTGTCCCTAGATAAGGTTCTGCTTCCGATTACAAATTAAAAACGTGGTTATAAATGAAAACTGTAAAATAAGAAACCATATTTCTCTGTCACAGTTAACAAGAGGCACACATTTCGGCTCTCCTGCCTTCACTGCTGCTTCCTCCTCTCACCCAGGCCAGCTGGAGAGTGTTGTGGGCTCTTAACTCTCCCTTGCGTGGAGATGGAGTCCTGCAGAGGCGCTCAGAAATGAAAGCATCAACCCCTTCTCTCTACGTTTGATAAACTGAAGATTCACCTGGGCTTTTCCCCCTTTCCTTGGAGCTGCTCAGCCAGGCCACCACTTTTGCATTGTCAAACACCAACAGTCACTAATCAAAAGCCCACTAAAAAACTGCCCAAAGGAGAGATTTTCAAAGTGTCGTGGGATGTCCATGTCTCTTCTCAGCTCTAAGCTCTAAATGAGATCCACTCCCGAGGTCACCACCAACACAGCAATGGGACAAAGCAAAGGGGTAAGGGTAATCGTGTGGTGAACACCACCAGCAGAGTGCCTGGGGATTAAAGACTTTGCCTGATAACCCTGAATTTACACATCTCCTTTTTTTTAACTGAGGTCCCGACAGCATGCAGATCTGGCACTCTCTGAAGCTTCTTCCTGCCCCCTCGAGCTGGCACCCCTTTGAGAGCCTTTCAGACGTGGGCAGCCGTAACCCAACATTCCCTCTTGCCTCCTTTCTCCCTTGAACTTCTCTGTTCCATCTTCCTACTTGTCTCCATGTCCTCAGCCTGACCTGTGCTCAGAGGAACGCGCAGAGATTAGTGGCCTCTCTGAGTTCAACTAAAAAGACTCATTTAGGAATTATTTAAATCTCTCTGAAGACAATTGAGTCCATTTAAATCCTAACTCATTTTCTTAAGTCTGTTTTTCCTCAAATAAGCTCTTGAAGGAGGTATTAATATATCAAAAGGAAACCATTTAGCTGAGTATTTTTCCTTCTAGAACTGGCCTCTTTCCCCAGTTGTGTCCCCACTCCCCTCCCCTTCTGCTAAAGCTCAGATCATTCACAGTCCCAAGGGAGCTAGATATTTTTAACTCCTTCCATGCCCTTAATCTCTATCATGAACCCTCCTCTCTCTGGCAGTAATAAATCACTGGCTGAAAAGGCTGGACTATATCCTGCGAGACCAGAGTAAGATACACATAAGCAGCCACGATGTACAAGGCTGTGGCTCTCTCAAGTGGGTCAGGGCTTCATGGGGTAAAGATCAAGCCACAAGATCCACCAGATGGAATGTCTTGATGGGACACAGTTGCATCTTTGTTTTATTTTCTCTGATCTATGATTAGGAGTAAAACAGTGGAGCTCCCCAGCATTTAGTAGTCATCAAAAGCAAACAAATGCCGAGTTCCATTTATTTGTCTTTTAAGCCATTCTTGTTCCCACCCTCAGGATTTATTCTGTGGCCAGATATACACCTTACTCAAAATGATCAAGATGCACATTCTCCTGGAGTCAAATGACTCCAGGAGTGAGTGGTTTAAGGGAAGAAAAGTGAATTTTTGAACACAATAAAATCACACCACCAATGCTGGTGTGATCTTAGTTGGTTTCCCTTTGCAGAGCTCCATGCTTGATCTTATTTAGCACGAATCTTAGCAGATATAATTTTGCTCTTTTCTCTTCCTCTTCTTCGGAGGGCTGGAACACCTCTCCTGTGAGGACAGGCTGAGAGAGCTGGGGTTGTTCAGCCTGGAGAAGAGAAGGCTCTGGAGAGACCTTATAGCTGTCTTCCAGTACCTGAAGGGAGGTACAGGAGAGCTGGGGAGGGACTCTTTTTCAGGAAGTGCAGCAATAGGATGAGGGGTAATGGTTTTAAATTGAAAGAGGGGAGATTTAGATTAGATACTAGAAAGAAATTCTTTCCTGTGAGGGTGGTGAGAGCCTGGCCCAGGCTGCCCCGAGAAGTTGTGGCTGCCCCATCCCTGGAGGGGTTCAAGGCCAGGCTGGATGGGGCTTTGAGCAACCTGGTCTGGTGGGAGGTGTCCCTGCCCAGGGCAGGGGGGTTGGAACTGGATGATCTTTAAGGTCCCTTCCAACTCTAACCATTCTACGATTCTATGATTCTATTAATTGCACTGAGAACAGTAACTGGTGTGGGCCATTGCTGTTTATCCCAAGTCTGACGGCACTTAGGAAGGCAGTTGGCTCTACGTACATACCCGGGCTCATGAGCACTGTTCTGCTGTTTTCCAACAAGGATATATTTGAATTCATGAAATTAAATGTGCCTAGGGCTGGCTTCTCCATAGCCATAGAGAAGGGATTGAAAGGAGCTGTCCCTCCCATACCCCACCAGCTCCCAGGCAGCCAGAGGATGGGCTCACTGGTGAGGCTTGAAGCAGGAGCTGGATTCCTTCACCGAGGAAACCAAGGGAAACTCTATGGGAAGTGGGAACACAACTGGGGTGTTGGGGGATCAGAGTGTGGTCCAGGCAAATTGTAGCAGGCTGTTTAGGAATTGGTGGTTATTTCAATACCAGAACAACTCAGACAACATCCAGCACAGCACCAAAGATTATCAGGGCAACTTTTGCTTTCTGATTAATGAGCTAAATTGAAACTCACATCCATGTACTCTTCAGCTTTGGAAGCTATTCAACAGCTACCTCCATTCTGCAAAAAGCTTTCCACAATGTCCTGGTTCTGAGTTCTTCCAAAGACTGGGTTAATTTTTGTGCCACGGCACTAGCTCAATTTGCTACAGGAAGATGATTTTTAAGCATTGCTTGTTACATGCTGAAAAACATGGAACACTTTTCCCCTTACTGCAGTGATACGTTCAGAAAGTATCTTACCTAGAATCGGGTGCTTTATCTCTCGCTGTGTTGCAGAGACCACAGACACCAGCAGAAAATTCTTGGAGCTTTTTTTTCCACTTTCTATACAATATTCATTACATAGAGGATGGCTGTACTGATCAGGTGCTGTAGCTGCCTCCCTTGGTGTTAATCAGTACCTTTTCAGGCCAGGATTATGCTTCAGACAATCCCATTTCTGGGCTGTGAGATGTCAACAGACTGAGTGGGGTCAATTATGAGCCTGATGGAAGTCGTTTATTCCCTCCCATGGGAGGAACAGTGGCCACAGCCACGGAACCCTGCCGTGGGGGATGTCGGTCACACACCCGGAGGACATGGCCTGGCTTTGCTGCAAGCAATGGAAACGTCTGACAACTTCCTGGGGCCTGGGAGAGCAGATCCAAGAAGTTTGGGACAAATTTCTTTGCATTAAATGTTGTGGGCAATGCCTCGTTTGTCTGCTCTTACAGGTGCTCAGCCTTAAGGTTCAATCCTGCGTGTCACGTCAAGGTGATGCAGTGATGAATGTATTATGTACAAACCTCATGGCTACAGAAACAGCTTGTTTTCCAAGACTAGCTCCAGCCTGGGAAAGGCAGCCAAGGAGAATGCCTTGCTGGGTTTGAGAAATCACATCCTAGAGTAAGTCAGTAGTCCAGCCTTTTGGACCTGGTTAATGAACCTTTCATTATTCATTAAGCACTGTGAAACTCATATCACAGGATATTTTGGAGATGTCAGGTCATGTCACTGCATCCACATATTTGGAGGCGTGATAAGGAAAAAGAGACCAACATTACCCTCATCAGAAGAGCAGAACGAGCAAGATGAGCTAAAATCTGCCACCAGACAAAGGCCGGAGACGGAGAAAAGGGAAGAGTGAGTCGGTGCAATTTGAAATCAGTATTGCTGGGAGCAGCCTTTCACCAGGAGAGACAGCTCAGCAGGGAGGCTCAGCTCTTCGCATGATGATGTATTTATTTATTTATTTACAGTTCAAGTGCCAAAATGAATTTCAAAACTAATAATGAAGTTTGAAATCCCACACTGGGATAGGAAGAACTGCTGAGGCAACAGCACTTTCCTTCCCATGACAGCACACGCAGCACTCGTGCCTGCACAAGCACTGCTCGGACCAGGCTGTCATCCACACTGCTCAAAGAACAGAACTGCCTGTCTGGCTTCTGCTCCCAGAAATAAGATGTCAAAATCCTGGCCGTAATCACAGTCTCTCTGATACAGCAAACCTGGACGAATCCCCAACATAAACCTGCTGTAACAGAGGGGTAAACGGTTTCAAGGAATAGTAAGTTCCCCAATGAAATATTCTTGCAAGAACAGAAACTACTCAACCTCAGACTAGTTAAGACTAAAAAAGGATGGCAATTTGCACTGCAAGATGTTTTTAAATGAAAACATTAGGTTTTCATTCAGAAAACACATGCATTTCAGAACCAACCCACGATTTTTTCATGAAAAAGATTAAATAACCTTAAAGAATTGACACAAACTTCTGGTTTTTTGGTTGAGTTGAACTGAATAAATCATTATTTACACCACTGTGTTACCTATTTCTTACAAACATTCCTCTCAGACTGAGATGGATGTGGTATCTGTAAAAGCTGCCTCGCAGCACTGGATGCAGAGTCCCAAGCCAGCCACTCTCACCGAGTCTTGGCTGCTCGCTGCCTGAAAGCACTCAGGGACGTTAAACCAGAGTCAAAGGATGATGTAAGTTGGAAGGGACCTCTGGGGAGGGGATTATCTGGTCCAAATCGCCGCTCAAAGGAGGGCCAACTTCCATCAGGTTGCAATTTTCTGGCAATCACCTTGGACCCGCTATCACACGTGGGTGGGGATGCAGAGAAGGTGGGGATGGGGGACCATTTATTATCCCAGCCATTTTTTAATCTGTCAGACCCCTCCTGTAAACTTAAACTGCATTCTGCTACTTTCACTTGCTGACTCCAGGCTGCAAACAAGGCAGAAAACCCAGTCCTGATTGCAGAAGAAGCTACCTAGAGGCAGTGCTGAGACACGGAGCCCAGTGCACACCAGAGGCCCCTGCTTCTCAACACAATCAATAAAGCCCATCATTTATTCGCCCTGTTACCAACCCCAAATGCTCTGATTGACAGTAACACGAGACATAATAGTTCTCAGGCCATCTCTTACCAGACTGAGGTAATACGTGACTAGTGCAGTCATGACAGGATAAAGCAAGGCAATCCAAACTTTTTCCAATTAGGAATTTTGATTAAATTTTGCGTTTGATTAAATTTTCCAGACACCTTTAATTTCTGGAGTGCTGCACACTCCCTACCCTCTCCTTCACACACATTACCAGACAAGTAAGGAAGCTTTGCAGCTTTCCTGACATCCGGAATCGGGATGTTATTAGCTCAGGAGAGGACTTCTGCGTATCCCTTTGGGCTCTAAGAGTCTGGGAACGTCACCTGAGAACCTCCAGACATTGGTGGCCAATTATTTTGGGAACAGCACTTCAAATCCTGTCCAGAGTGGTAATGAACGTGAAATCTCCCATCTAAGAGATGGAGAGGTTTGAGGTTTGAGGTTTGTGGCAGAGTAGATGTGGGAATAATGGCAATTTTTGCCCAATTCCACTCTAACTGAGCAGCTGACACTAGTTAATATATCTGTGCTGTGTTGTCCCCAAGGTAGCACTGGCTGAGCCAACCCTGGAGCCACAAGAACATAGCTTTGGTACAGTGCTGGGCTTGGGTTAATTAGCTCTGCTTAAAGGAGGGGTGGAGGGGGGCTAATCAGCAAGGGCAGGTTGCCAGGCTAATGTGATTATACTGTATCCAGGACCACAGCTAGGATCTCTGCACCAAATTCCCTGCACACTTTCATTTGGAGGCAGCTCAGGACAACCAACTGCACAGTGAAACAGCCTAAAACCACAGGAGTAGCCACAAAGGGTCAGGCTGAGGTTCCACTCCCCCTCAGGCTGGTGAAAAGGGTTGAAATGCCGATAGTTGGACAGTAAAGTGCTTTTTTGTGCTGGGAGAGCCAGAGCATGGGATAAAACTGTGGTGAGAAGGGCTGGTTCAGGAGCTGAGAGCTGATGTCACTAGTGCTTCTGTAGGATTTATAAAGTGATTCTTTCTTTTAGCGTTACCTGCTTGTCCCCTTGCAACTGTGCTGCAGCAGGTGCTCCTTCAGAATAATGACAAAAGAATACACAAGTATCTACCCCGTTTCAATATATGTTTTCAGAACAAGAGGCAATGACTAGACTGTTCAGGGGAAGGAGGAGCAGGGGAATGAATGTGGAGAGCCGAGAATGCCAGTAGCAGACAGATCTTGAGGAGAGATGAGGCTCTGGCAAGAGAGATTACGGCTTTACTGGGCTCTGCAATGCTGACAGCAGCAATTCCTACCTCTCCTCAGTCATTCTTCCATGTGTACCTGAGAAGATAACATGGGAGAGCTGAGCCGCTCTGCAGGATGCCCATCACTGCGTGCGTCCTGCTGGGATGGGAGAGAGGAGCCTGGAGTCTCTGCTCCATTCCAAGGAACACGGCTGCAGTAAACAGCATAATCACCGCTCCCAAAAGCCTCAAGGTTACGGAGTCTGCTGGGGAGGAGGAGCGTGTGTGTGTGATGACTTGACATAAATATTAATCCAGCTGAGCTTTGGGATTAGAGAAAGAAATTAATAGGGGAACCTGCAAAAAGCGTGAAAATAACTTGCCTAACAGTCTAGTTTATTCATCTCCTGGGCAAGAAACACTCTTTCTCTCTTGTGAGCCACAGTTACTGCAGGTTGTGGGGTAATTTCGCAGTCAATGATGAACTTACATGTTAAGGCTTGAGCTCATCCAAGAATAGCTGAAAAGGGCCTTGCGCCTCTGCTCTTGCTTCTGGAGCTCCTCCACCAGCCCCCTGCACCAGCTCTGGCACCTGCTGGGCTCTACAGTAAGGTGATTCAACTCACTAATCTGGTAGGAAACTAATCCAGAAGAAAGAAATCAGCTCAGTAAAGGTCTGAGAAGGATGAAAGGTGGGGCATGAGAGGGAAGCGGTGCAGCTGAGAATAGTGGCAGGGAGCACTGGGTGAGAACAGGGATGGTAGGCTCCCCCTCTTTGGTCAGAGCTGTCAGATCAATTCAGTTATAATATGGAACAGCACAACACAAAGTTGGGAAATTTTTCTATCAGGATCCTTCAGAATGGACTTGTAGTAATATTCTCTCACATGTAGGAAATACACTCTAATCTTGGGTGCAAAGATATTTTGGAGTTAGACACCTGACTGAAGTTAAGAGTCAGCTCCTGATCCCACATTGACTCTCCCCGTGACCATGGGTAAGTAATTTAGGGCATAACACACTCTCCAATGCAAGATGGGACAGACAGGTCCCTTCTAACTTTGCCTCTGGGACTGGAAATAGAACAGTCACTTCAGAGTGCCAGATCTAAAGAGTATTCTGATTTAGAGCTTTTTAAGGGAGGCACAGAGCCAGGCTTAGATGATGGCTGTGCCGGTTCCAGTGCCTGAGCTGGTGTGAGTGCTCAGTCCCACACGGGACTCTCCACTTGGACTCAGAAACCTCAGCACTATGCTGCCTTGGAGGGTGCAACTTCCCTCTCCACACTCTCCACGCTTCCTACTGTGCCATCAACCCCATACAGCTTCCCCACCCTGCAGGAACTAGCACAGCATGAAGTCAGATGCTACAGGAGGAGATTTAGACAGGACAGGGATTGAGTGTCCAAACGGTCGATGAAGCCAACCCGGGGTGAGATGAGCCTACTACTGAAGCCAACAGACAGCACATTTTGGCTTTCATTCCTCTTCTCAACAGCCCTGTTTGTACAAGGGAAGAACAAGTGGGTTTGGCAGAGATCTAGACAGTAGGAAACCTCGTCACAAACTCATTCCTGAACCTTGTCCTGAAGGTTGCACAAAGCAAAGCCTGTCCCTACAGTTCCTAGCTATAACCTTGTGTCTTTTTACTAGGTTATTTCTGCAATTCCTTTTCCTCCACGCTGTCTCCCCTTTCTCTGGCTGCTCCCAGAACAGCTGTGAGAATCTCTGCAGCCTGAGCCCCTGCGGAGGTGAGAGGCAGAGCCCTGTGGGCAGCCCAAAGGTGCATGTACTCAGCAGAAGCCTCCAAACTGCCACCTGCTTCTACCAATCGACCCGCAAACTTGGTGAGATTCTTCGCTTATATGCTTCAACAGACACATTGTCCCATGAGGACTGCACTAAATTGAGTTCCAGGGCTGCAAATCACGAAGCAGCCTCATTTTAATCACGGCTATTCAAGTGCTAAGGAATGCAGAAAGTAAATACATATTTGTTTTAAGGCCATCATTTGTCCCATTTGCAAGAGGAAAATGAACGTACTCAATCCCTGAGGCTTTATTCTCAGGGTAATACCTTGGGAAATGAACCTGCTATAACCACTACACGTGAAATACACCCTTCGGTAAATCCTCTGCCCACTGCTTTTGTCACAAAGCTTTTCTCCTGGATCTATTAACCCTCTCATGCACATCTCCAATTCTAGTCAGGCTTTAGCATCTCACACCTCAGCTGTGGTGACTGATTTCCCTGAGCACCGACTGGAATCCAACTTCCAGGGTCAAGTTCTGCCCTTGCCTTCAGACCTGGCTGGGGAAAAAAAAAATCGTAGTGCCCAGTCCTGCAGGTGTAAACTTGGCTGCGGCTCCGTGGACCAGGTGGTTGGATTTGCAAATCAGTCCTTGACTTCTACGCTACTTCAAACCCATTTGAATAAATACTCTGCATACACAGATTTGATCAGTTTGCACTCCTAGTGCTGCAGTGTCCTTCTCTTTGCCATGCCTTGCTCTCAATTAGAATTAGTCCAGCCAATCTGCAACACAGTGGTAAAACTCTATAGAAAGCCCACTGCTCTAATTGCATCCCAGTCCTCCCCGCTTCCTCTCCTGGGCTTTTTCTCTCTTTTAGCTCTAGCAGCAGTTTGAGACCTTCCCTATCCCCAAAGCGTGATTCAGTCTCTGGTCATCTTCGCTCTCACTCTCTGTGCCACTGCAAGGTCTTCCTGTGGCCTAGTGCTGCAATTCCCACGTCTCTACCCCATTCCGAGGCCATCCAACAAATCCTTTCTCCCACCTCCTCCCATGTAGCAACTTAAAATTTCACCTTTCTTATGCCTGGGCATGCTAGTCACACTTCCCCCACTTGAACAACAGCTCTATAATCTAACTACACTCGCCTTAAACCCAGCACCACCAGTTACCGCCGCTGCACTGGTAACCCGACCAGTCGTGACATTTCCCTCTGTGCCCTACATTAGGCCATTCAACAACGGCACAATTAATTCGATAGCTACCTGGGGAACCTGCTCGCAGCTCCTGAGCTTTGATCTGGGCTTTGGGGTTTGTTAGGGAGTTTCACTCATGAGCACTGAAGTGAATAATCCGGATACTTTTAAAGAAAGTACTTGCTAAACAAAAGGTGCACATTCTGGAACGTTCACTTGAGACTTGAAACAAGATCTCGGAAAGGAAAAAGTGACTTACAATTTTAGATACCAGTGACATTGATAATGTTGATCTAAAAAGATGGTCAGAAACAACAAAAATCACCCACTTGCCCTACTATTATTCATCTGATCTTGCATCTGTTTCTTCCTGATGATCTGTTTGAGTGAAGGGATGGGTATGAATTACCAATAAACTGCCGTGGTGACAAAGACACCGCATTTTTGGCCTCTCACACGGGTCAGTGACAGCCATGGCTTCCTCCAGACAGTGCACAAACCACCCCGGGTCACTTAAGGGTTGTAAAGCTTACCTTCTCCTGGTACTGCCGCCGGGAGGAGTCCAGAGACTGGATGAGGGCTGTGGCGTGGCCGATGAACATGGCATAGCAGGTGGCACCCACAATCATGCTCAGCATGGTAAGCCACACATCTGACATGCCAACGGGCGCCTGCTGCCCGTACCCAATGCAGAGCATGTGGCTCATGGCCTTGAACAGCGCGTAGGAGTACTGCTTCCCCCAGGAGTCGTTCTAAAGAGACAGACAGACAGACACAGCTTTAGCAGTGGGACAAGGCATTCTCAGGGATGAACACATTTCAGAACAGCGTATCTACCATTAGACCCAAAAGTCCACGTTTAAAGCACCTTTACGTGTTAAACAAGCAATTTCATTCTCTGATGGCTCAGAAGTGCTGGGCACACTCGATTTTAACAAAAAAAAAAAAAAGCCCAAATTTAGTCACCCAATATTAACTGACTTTAGCGAGAGTTTTTTTACAGATTCCATGTACACTTTCCAGCAAAACTTTCCAGAAAGGAAGCCACCCAGGCTGACGGGCTGGTAACCTGGGATAAACTGAGCTGATGCATTGGGATATGTTCAAAATGACCCACGTGTGGGAGAAGGAACCGAAGCAAATGATTACTCCACTGGGAAATGGACTTGAACAGAGAAATGGTAAAAGACGGGCTGAGCAAGGTTGCCAGCAGGAAGATCTTAAGAGTGGGGAAAATCACTCCCAGGCAATTTAGGAAATGGTCAGGATCTCTGGTCATTATCTGAAGAGATGGGTAGGGCAGAAAATTAAGATGATAATGTCCAGGCAGCAAGTTCTCAGTGTGAAACAGGGCTTTTTTCAGGGAGCTGAGAAAACTACAAATGGTCTCATTTGAGAGATGCAATAAACCACCATGAGAAGCCAGCTGAAGTCAACGGCTTCTTTTGGACACCCTGTGCTCTCCCACTCCAACTAACACAAGACACACCTCAGCAATTACATCATGGCATAGGGAGAAAAAACAGCCTAAGTTTCACTATTATTCTGATTAGCCTGAGTTCACAGAACAGCTCAAGGTACATTTACTATCCTGTGGGTATTATATGGTAGCAAGTCCTTGCCACAAAACCTTGTAAAGTAAATGCACTGTCATCACACACTGCTATTACAAGGTATGTGAAAAAATACCTCTGCTACAGTGACATTCATTGCAGCACATAATCTGTCCATTCATCAGTCTTCTGGCTGTTCCCAGGAAGGTGTTAACATTATGGATATAGCTGTGCAGATACATATACCATGGCAACTTCGAAGGTCATTGCACAGAAAGCCTGGGTTGTGGCTTGTCAAACAGACATCAAGAATGTTGTGAACTCCATTCGAGAGATGCAGCAGCCGCAGCACCAGCGACCAGCAATGCTGGGAGCCCTGGAGTTTCTGGACACCTCCTTGGAGGGGGTCTAACCACCATCAGGTGGAGGGCTGATGACCTCTCTGCAAACAGCTCTCGGGGCGTCACTGATGTAGATGGAAATTTTTCAGTGAGCTTACGACCAGTAAACAGAGGGAAAGCGTCCTGTTGCTGTTTTGTGAGCTGTGGCAAAGAGCTGGGACCTCTGGAGAGCGTTAATGCTTGGTGAGGAGATAAGCACATGGACAAAGACAGGGGATAGTGTCACCCTGGCCATATTGAGTTACATTATGCAACACAGGCCTGATTCACACGGTGACAAGAAGGGCAGAGCAAGAGAAGTGACAGCGAAGCGGACACAGAAGTAGCACATTCACAGCCCCAGAAGAGAGTGCTCCCTGCTGGCGCCGGCCTGTCTGGGCTCACCTCCCTAACAAAGCTGGAACCTGTTCACCTCCTGCACTGGAAAAAACTACACTTGAGCCAACAGAGAGAGAGAGACGAGGGACAACGTGGCCATCGGTGTCTCTATTCCTGGCTGTGCCAGTGTGTGAGGAGCCGCAGCCCAAAGTGCAGCCAGCTACAGAGGAAGGCAAAGAGCATGTGCATTCTGCTGCCTGGACAGGAAGGATCCAGCAGGATCCAGCAGGAAGGACCAAAGGAGTGACTCTGTTCGCCTCTTTGCCTCACCCACATCTGTATTGTGGCTCCCAAAGTCCTGGCCAAAGAAGTGTGGGATGTCCGTTTTTCCACCACCCAGGTTTTCTGTCATGTTGCAGACCAATTTCTGACCTGTGAAGGCATTAAGTACCTCACACATCTCACATAAGCATCCCTGTGTCTTCACTGTTAACATCTCCGGGAGCCCCGGTCCCTTTCCCTCAGCCCTGTAGTACCAGCAGTCACAAAGGCAGGGCCCCTGCACTTAGAGAATGGCAAATGCTATAAACTCTATGTCTTTAGCCCATCTATTGCCCACGCTTCAGCAGGAAAATCATCATCCTGAGACAACAGGCAGGAGCAGTCTAACCTCTGCTTAAAGAGAGGACAGGCAGGAGCAGTTTAACCTCTGCTTAAAATGGTGCCTCACCTGTAAAGGTGGGCAGCACATTCACAGCTTTGCTGGGGCCGAAGAAGCAGTGCAGGGGGACCTGGCCCATCCCTTCCTCATTAAATTAATTCCTTTCCCAGGCAGGCACTTCTCACCGGCCCCCGCAGAAATGCTGCTCTGAGTTCAGTGTGGCAGTAGTTTAACAGGGCAGCACAGCTCTGCAACAGAATTTGAGAGCATGGAGATAAAAGAAATGCCGAGCTGAAATTCCAAAGGGAATTCGGGGAGACAGAGTAAGAACAGCTGAGCTGGAATTTGCTATATCAGGAAACTGGCTGCCAGGGTCTTTAATGGCAAAGAATGATCAGAGCCTAAGAGGAACATCTGGGTTTCAGGCAGGTTCAAGTTTTAAAAGCCATTCTTCCAGCAAACTGCTGCTCAGGAGCGCTGTTTGCGAGGAAGCTTGCCAGTGTTTTGTAGGAATTAGTCATCCAAAACTACAACATCCAACATCACCGAGCCCCCGGAGCCTGTAGAAATACTTCTGGCTCCCTGGGAACTCTATACTTACAAGTCACAACCCCAATTCCCATCAGCAGCACAGCTCCCGGCGAGGACAGCCTGCTTTGTGCCAGGCCGAGGAGATCGCTGAGCAATGACAGGCTGAGGGCCGAGAGCTGGAGGAAAACACGGAGCCTTTAAAAAAAGATCCTGAGCAATGATGTCTGCTGGGAGAAGAGATCAAGGGCTGCTGAAAGGGAGGCACTTTCATGAAGGGGAAACCTTTCAGAGCAATTACCTTTAGGACACAACCTCTGAGCTCTTTGAGCACCTGTAAAGAGCGCTGGATCCTCACGGCACAGTCCATGGGATGACTCTTTGCTTAGAAATCTCAGTATACCTTTAGTTTTTAGGCCTGCTCTACAGTCTTTTCTTTTCCACAGAATAAGGAGCAGGTCAAGAATGCAGTACTTTAAGCCAGACTAGTAGCAGTGGTTCCACTGGCATCATGGTGCCTTATACTGGTACAGCTTGTTTCTGTAAGAGATATACCCCTATACTCAATATACCATTATACCGGTCGCCATGGTGGGAGGGTTGTTCTGCTTCAAATATACTGGAGTAGTTAAAATGGTCCATTAGGGGAGGTAAATGAGGCCTTAAACTACAGCAAGAAAATGACTCCTCGTTAACCAAATCTCAAAGCAAGCTGAAATGGAGCTACAGATCTGTGCTTGAACACAACCGAGAGGGATGTTATCTCAGACACATGCCAGGCACTAAGAGCATTTGCAGAAAGGAGTTAAAACGATTTTGAAGCGGTTTCTCAGACTAGCTTGTTTTTAACGTCCACATTGGCAGGACTAGAAGGGTTTCTTTGGGATTAGCGTCTGGACTGCAACGCCTCTCCTCAGATCCACCCTTCAGTACTTGGAGACACATTCCCAGAACTTTCCAAAGGCCGTGTTGGGTTCTGCAGTACCTACGGCAGCACCAAAAAGAAACAGTGCGGTGTCCCAGGATGTTGTGGGTCTGAGGTACAGCTGAGTGAGCCTGGTTGAACCCTCCCAGAAAAAGACTAGAGAGAGAAAAGTAATGACACAGAGAAGTACTGGGAAATTCTTGGGGTAAGGGGATAATCCATGGGCAAAATGTTATGCCCGGCTCACACCGCTAATATTTCGCAGTGTAAGGAGCCATCTGTAGCTAAAGGGCATGTTTCAATCTTGTGAACCCCCACGTTTGTCTCAGCAGTGATCTTACCTGACCACAGAGTCCTTCACTGGGTTTGCTACTGCACACCACTTGTGTCAAGCTGTGAAATAAGGCCTCTGAACATCACTGCCCTCCCCTGGACAACACTGGGCAGGGAAAACAGACCTTTCCATCCAGTTTAAAGGAAGGGAATAGCGGGGACAAGAAATGAAGATGATGGGTCAAACTTCACAATGGACAGAACCTGACTGTTCTGGGCTTATTCCCAAGAAGAGCTTTGCATGGCCTTCATTTAACAGAAGAGATTTTCTTGGGTCTCCGTGTTTATATTGTCCCAGTCAGCCTTGCCTGGGACCCCCACCCACACACCCACTGCTCCTGGAGCTCCATTTCAGCCCAGGCTTGCCCAGCCCTGGGCCCTGAACGTATATATTCCTTGTTTCCAGCCTTGCCTCTGACCCCATCGCTAACTGGACTCCCTGGGTAGACCCCGGCCATGACTGTCCCCCCGCCTTCACGGGAATGGGGAGTGGACCCTCTTACCACCACTTCTGCTCTGCCCACCCTGTTTTGGACTGGTAGGACTGTGCCCTGCACAGGCAAGGGAACTGTGCAGGGGTCACCCTTGGCTCCTGGCTCATAACCCATCATGGAGCATCCCGACTCTTGCTGCTCCCTGACAGATTTTACAAAACATGCTGATCTACTACACAGCTTCATCTGGCTGCTGAGTGTGAGGGTACAAGGAATCTGCTGGACCAGAGGCTTGGGGAGAGTTAGGAATGACACAGGAGATCCATGCAGGATGGCTCGTTCTTCCACAACATGTGCTGCATCCATCTCTTTTCCTCCTTCTTATCAGCAGCACTACAAGAACGTGTTGGGGGCAAGGGGGGCGGGGCGGGTAAGCTCAAAAGCAAAGCTACCCTCCTCCTTTCAGTAGAAGGGAAGACAATTAGCATTTCCTATGCAAGGTCGCTGCATCTGACATGGGGATATTTGCCTTCCCTGCAGGGTTTATCAGTTCAGCGCGATACCCAAGGGAGGAAGCCACGTGTTTTCAGCAGCTTTCAGGTCTCAGCAGAGCTCAGATTTCTCTGATGAGGAGCTGCCAGGCGAAGGTCTCGGGGAGCTGCTGCCGCCCGCACACACACCGCTCTGCAGCTCGCTCACTAGTGCTTCTCGTTTTAATAACCTGCCCTGTAGGGAAGCTAATGCTGAAGCCCCTGAGACTGGGGCTCAGCAATTAATGCTGAGAACATCCTTCCCTGCCATTTCCGAGCCAGTTCAGACAGAAGTCGTACAGAGATTCACTCCTCCTACAATTGCTAATGGTGAAACATGGAGCATGTAGAAAACACCAAGATGAATTGGACCCAGGGATTTATCGAGTCCCTGATATGATTTTGGCAACACTAGACCCTTCACAAATCCTCTGGAAGAGGATCAAACCTTTAGGAAGCAGATGGGAGGTGATGAATCTTCTTTCCCTGCTGCATTGGAATCAGAGCTGGCTTTATGGACTGCCAAGTGGCTAGGTGGGAAATTCCGGAGCGGTGGCAGAGCAGCATCAGCATACTCAAGGAGAAAGCCTCCAAAGCATTTGTCACTTCACTTTCAGCTCCCCTTGGCTGTAGCAGCCTCAGAAGATTCCTTTTTTCCCTATTCCATCCATTTCATCCCAGCTTTTTGGCTCCCGTGTGTAATCAGGGCAGTCGTGCACCAAGTATATTTATCTCCTCAAAGCTGTGACCAGGTCAGCACAGAATGTCCCAAAAGCCAACCTACCAGCTCCGTCACAGACAGATGCCATCCTGGCCTCCTACCTCCTAACCCTGTCCCTCACAGCTCTCAAACAGAGCCATTCTGGAAACTACCATCAAGATCTTGGCACCAAAGTCAGAGAACAGCCCAGATCACCGCTTTCTTGTGGTGTGTGTGACTCAGTGGCCTCTCCTATTACTTCACTATAGACCACAGGCAAATTGTTGCACTAATCATGGCATCCACATCCATCACTGGTCCCAAAGATCTGGAAATCTTCTCAGAAGATCAGAGGACAGAACCTTATTGTGAGAAGAAACTATCTGATTCCAGAAAAACTAATTATTCCCTTTGTTAAGTGTTCTAAAATCAAGCAATTTTGGGGCTGCATATTCCTGTACAGCTTCTGGAGTGGAAGTCACCTGAACTATAGGTGGGACGTACAACCATCTCTCCAGTTCATCCCAGTTTCCTGAGGCTACATTTCTGAGACAGTCACTGGGATAATTTTATTTTTTTTTTCACTTTTATGAAGTGGAGAAAGTGGAGAAAGTGAAGGCGATTGAGCTGCAGAGAAGAAGCTGAAAAAATCACACAAGGCCAGTTTAATTCCCAGCTTCACAGGCTCTCAAGGCTGGGAAGAGAAGTACTGCAGCATGAGTCCTCGCCTGGCAGAGGCAGGCTTCAAGCTCTGGCTTGAAGCTTTCTACCCTGCCTCTCCTGGAGACTCTGCTGAGCCCTCCTGCCTGTGGGATAGATCCTTCCCCCCTCCTCACTCTCACTGCTAAGAAGGGTGCTTGGGCTAAATCTTTTCTTTCTCTGCCCTCTCTCCTGCCACCTTTCAAGACCCTATGCCTTCATCTCTCAGCACCTTGATGGTCATTTTTAGGCTCTCATCATCGTCTGGCCCAGGTAACTTTTTATAGAGTGAATAAATTTAGCTTTGTTTTCCTATTCACCAGGCTCTGATCCCAATATATTTGCAGCTCTGCAAGTGAAAAGTATCCAAGAGCCAACTTACATTAGCTCGTGCCATGCATTTGTGCAACCATCTCAGTACAACCCCAGGTGACAATCTTGTTGCTTTGACTCTTCAGGTCACTTTGCAGCTTGTGTTGCAGCTCTGCTCCTTGGCCTTCCAGCCAAATGCGCTACTCACATTTGTAACTCTGCAAGCTCAGCTTTTAACTCTTCCCCTGGGGCTGGATGGGAAAAACCAAGGGAAGTTGTTGCCATCAGATGGCAGCCTCCACCCAAACCTTAGGATAAAGGAAACATGGTTCAAATCTGCTGCTCTGAAGCTGTCCTGCAAGGGCACCATGGCCAAGTCACTTCAGCCCATGGCGATGATTTCTGTCCTCACCTCTGAGCTCCCCGGGATGAGGAGCTGGATGTCCTTTTAAACCTGAATAGCACCAGCACAATGGGGCCCTGATCTTTCATTGCTCCTGCCATATAAATAATAAAAAGGCAGCATGGGGGAAGAGAAGACAGCTGCTGCATGGGTTGTTCTTCTGCTGTAGATAAATAAACGGTTCTAGTCTCCAGAACTGTCAGTCTGGCACCTCTCAGCAGCAGGAAGTGAATGATTATTGCAGAGGGAAGAAATGAATAAATAAACACCAAACAGACGACTTTTTCATGGATGCTCACTCTTCTCAGGCATGGGCAGCATGTGCCCACAGCTCTGCACGTGGGAGGCATGGGAAGTTGGCCGTTCTTTTATACATTTTACATTTGTTCTGTTCTGCCCGAATGCCTGATTATTATTTTTTTTTTTTAAAGAAGAAATTGGCTGGGGGAATCTGGAGGTTAAGAGCTGCAATAAGAGGCAATTTTTTCAGCTTTGTCAGTTTTTGCTGCTTAATCAACTGGACATTGTCCCTTTGAATAAAAGATCCTGAATTCTCAGTGAGATGGTTGAAAGGTACCATGAACTGCCCGTGCATTTACCATATGGTGTAACCCTCCCTCACAGCAAAGAGCAGCAGCTTGGGACGTTACTGGGAAGTCTGGCTGCTGATCACATGACGGGAGGCTGAACTGTGGCTTGGCACAGTGTCCTGGGTCAAGCGACGCAGGGCTAACTTCTCTTCTAATGCTTAGGAAAACCGCACTTTCAGAAGACTCTAGTGTCTGAATTTGTGAAAATATTTGTTTTACAGCCAGCTCTGGGATGTGGGATTCAAGGTCTTGGCGTTTTCAAGCTCCCCAGGTGTGGGGATAAGGAGGAGCGAGACCCGGGCACTTCACCTAAGCTGCCAACAGGGTTCTTTCATACCATTGAATGTCACATTCAACATAAATTAGAAAGTTTGCTGGGGAGTTTCTCTCTCCCTCAATGGTATTGGTTCTGAGAACTCCTTGCCCTGGTGCCGGAGCCCTGAGCCCTTCCCTTCCTCCCGAAGCCGCAGTGCCTGCAGGGTCCCACACGGGCTGTCCCTGTGGGGAGGGCACGGCTTCCTGCTGGTATAATTGGCTGAGTATAATTCTTTTATATCTTATATTAGTATCAAGATCAATACTGGTTCTTTAGCATTATTCTTAATTACTTAGTCTCATCCTATTAAATCTATTTATATTTCAACCCTCATGTTTCCTTGTTTACCCCGGTTCCCCTTCCTGGGTGGGGAGGGGTCATCAGGTGAGAGAATAATTGTCTACATGACAATAAATTATGGTGGGTTCTCAAATCGTAACACAAAGTCTATCACAGCCCACGCTAACGAGGTACTATGGAGCTCCCCAGGGAGCAGGGCGGGTGATCACACTGACCCTTCAAGGGGTTACGGAGCAGAGGCTTATCAGTTTCCTTGAGACCAGCAATGGGAATTGGGGATCGGCCCCAGCTGTGGCTCTAGGACCCTCTCTGCCTCCTGCCGTTGGCTCAGTGTGCCCAGATCCCAGTGGAAAACCGTTTCCATTCTTGCTCTTTGCTGTTTCCTGCCAGGAGGGGGAGCCTGGCTCCTGCCTTCTGCGGCAGGCAGCCAGCAGTAGGCTCTGCTGGGGCTGGTCCCTGCTCTGCAGCCCTGAGACTCTCCTTTCAGAGACCACCTCCAAGGAGTCTCCATGCCCACGGTGACACGGTGACAAGTGCCTCCTGGATAGCGGAGGAAGGCCCTAAACGGACGTGGGAGGGGGAAATGGGAAGCTGGAGGATGCTGAAATGGTGATGCTGGGATGTTGGGCTGGGTTTAGGGCCACAAAGGAGCAAGCAGGGCTGGCACTTACCACCATGCGGTTGAGGGATACCCAACAGTCGTCGGGGAAGTCCTGCAGCATGGGCACAAGGAACTGGAGGCAGCCATCCCAGTGACACAGCAGCAGCATCATCCCGATCAGGTTGACAATCCGCACCACTGCACTGGCCAGATCGTAGGTCATGTGGAAGATCTGCAGGGGTCAAGAGGGAGCAGATGAGATGGCAGCCCCCCAAACAACAAACCCAACACAATTAGATGCAGTATCAGGGGCAAGAACCTTGCTAAAGTAACAGAAATGGCTGCATCAGCTCAGCGCAGGTCAGCCACAGGATGCAAGCAGAACCAGCTGAAAAACAGATTAAAAACCAAAACACAAAATCATAATCATTCACCTCTTTTGTCCTTTGATTTTGCCTTCTAATTTACATTAAAAGCTCCATTACTCATTTCATAAAATCAGTTGCTCACAAATATTTCTGGACCATCAGCTGCTCCTCAGAAATAAACTCTTATCATTACATCTTTTTAACTGCAATGTCCTTCTTTGATTTCTGCTCTTGCTGAATATATGCTACACACTGACCCGTGGTGGAAGCTGCCTTTGTTCTGGCTGTCAGATGCAGTCTCTGCAAGTATCAAATGCAAGAAAGAACAGCCTCAAACTCAGCAGAGACTTCTAGAAGAGTGTCTGATTCAATTATTTTCTTGTATTTCTTGTATTCTGCTGCTTATATCACTTCCAGCCTCACGTGAAGGCGGGCAAGGCAAAGGGAAATGAGAAACACAGCAGAGCTGTATCGCAGTTCTTAGCAAAGAAGCCCAGAAATCTGTGAACAGGCGACAGCAGCTGCACTCTGCAGTCAGTTCTCGGATGCAAAGGGAGAACTGTGGCCGTGTTGTCCCAGAACAGGACATGGAACATAGAACACTACGGCTGTGCTGGCCGCAGGACAGGACACACAGAGAAATCCAGGTGCCCTATTATTAAATTCATGTATATAGTCAAGAATTACTTGATGGACACTATTTTTTCCCTGAGGGTGGTGTGTTGTGGAGACATTGGGGATGCCTGGCTCTTTTGTGCCTGGCTTTGTGATGGCAGCTGGACACACAGGGCACACCAGCGACTGCTATCCCAAGCTACATCTGCCGGGGTTTGGTTTTCCCTGCCTTACAACATGCCACAGTGAGGAGAAATGGGCTCTGGGGAGCATGGCTGGCCCCCGTGTGGCTCTGCACAGAGCCCACCTCCTGGCCTCATTTGCCGTGAACACAATTAATGAAGAGAGGAGACCTTCAAACTGTCACTGGGCAATGGTTTGGATCCAGTAAGGACCATACACTTAGTCCTCACAGTGTGCTGGCTTCCAGCTAAAGAAAGAAAACAGAGACCCCAAACACATCTGGCATCCTCTCCCACATGCTGCTGTGTCACCATGGCAATTTGTGACCGAGCTGGGACAGATGGAGGCCTGACAGCCCTGCCAACGTGTCCTGCCCTGGAGCCTCGTCTGGAGAAACGTTAATCACTGCTCCCCACACACCGTCTCGCTGTTTCTGGTAGCGGAGGAGTGAAATATTTGGAGAGCTGTGTGTGAATGGAGCAGGGAGACTCACTGCTGCAGCTGCTGTAGCTGGGCCTTCTCAGGAGGCCTCCCCAGGGTTTGAAAGCACATCCAGCACGGCTGCTTTGCAGCCCAGCCTGCAATCTGGTGACACAATGTCCTAGTTGGATTTGATGGAAAGGAACAAAAAGCAGAAGGACGTGAGAAGCAAACAAGACCCCTGTGAATGAGATGAGGCCACATGTCCCAGCATCTCCACCCTGATCTGTAGGATGGAACTCCATTTCAAGATATATTTCAATCAGCTCTGTCCTAATCTGGCTCCATCATCTTGAAGCTTCCTACAGAGCTTGTTTCCCTCACCCTGCAGCCCCTCCTGCTCCCTTGGCCCTGGACTCCCCAGTGCTTTACCACAGCCCCTCCACGGCCTCTCTACTATGTCACCTGCAGAGTCCCCCCCCAGCAGCTCTGCTCTTGCACCCCTGTCCCTGTCCTGTTGCTCCAGCCCTATGTGTCACACCTTCTGTTTTCTGACCTGCCACCACACCTCTCGTTACAGCGCAAGTCCCAGCGCTGCTGTAAAACAGGACCTCCAAGTGAGCCATGCAGCCACACCCCTCCAAGCTCGCCCTTTCCCTAGGGATGTAGCAGAATTAACTGTCAGATCCCTGGATGCCAAATAAACCTGTAAACACAACTTTCTTACGGGGCACCAGGCAGCGGGCCAAAAGGCACAGAGACACTGATACAGGTTTATAGAAGACAGCAAAGTCATTTTCAGTTTGGCGTGTTATTAATGACAATTGATAGTGCAGTGGCTGAAACCGCAGGAAGAAGCCCACCTAGTACATCCTGAGGTCTGAACACCTCTGGAGAACGGCCCCAGGAACCAACCTCCAGGAGTGCCAAACACCTCCAAGAGCGCACCACCTCCTCAGCAGAGGAAGATGGGCATACAGTGGGTGATGGCCACCTGGGAGTCACCTCCAGAGGGGCAGGCGATGTGACCGCAGGGCTAAGTCCATATAACTCCCTGCTGCTCCAACAGAGATGCTCCTGCTCCTCCCAACCACCTCCGGCACCGTGTCCCTGCCCTCTCTGCCTATTCCAGGGATCGGCCTCCTCTGATCCCACAGCGAGTCTGTTCAAGCAGCTAAAAAGGCAGAAAACTTTTGTTATAAATGAAAGGAATTACGGTTCGTGGGTTTAGCTGCCTAAATTGGCTCATCACTCTGTTGTCAGAGCTAGTTGTTCAATTTGAATGCCTGTTTCCACAGCAGATATTACCACTTCCCCACCTAATCAGGATGCCACGGGGTCATACGCATCGAGAGACGCCCGACATGCTCAATCCAGAGCGGGAGGGAGCCACAGAAGAATGCTGGAAACCAGAAGGATGAATGATTTGGATAACTGCTTCTAAACCCCATTATTTCTGCTGCGTCCACAATGCAGCTGGAGTCCACAGTGTCACTTGGTGTAGAGAAAGGCCATTCTAGCGATATTTCTAGCCTGAAAAGAAGAAAATATCCAAAATCCAGCATGAAAGGCTGTTCTAGGAAATCCGACTCTCAACACTGACTCAATAGGTCAGTATGAAAACTGAGCACATAATTCATAAAGAATAATTCCTACTGGTTTCATCTTTTTTTTTCCTTTTTTTTTTTTCCATTGCAGAAAGGATCATTCTCATTTAGATAACCCAAAGCGCATCCAGCCTATTTGAATGACAGCCCTGGGCTACGCTTTTAATGAAGCCGGAGCGGCAGTTTGCAGAAGGATCACCGAAGGGATCTTTTGTATCACCAGGGTTTTACTGAGCTAATGACTTTTCCTCTCCCACCTCTGTGTGTTTTTGAAAAAGCTTTCCCTCCTGTAACCCAGGGAACTCCAGCCGGGGGCAGGGAGAAACCCTGTCAGATTTGGGAAGTGCCTTTTTTCCTTTAATATATTAAAAGCAGAGAGTGAAGAGCCCGAGGGAATGGATGATTTGGGGGAAAGGTGAATAGTTATGGAGCTTCTTATACAGTGATGGGGATCTATTCTAGACAGGCTCAGGCAGAAAGCCTTTATTCCTTGGTGCACCTCTGGAAAACAGAAATAAACGAGCGTGTTTGCTTGTGCCGTTAGGCCCCGCTGCCTCCTCCCATGCACTAATAACTCACACATTTGCTGGCGGCTGAAAAATGGCAGCTCTGTGCAGACTGTAACCTTGGCTTCTTCACCACCTGGGTGTGCAGGGCTCAGTGCCGGAGCACAGAAGGGAGGAGAGTCCTGCCTCTGTGCTGACACCCGGGTGCAGGGAGGTTCCCATTGCAGAGCCCACACAGGCCATTTGGGATTGCCATCTAACGCCCAGCACCCACTAGAGGGAAGAATCACCACTGAGCTGACACGAATTTCCCACAATATCTGCTTCACACAAGGCCAATATCTGCTTTATCCAGCTCACCTACTTTGGACCTTCAGATCTAGAGTATATCACTAGAGTCACTGGCTGGAAACACACACCCAGAGGGTGACACAGCTGGTTTGTGGCACTTGTGTCCCTGAGAAGGAGACATACTGTGTCTCAGGAACTCCTGTCTCTCTCTGCTGCCCATAAAGTAAGCCCAGGTCATGAACTCCAAATATAAATGTCTTTACTGCAGGTAAGACAAATCCAGTTTCAAATGTCAGGGTGGGCATGAGTTACCAGCTCCTGCCCACTCCTTGGAATATATTTGCATTCACATGCAAGAGAAAAATCAGAAACACTCACTGCTCAGCACGTAGGAATAACTGTGAAGGGGTGTGAAAGAACACCTTTCTCTGAGAAGCAGCTCCTACTGTAAATAGGTGCCTGTGTTGCGGGGAATACTAACTCTGGAGAGCGTCTCAGCCAGTGCTGCAGTGCCCTAAAGCAGTCAATAGCTCCCCAGAGAGCGGTGGGGAAGAAAAGTTGTAGAATAGCTGGTCCACGAGCAGAGGAACGTGAGTGGTAATTGGAACTTCTCTGGTTTTCATAATTAACACTCAGGGCTTTCTTGTCCTGTTGTAACACAACCCAGGCTGGGTCCCGGAGCCTCACACCTCCTTCTGCCCCTGGGACTGCTTGTGCTTTCTGGCTTTCCACTGCCTGTGATTTGGAAAAGGGAGTGAGGAGGAGGAGAAGGAAAAAGCAGGGATTCATCCTGAAAAGCACCTCTTTCCAAGGGTATTGTCTGACAGAGCTAATATCCCTGACTCCTGATTGTCCAAAACAAGCTGTGGCTTCAGAATCCCCGATACAAAGCCAGCTCTGTCCTTCTAGCCAAAAGAGCTAGGCTAGAGCAAGGCTTGCAAACACCTTGCAAGGCTTTCTGAAAGGACAGATTGGGAGAGTGGGAAGATCAAAACTTCCCTCAACAAAGTCATCTCTACCTCTGTAAGAGCTCCTCTTGGAAATCCTGCTTATACAGAACAAGCTACAGGGATTGTATCAGTATGAATCGGAAATCTTGTCAGCCCCAACGAGCTCCTCAATGGGCTCTGTACTGCAGCAGGATTCCTCTAACCCAATCACTTGAGCCAGAAGAAATCAAGGACACCTTGGAGAAGTGGGAGCCTGCTTCTAGCAGCGAAACAAGGGCTTTGACTGAAATCAAAGTTGTGTGTTTAATTAGGCATGTTGTTTTCTGTTGGCACACAGCTCGCTGAGGCTATCCAAACCAACAGGTCACCAGAATTTCTCAGACCCTGGAGAACTTGGTGGCATTAGGGTGTCCGTGGGGGCTGGAGAGCCCACGGAGAGGACACTGGGGAGCGCTGTGCAGGGAGGCAGCTCGGTCCAGGCACCCCCGGCACCAGCCCTGCCAGGCCCAGGCCAGCTCTGGCAAAGGCTCTGTCTCTGCGCTCAGGTCCCCAGCGTGTCACACTCTGCAGGCTGGGCTGTGATTGCACATCCCTGTTGGCTCTGAACATACTGGAGGTGCGATGTGTGTGAAAAAATGGGTTTTCCTGAGGTTCTGGGGGACCACGATGTGCAGGCATCATCGTAATGATTCTGTTTGGAGCCAGCACGGCCGAGCTGGAGCTAAACACCCTGCCAGAGAGAGCTAACAGCATCCACGCTCGCTCAGCTGAGCGCTGGCTCTGCACTGAACTGACTTCCATCCACCGGGTTTCTGAACAGATTCTGCACCACAGGAAAGCAGTGAAACTGCTTGTTGCCCTTTACTACCTCTGCTACCAACATAGCAGCGTTCCTGTAGCACTGCAGCCAAACGAAGAAAGCCTGCTGGTCCCGAGCCAGTGCTGGTGTCTGTATCCACACTATGGTTAACAGACAACTGGGATAAATCCCCTGTGGATAATGAAGGAGCTGTGACACTGCTCCAGCTTAATAGAAAGCAAAGGATTTACTCGTAATTTATGGCTTTAAAAAACCCAAAGACCTTAAAAGGAAACACAAATCTCAAAAGAGAATCAAAACAGTATCATATGTTATTCCGAGTGCTCTAGTCAGAGTTAAGGTTGTGCTGCTGTGAGGAAATATGTATCTTGTATTTAAGTGGAGCATGGGGAAGAAAGTTGAGATGTCTTTCACTCATCCTTTCTGGGCTTTTGTAAATGACAACAGAGGTAAATACACGTTTTCCTCATAGAGGCATTAACTTCCTTTTCAAACCTAAGTGTTAATCTCTCAATACGTTGGGGATAGGTGGCTGCTGTGAAGAGCTTTTCTGAGCCTAAAATACCGTTGGATGGATTACTGGAGGGTGCTTGTAGGAAGACCCTGCATCACTCGCTGCAGCACCACTCCGTCCCACCTACCGAATCGCTGCCTGGCCTCGGCCCGTTCCGTCATCAGAACTGACTGGACAACAGTGTAAGCTCTTACTCATTCTGGCCAACACGCTCATTGAAAAACAAGTGATTTTTCTCATGTAGGGATCACTACCATAAATCAGTGCCGATTCTTGTGGCAAGAGGAAAAATGTCAACTTCTCCACTCTCAGAAAGAGTCGTGGCTGACACAAGCCGTGGAGGAGGGTATGGGCTTGGGAGCCTCCATGTGCAGATCCGTCCTGGGAGGCTGGAGCGAGGGGAGAGACAAAGAACAGGCAGAACTCACAGGATGGGCTTCCCCCAGGAGGAAAAATCCTCTCCAGGCACACAACACAGCATTATGCACATTAGAGCACCCAAGCACGGAAGCCACGAGCGTACACACAAGGCGCACAAAGAGCCAAAACCCCTCAGCGATTCAGACACTGTGAGGACACACGAGAAATCAGAGTGGAGAGGGAAAGGGCAGCTCCCCGAGAAATCCAGCCTGTTGAGTAAACCCATGCCACTGGGAACACACCATGGGTCAGCAAAGCAACACAAAAGATCTCAGCCCCTGTTTTCCCTCTCCTGACGCTGCTATGGGAAATGCATCACCAACTCCTCGCTTGCTCTTTCCTCACCCTCCCCAACTTTCTATTTATTCTCCCAGTGACGTCACGTTTCAGCTGTACCAAAATCTAAACTAATTTTACTCCAAAAGGTTTACCAGGCCACGCATTCAGTTCTTTTGGAAAAATGGGCAAAAAGCTGTTCTTGCCACTAAAATATACAAACTCGGAATTTCTGAGGCAACTGTTGTTCAGGCTGATCTGCTGAAAAGGCACTTAATTTAGGAAGCAAAATGATGTAAAGGAATGTAGTTGGGGTTATTTACAACTTCCCAGGGTGCTGGGAAGCAGGAGTCCCTCGTGAAGGATCAGCTTTGGGTCAGACAGCTTTGGGCTGTGCTGATCCCAATGTGTTTGGCAGGATGGTACAGGAGGGAGGGAGGGAAGGAAGGAGGAAGCTTTGGGCTCCAGATTGTATTGGGACAACGCTGAAAGCACCAGCCAGCACAGAGCAGATGGACTGGAGACGGGAAATCATCTGTGGTGCACAGCTACATCTGCAAGCAGCGTGCAGACTCAGGGACGCGCTCCACAGTTTGAGATGGTGTGGGCTTCGGGTTTGCCTGCTTTTTGCTGTGCCAGCAAGGAAAATTATAGCCAGAAGATCAAGTTTTAGATGGAGGCAAGAGTTTGGAGTTGATTCTCTTTTTCTGCTTGCTTTGCACCAAATGACATAACCAATGTCAGCGGAGTTGCTGATGCTGCCTTGAGTCAGTGCGAGAGGAGAATCAGGGCCATGATTCATTAGGTTTAAGGCTCATGGGGGAAGATCCTGGGGCATGTGCTTGTCTCCGGGCTGCCTGGAACAGCGAGTCTGAGGGAAGTGCACTCAGTGCCAGGTGTAAAGAGAGATATCCAAGTAGATTTTACACTTAAAATATAATAATCCTTTGTGCTGCTGTGGCAGTTTTCATCTGAAGGTCTCAAGGGGCTCGGCTGACATTAAGCTGGTATGCTTCAATATCTCCAATGTGTGATCTCCATTTTTCTAGATGGGCAAAACAAGGCACATAACAGGGAAAAAGCACTTGCCAGAAGTTGCACAGGAAGCTGAGAGCAAAGTTTTGATCCAAATCTAAGGATGCCAGCTTCAACCTCCTGCTCTAACCACTGCCCACATACTTTGGCCACTAACTAGAGCCCAAGGAAGTACCTTTCACGTTCAGAAACGGCCAGTTCAGCCCCGAGAAAAGCCAGAGAGTGTGTGTGCACCTCCTGGCAGGGCAGGGAGAAGGGATCGTGCAGCATCCCTTCTCTGTTCAAGCTCTGTAAGAACAAGCCTGCAAACCTCTACCTCCTCCCAAGATGCTTTAACTCTTCCCAGGCAGCTTGCTCCTGGGTAATGGAAATTCTTCTCCAGGTAGGAGCTGGGGGGCCATAGACAGAGAACAAGAGAAAGCTCCTGTAAAAATGAAAGCAAAAAGAAAACCATTTTCTTCCCTCCTCCCTCAGAGACTTGTGTCTACTGGAAAATATTTACAGCAGAGAAAGGTGAAATAGCAGGACTAATTAGCACTGAGAAAGCTGGCATAAATGGCAGATGTTTATAGATATATATAAACCCCAAAGATCCTGCCACCACCGTGTGTTTTGCCTCTTGCACTCTCGGAGTAGAGGTTGTCATGCCAACAGCCCCCCTTCCCCTCCCCATGCCACCATTCCCAGCCTTGACTTTAATCTTCATCATTTTAAGAACTTTTGTCACCACGGCAACGTGACACAGACTTTTAAAAATATTTTCTAGCACAACTCAAACGACTGTCTTTCCTGCATGGTTTTCTTTAAACCTCTATAAAAAAAAAACATTGAAGGTTGTATTCTGCCTCCACTGAACGGAGCTCGAAGCCTCCCATGGGTGCAAGAGGGCAGGGACAGGAGCTGGTTGATGCCTCTGATGACATTTTCACCTCTCAGGGATGGTGTCCCAGAGCAGCAACGCAAGGACTGAGGCCAGGGCTTTTTCAAGAACCTCTGTGACTTTGGAGGATGTGCCCCTTCACTTTTCAGTGGGGTTTATGTTCTGACACACCTACAGCTCGGGTTTTCAACAGTATCTCTCGATATAGTTAAATGCCTTTGGAAAAAGAAGTGAAAAACCCTCGAGCCCCCAGAGCTGTAAGTAGGTTAGGTGTCTCATTCTCACTGGGAATTAGATATCTTACCTGCCTAGGCTTTTTCTTTTTTTTTTTTAATCTCTTGTGGCTCTTATCTGCAACTTTGGGAACTGTAGTTCTTCTGAGAGGCTAGCAATGAATCACCACTGGAAATAGGTCACGGGCTTTTTTGGAAGTTTAAGAATGACCAGAGTCATCAGGCAAAAGGTCTGTCTAGCGCAGTAGCTATACATAGAGGTGCCTGGGGAAAGAATATCTGGGAAGGAAAAGGAAGCATAAATACCTGAGGAGACAAGAAGCACAACTGGTTTGAAACTGGGGCCTCGAGGCCTGGAAATGGCAACAAGAAGGAGCAGTAAGTGGTCTGAGAGGCTGGTCCCCATGGCTCTGCGCTGGACTGCCACTCGGGGAAGGTATTTGTCGTGGGAAAAGGCAACTGAGCAGCAAGATGAGGTAATCGATGGATGACTCAGATGATGTAGGTGAGTCCAGGCTGCAGACTGTGTCAGAAGGACCTCATTTGTGGTCTGATCAAAAATTCACTGAGCTCAGTGGGAAAACACCCCCTGAGTGCACTGAGCTACCAGGCACAAAGTCAATTAAAACAGTTAGCATGGACATGTAATGAGACAAAATACTAATGGCAATATCGATCGGGTTATGCTATTACCTGACTCAGTGACACCGTTCCCCTTGGAGCACGGATCTATTTTCAGGAAGGAAAATTTAAAAAATGGTATAAATAGGTGTCCTGAGGAAGGGGATCCCAATCTCCTTTCCTCCCAGCAGCAACACCAGGTCCCAAAGCTGGGTCATGTCACATACCATTTGGAAGCTGTTAGCCTTCCACTAAGCAATAGCTTTACTGGAATTCCTAGATCCCTGATTAAGAGGTAGGAGTTAAAAACCAGAAATTATAGAACACCTTCTGGGGCAGTTTGATCCAGGGTGATGGATCCCAGTATCCCAGAAAGACATCAGTATCATGGGGTAGGCTTAGAGCTCTTAACTGTCCTCTCTCAGCCAAAGACAAGAGGACTTTGTTTATCAAAGTGAAGGATCAGCTGATAAAGGAAATGCTCTTTTTTCCAAACAATGTGCAGTTTAGCTTGCAGAATACATTGCCGCAGGAATTCTCCAGGCCAGGAACTTGGCAGGATATTAAATACATGCCTAAATAAATAAATGGCTGACGAATAATAACAACTTTAAAAAATCAGTTTATATCCTTCCTTTTCAGTGCTTCAAAAAAACCTGAGGAATAAATCTACCTGTGAGCAGATTATTTCAGAGCTGTTGTTTTGGAATTCATCACATGCTCCCTCTGAAACATTTGATCACTATTAAGAGCAGGAGAGTGGACTAAATGAACGTCTGGTCTGCCACAATGACTCCCTGTCCCCTTTTAATTACATGAAAGAGCCTGACCCAGAGAACTAGGGACTGGCAGCTGTATCGGTATCCATAAACACACAACCAGGACACAGGAGAAAGAAAACCAGATCAAGAGAACAGACCCTTCAAATGAGAAAGAAAATCATCTTCTGAAAATTCAGCTTGCCTGTAAAAGAGCCCTAGTTCACCTTCTAGAGAAAGCTGTTGCAAAAGAAATTAGCAGTGACCTTTGTCTTCAGTTTTCTTTCAGTCGCACTTGAATTTTTTAGTTTAAGATTCAGAACACATTTTTAAAAACCCAAGATTGTCACTTAAGGTACTTATGGATTCATATGATCATGACCTGGGATATACTATAAACTCATTAGGTCCTGCCCAGGAAGTGCCAACTTGCTGAAGAACTACAGAACTCTTGCAGTTTACTCTCCATCAATTACTATTTCCTTAATTCATCTTGCATTTCAATCAAGAGAGTAAAGCACATGCCTATTAAGCCCTACTGGGACCAGAGCACACCAAAAGAAGCTAAGCCAAAACCCACACACCCCAAAATGGGATGAGAATGCGACTGTTTGTCTTCAAAACACGTTTCTCCAGTGTTTCTCCAGTGTTCTCCAAAAGTTGGAACCGGAAGCGTTTACAGACTCTTTCCCTACAGAAATCTGGCTCACGGCTCCACAGCTAAACCTCTGTACGGGGGACCGTGTAGAAGCAGCAAGAGAGATCAGGGCAGCACCAAATTGAGTCCTAGGGGCTCTTTAAAAGACCTGCAGCCGCACAGATTTTCCCACTGATCTCCTCTGCTCCGCAGCTTGCGTTTGTTTAAAGGATCAGGCTTTCTGTCAACTGAAGCGATGGCAAGGTTTTTTCCTCCTGTTTTTAAACAGAGCCGATAATGTAAATGTTTCCTTGCTGGATCTGCCCTCTGAGGATGGAAGTGTGTTAGCTGTGACTATATTTATGTACCAAAGCATAACCTATGGCTGCTTATAGCACAGCTCAGCCTGCCAGGATGCTCCACGTTCTCCCAGGGAGACTGAGAGCTTTCCACCTAACTCAATCCTCTCCTTTAATTCAGTTACAACCACAGCAACCAAGCACAACTTCCACCCTGGACTTTTTTTTTCTGCCGTTAGTGATTGTAACATCCATGGAAGGAATCAGCCTGGAGACTCGGATGGTTTCGTGCGCCACGAGGCAGAGAGTGTGAGCAAAGATGACAGTTCCTCCGGCTGCAGACTCAGGGACACTGTATTTGAACGGAGAGCAGAGTTCACAGACTGAGGATGCTCAGCACAACTGCCTGATTTTCCCACAGGCTAAGCATTTGCCTGCAAAGTCTCCATTGATCCATTTCGGGCACTTTTTTTCTTGCCAGCAACGCTTCAAAGAGCAGAGGAGACGAATGGTGTACTTCATACAACTGCGAAAAAAATTTTTGACTGCAGCCCTGGCCAAATTGAGCAAAGAGGTACACACCGAAATTGCTGTGTTACTCTTGGGCTGTTTTTTTTTTTTATTTTTTTCCCTAAATTGCTTTAATGGAAGCTGTTCTGAATATTTCCAACAAGGATCTGAATCATCTTTTGAGGGACCTCAACAGTTTGCTGGCAGAGCACCAAAAGATTTCATTGCACAGCCCGATGTCAATGTGTTTGCACATGGTGTGTCACACGTGTCGCGCCCGGCCCAAGAGAAGTCACAGGGAGACAAACGCCCTCCTCCTCTTTTAGAGCAATAATAGCAATATAACCTCTTCTGTATTGCAACCTGCACCTTAGAGAAGGCAGCTCTTAAAAGAACAGCGCAGGAAAAATAACTCCCTGAGTGATATACCTCAGAAAACCTGTACCCTCCTGTAACCTTCACAGAGGAGAGACAGAGCAATGAGAGGAAGAGGAGGGGCTGGAGGAAGCCGCCATTACCTTCCCATGCACCGCTCCCAGGAGGAGAGCGAAGGGGGGGGGGGGGTGGGTGAAGTGGCTGCCTGCATTTTTTATTTGCTTTAAGAATCTGGGGCAGGGAAAACTGCTTTTTAACCAACAAGCAGTGGATTCATGTATTTATGAAAGTCTGACAGGTTAATTCCCGCTGTGGTTGTATATAGATACTTTGGCTGATTATAGAAAACTGAACAAAGATGTTTAAAAGCAGTATTTAAACTCTACCTAAAATGTTCTTAAATCTCCATGAATATATGCTGGGCAGGATCACAGTCCCTAAAGGCTGCCATTTTAATTAGAAATCCAAAAGGAAATGCTGCCTGGTGACAGGTATCAAGGCAGAAATCCCCCGAGCTACAGCCCAGGAGAAGGAGGAGATTTGCCAGCTCTTTTGGGGGTATAACATAATAATACTATAATACTCATAGTAATAGTAATAATAACAGTTTGGCAGGGATGTTGTATGTTCAAGCAAAATACCAGGGTGTTATAAAAAAATGCTGGTGTCCCCTCTGCCTCAGAGGTTGAGGCCTGAAGGCATTTCCTCAACCTGATAAGGTAAAAGGGAGTCCCCCTGCTTATTATTATTATTCCCAGTATAAGGCTTTTCTGTCCTTGAAACAAATCCTCACACTTGGACACCCTTTCTTTGCAGCAAACCTGTACCGACCAGCCATCTGAAAAGCAAAATAGATTAGTAAGTGCTTTTAAAAGGCCACAGCCTTCCACAGGCAGGTTTTTATCCTTCTCCCCCCAAAGGGAAGAGGCATTTGATAGTAGGTACTTGTCTGGCAGGGCTGGAAGGGACCCAGACCCCACCAGGGCATTGCAAGACGCTCACACAGATGGTAACAAAGTCCTAATGAAACCTCTTCTTCTAATTGCATCATGTGAGCAGAAAGTATTTTATTGGTATTTCTCCAAAAAGCACATATCATGATAGAATTATTTAAACCAAGCTACTTGTTTGGCCTGTTTTTTGCTATTTTTCTTCTGAAAGGGCTTTGCTGCTACATCTATTCCACTTTTGCTTTTAATCCTGATGGGAATGGGACCCACCATGCTCTTCTGATTCACTACGCTCCTGGCCTGTGAGCCTGGCTTCCTCTACATCACCGGACACAAAGAATAATTTCACCCAATTGAGTCAAAACCACAACTGAACAAGGTCAAGCCACATCAGATGTGGGGCCCAATTGCTGCAGAAAGCTGTCCTTGGCAGCCACCAGCACCAGTTAATTCAGAACAAGGCCCAAGAAACCTCCCATCAGGCAGAGGGATGATAACCCACCTCCTTGGAAGGCTTCAGCTGACTGTGTAATAGGGAGAGATTGATTTTAAACTTGGAAGCAGGAGTGGTTTTTAACCTTCCAAAGCTCTTGTCTGCCTTATAGCTCTGGATACACTTATAGCTCACATAAACATCCAAACTGCCCTTCAATTGTGTTGTCTGTAGAAGAAGCTCCGATGTCTGAATACCCGCTGTCTGAAAGAGTATTTCCTTGAATGCATTTGGAATTTGCTGCCTTTTCAATTTCATTGACTGCTCCATATCTTTGCTGAAAATATATAACAGAAAAATATATACGGCCCTCACCTTTTTCTAGCTCCTTTATTACCTTACAGCCTTTTTTCTTTTGATCTCCTCCTCTTCAAGAAAAGAATTTCAAACTTTGCATTTATTCCAGGCTGTTCTCAATCCATCTCATCAGTTTTCTCTGAATTCACTTTATTCCTACAGCGTAGAAGTAGCCCAAGTAACTAAAATTGGGGTATTTTTATCCTTAGTTATCCTATGATGGCCATTCATACTATTTTTTTAATGCTTGTCTCCACCCTGTGCTCCCCCAATCCCAGTTCTGCTTTTTTATCCCCCCCAGCAGAGAACTGGAGAGTAAGAAGTGATACAGAAGAAGCTTCTATAAAGAAGCTCTGCTGTGAAACAGAAACGGAGCCGCTCTAAGCAATTGTATTTACTCTGCTTGGTTTCCTGTTCAGTTTTGAAAAAAAAACCTGAGTCCTTTGGGAATTCACTTCATAACCTGCTTATTTGACCTCTCCTGCCTTGCCCTCTGTAGACTGGATCATTCTTCACCTTCTGCTGCCTTGTCTGATTTAATGACACCTCGTTGCGGTTAAAGCCCCTGGTCCAGCAGTAGGAATATTTGCCCCCACCAGTGTAAGAAGAAACGGGCAGAAAAAAATGATGGTAGGAGCCCTGAAAAATTACCAGGGGAAATGAGGCACATAAAAATGACAGCATTGATCATTCTTTACAATCCCTGTGCAGGTCCCTGCATGCTGCTGCAGCACCTTGTCAATACCTCTGAATATTTATTCAGAGAAATTAAGTCCGGGGTAGAATCAGCTTTACCTCTGTGCCTGCCTGGGCTTTACAAGAGCTATGCCTGCACGGGCTGTGTCTACAAAGGCCCCAGACTGTGTACACAGAGGCTACATCTACTCTGGAAGGTAAGAATGGACTCCCAAGCAAGCAGTGGGTATGTGGAGTCAGCCTGGTGGCACACACTTTGGCATCCTGAGCAGCGGTTGCGGTTGTAGCACTGGTTCAAACAGTGAATTTAGGAGGGGTGAGTGCTTGCAGCCCCCAAAGGCAACCGCATCCTGGGCTGCATCCCCAGCAGTGTGGCTAGCACGGCCAGAGGGTTGGATTCTGTACCTCTGCTCCGCTCTGGGGAGACCCCACCTGGAGCACTGCATCCAGCTCCGGAGTCCTCAGCACAGGAAGGACACAGACCTCTTGGAGCGGGGCCAGAGGAGGCCCCGGAGATGCTGGGAGGGCTGGAGCCCCTCTGCTGTAAGCACAGGCTGAGAGAGTTGGGGGGGGTCAGCCTGGAGAAGAGAAGGCTCCGGGGAGACCTTGGAGCCCCTTCCAGTCCCTCAAGGGGCTCCAGGAGAGATGGGGAGGCACTCTGGATCAGGGAAGGGAGCCATAGGACAAGAAGGAACGGTTTTAAACTGAAAGAGGGGAGATTTAGATTAGATATTTGGAAGAAATTCTTTGCTGTGAGGGTGGTGAGACCCTGGCCCAGGTTGCTGAGAGAAGCTGTGGCTGCCCCATCCCTGGAGGGGTTCAAGACCAGACTGGATGGGGCTTTGAGCAACCTGGTCTGGTGGGAGGTGTCCCTGCCCATGGCAAGGGGCGGAACTAGATGATCTTTAAGATCCCTTCTAATCCAAACCATTCTATGATTCTATGGTTCTATGATTTCTGCTCCTGGTTGGTGTTCAGCTGCAGTAATGCTTCGTGTGTCCAGACCACGTGAGTGCAAAAGGGCAGAAAACATTCAGGCCTCCACCTTGGCAGAAGGAAGTAAGGCTCAGGTGTAGCCCATGTCTGGATGTCTCCTTCTGTGGATGCCGTGCACTAGACAAGCTGGGACTCAACAGTCGGTTCAGACTCACGCTGAAGTGACAGCAAGAATCGAGAAAGGCTGACATTGCCTTTTCTTCCCCCCAAAAAAGTGCTAATAAAGTGGTAAAACTGCAATGCAGGACTAGGTTTGTGCCCTAGAGAGCAAGCCGGGCTGTAAGAAGGGATGGAGAAGGGACCAGTGCAGTGCTTCGGTGGTTCGCATTTACTGTAATGAGTGTCTTTTCCATGAACACTTCTAACCTAAGGCTGAATTATTATTAAGTGTCAGTGGTGATTACAAATGAAGCCGGATCCCTGACCCCGTAAAGCTTTGGCAGAGCAAGAAATGTGAATTAGGACACAAGCATGTCAGGCAGAGGATGTAGATACCAGGAGCAGCTGTAAAATATGGGCTCAGGCAAGGAGAACCAGCAGGGCAGTGGGGACATTCTTCCTGGACAATGTTAGAGTACTCGTTTCAGAAAGCTTTAGCACTTGGAATGATTCTTTGTTTTAAATAATACTCTTAGTTTATTTCTTTGTGTTTATGGTGCTTTCCACTCTACAAAGGGAACAGGGAGTTAAGTTGCAGACAAGGAGTTCTGATAGAGCAACACGGGGTAAGAAATGCTGGTTTGAAACCCAACTTCAGACAGACTTGACCCCTTCTCCGGCTGCTGCCGCCTCAGCAGTCTGAGCAGGGGTGGTAGGATGCCCCAGAAAGACAACGTTAAACTGAGCACAGGATGAAGCAAATGCAGGACACCAAGCTTGACCTCTTCAGATTTCAAAACCTGAAGGGGAAAACCCAGATATGAGCCTGTTCCACTAGTTTAGTTCATAGGGTGAATTCAAACCCATGGGATCTGATTTCCCAGTTCCATGTCCAATGCAGTTGAAATCTCACAAGATGGAAGATTTCCCCTCCTTTGGCTAAACTTCCAAGAATATCTGTTGGGTTCACAGCACCATTGTATTTCTGAATTTTGTACACTAGAGTTAGAGAGACATAGGAATTGCAGTGAAGTTTCTCTTCATGACCACCTACGAACTGGAGACTTCCTCAAGAGAATTTGCTCTGAAGCTCGCAGATGGGTGTGGGCACTCTGACGAGCAGTAAACAAAATAATCTGAGGGATCAAATATTTCAGAGCCTTCAGTGGGAAGACTGAAAATGGAAGGGAGTCAGGAACAGATGTCTGATATCCCAGTTTGCATCTCCCTAAAACCCTGGCAACTCCCATCTGTGGAAGGATTAGACTGGTGTCCAAATTTTGAACAAGCGATTGGTATTTCAGTCTGAGCTACGTAACTTTCCCTACCACAGAGACAAGAAATGATCTGAACATCAGGATTTCATTACAGATCCTATCTCTCATCTGTGGACTAAATATCATGGAGGATGCAAACACTTTTGACAAGACTAATGAGAAAGAATTTGGCAATTGTCTCTTCTTCAGATCTGCTGGATGTCAAGGGGGAGGTGAGGAGGAAAGTGTTGAGCATTGTTAGGGATGAGGTGAGCTGCATGGAGTAGAATGCTTTGGGATGCAATTAGGGAAAACACTAAATTGAACATGAGGGGAAAATATTAATTGTAAGGCTCTTTTAGCAGCATTCCCTTGCTGAAGGAAAGGTAGGAAGCCACATCATGTAGGGCATCAGAAATCAGGGCTGATATGGAGTAGGGGAGGCTTCTGTGAGCAGCTGCGATTGCACCTGGATCTGCCCAACCCACCATATCTCCACTATGGTTCAGTACATCCAAGGTGACCTGGCAAATCCTTATCATCACAAAAGACATAAAGGGAAGACCAGCAGCGACAGCCCCAGCCACAGAGACAAGTGTCTGGCCAGTATGTCCCATCACCCTCCAGCAAGCCAGCTGGACTTTGCTAAGTTGTCAGCCCCATACACACAAATATAGACAAGATGAAAGGATGTCTCCAGTAGAACTGATGACCACAGATGACCTCCAGCTGCCACCAGTCCAGGAATGAAGAAGATCTCTCCCTGGTCAGGCTGTGAAGTGGCTGAGAGTGCTCTCCTGTAACTACCACCTGCAGGGAGCTTAGCCCTTCGCACCTGGATCCGAGTCTGTCCAGCAGTAAGCAGAAGAGCACACAGCTTGCTCTCCTGCTCTCAGGAGGCTCCGGACCAAGGACTCAGAGCACTCCGCTGCCCTCCCAGTCAAGCCTCCCAGCCAGCCACCTGGTCTGCCACATTTCCTCGGTTTTCAAACCCCCCTCACATCGTGATGTCCCAGGCTCGTTTCCTCACCGCCACCCCGGCTTGCTCCTGACCCTTTCTCCTGCCACTTTTCTGATGCCAGTGCTGGTGTTTGGAGCTGGCAGCTGCCTCTCATCCATCAGCACATCCCCTTTTCTGTGCCAGCTGTCAATTAAGCTGGCACATCGGTGCAACCTTCCCACTTTCTTGGCTCCAGAAAGCAACCCACAGGGACCGAACTGCCAACCTCAGAGGCCAGGAGCCGTCAGATGGGGTAAGCTCTGGACCATCTGCAAACAAGTGATGGGAGCAAGAAGCCACTGTGTGAGGCACTGATGCCCAACCCTCATGCTGAGGAAATGCCTTGTCTGGAACAAAATATGCTCCGTCCCTTTTAGCCCTTTTAGTCTTTCCACTTTAATCACTGTGGAAATATCCTCTCCCCCCTTTTCTATTTGAAAGATCTCTCCACAGAATAGTTTCTTCCAAAACAGTACAGGAAGTTTTTGGGTGGTGGTCCTACAGGAAGGAGGGAACATGTACAGGCAACTTTTTCTTTAAATGACCAGAAAAATCGCTACCTAATCAAAACAGGTGCCGCTTCACTCAAGTGACTGATTGTGGCACTGGCTCTTCGCCCTTCCATCACCCCCATTAGTTGATCAGGGTCAAACGCTGGGCTCCGAGGCTGCGTTCCCTTCATCTGCCACTGCTGGATGGAGGCTGCTGAGGTGGGAAGGAAAGGCTGAAAGGAGCAGCACATCCTGCAGCCAGCAATCGCTTGGCCTGGGACAATGTTTATCAGGCAAGGAAATGGCAGAGCAGTCCAGTGCTTTCACCCTCAGGAGCTCTGGCAGCCGAAGGTTCGCTTGAATACAAAACCCAAGGAAGAGAAAGGGATACAAGCCTCCCCAGGGGCTACGCAGATCTCACCAAGGCCCATGGGTATTCAGAGGGGTGGATGATCCTGCTCTGACACCTAAGGTCCCCCCTCCACGGTGCTCCAGACTGGAGCAAAGTCATCAGAGATACGCATGCATTTTTCTGCAATGCTAGTGAATCTTTAAAAAGAGGGGTTGGGGTGTGTGTGCCTCTCCCATGGCCAGGCATGGCTGGGGTAGCAGATGCAGGGCTGCAGACAGGCTGGGAGGCAGGTCCAGAGAGTTTCTCCTTTCCAGCAGGAGATGGAAAGCTGCTGCCAGCTGCTGCGGGTCCCCAGTCAGCACTCTGTGCCGCACGTCCACATCTGAAGGCTGCAGATAAGGGGAGAGTGGTTTGCGATAAGGTTCTTTTTAAAGGAACCATCTCCTGTAGGAGCTTGCGGCATGCAGTGCCTTGGGAAAGGGGGGAGGAAAGAGAGGGTAAAGGCCAGAGGAACATGTTCCAGCCTGGCTCCAGACCTCATCGTCTGCATTCCCAGTACTCACAGCGAGCCAAGATGGAAGCCGAAGGGTTTTTTCCATCTTCCTAAAATGGGCTGCATTCTTCCCTCCCTGCCAGCTGCTAAAATGACCTTGAAGAGGGCAAGGAGAGGGGCAAAAATCTATATATAAGAAGCAGCACCATCATGTGCTTGCATCTCATCTCCAGCCATGGGTTGTGAAAGAAGCTGCAGGAAGGATTCCTTAAGCTGCCCTGAAGCACAGCTGCCCTCAGCCCTCCTGCACTCATGGGATGTGCTGTTTGAGGCAGCAAAGCAGGAGGGAGCTGCAGTCTGCTACGCTCACTGCTACATGCTGACCCCTCTCCCTCTCAGTGGATATGAGGGACCTCTCTCCTTTTGCTTTCCGCGCTGGAGAAGCCAATCTCTTCCCCTTGGCAACTGCAAAGACCCGCTCTCCGCTCTCTGGCCCGCTTGCTGTCTGTGGGCCAAAGCCCAGTCAGACCCTAGCTGAGCACAGGGATGTACTGGTTTGGAAGGGAGGTAATCCTGTGCACACTGTGCAAGACAATGCTGCAAGATTAACAGCTCGGAAAAAGTGACAAGGTATTGCGGCTTGACACATTTAAAACTTATCTGACAACAGCCCTTGAAGATCAAACAGACAATTCTGTACCAGGACAGCCTAGATGATGCAACAGGCCTTCCCCAGCCCTCATTTCACAGAAACCCTCTTCATTCTGCTTTCCTCCCACCCTGCTCACGTTCTCTCCCATTCCAGAGTTGGACTGGGAACAGGCAGACACCTTATGCTCGAGACAAGACGTCTTTCAGGTCTGGAGAGAAGAGAGCTAAAGGGAGAAGCTCTTATCTGTCCTTCCTCATACCTACAAGCTTGAGGTGATTTGTAGACTGAAGAAGGCAGTTGGTAAGATGCCTGCGCATCCTGGCAGGAACACTTTTGGAAGTGCTCAGAGTGCGGAGGAGCAAGGCTCACCCACAGGCCAGGCCCTGCTGGAGAAAACACAACCAACCCGAATCACGTATTTTTTCCCCCTTTCCACCTGTATGCAAATGACAGCCCTTTTTATCCTTTCTATGCATGAAAGAGTAATATGGAAATAGAGAGGAAGGTGATCACGGCACAAGCTCCCCATGACTCATTAGTGGCTCCACTTTGCATCTCCCATGGATGGATGCTCTCGCACAAGCCAGGGAGGAGATATAGGGAGATACAGGGAGAGTGAAGAGGTGCTGGGTTCCTGGGATACCCGAAATTCCTCAGTGAGTTACAATACATTGACACAAACCCACCAGAAGAACATCCTCCTCCAGCTGGGGGGATGTCACCAGCCTGCAGGGAGCGCTGAGGAGGTGCGTAGTTGGCTTGGCTTTCTCTAGGTGGTCTCTGCAGGTATCTCTGTGGCACGTAAGGGCAGGAAAGGGCCATGGTCAGGGCTTCTATCAAGGTTTTCTGACCTCTGTGATGTGCTATAACCCCTTTCCAGTGTTTCCACTTGCAGAAATCAGTTAGAGCTGGGCCCAGTATAGGACCAGTTTTGGGTGGTGGTGACCAGAGGATGACTGGAAATTATTTCTCTGCTGAGGACCTTTCCTTGGTATCACTGCTGAGCCCTGACAGAGGTCTCTGGACTTTGGCTGCACCAAGTTTGTATAATTAACTACACAATTTCAGCTTGATTCTTTGTAGCATCAGAAAAGCCAGTCGCACTGTTGGGATAAAGTGGAATTAGTGGATTCCTGGGTGATGCATTCTGGAGAGGAGTCTAATCAACCCTATTTGAGGGACAGCCTCTCTAAACTGGGCTGCACTGAGACACAGCAAATCAAGAGGAATTAACACCCGGCAGTTTGCTGGGTGAAAAAAAAATGATATATAAATGAAAAAAACCCCAAACACAGCTGCTGCATCTTAACTGCTCTCCACCCCCTCCAGGGACTTGAGGAAGAGCAGGCCTGTCAGCTGCTTTAAGGGACATTATCCTCACAGTTTCTTTCCAGTGTTTACAAGGAAGCACTGCTGCTGCTTGTTTGATTGCTTGTCACTGCCAGCACAGAACGAGGTTCTCTCAGAGTTCACCCTCCACAGGCTCCACCACCCGAGAGCAGAGCTAGACCTAATGTGACCCTATGCGAGCGCAGAGTTCCAGCTGCTCCCTGGAGTAGGGCTCTGTGCACACCCCAGCTCTGGGCAGCGTCTTCCCCTCCCGGAGCTCATTGCCCAGGGTTGCTGCTCTTTCCTCCACTAGCACCTTGCACCAAGTCACTTCTTCCCAACCTGTCCTCAGTCATCTTCAGCTCCTCGCCAACGCTTGACTCGCTCCTTACCTCAAGATTTCCTCTCAGGCCCATCTCCTTCTACACAAAATCCACTTGCACACTGCACAGACCATCATCCTTCCCTGAAGATCTATCCTGGATGGATCCAAACTTGAGAAACACATTCTGCAACCTTCTCCTTCTCTCCTAACCCTAACACAGTAACCACGACACCATCCTCTTCTGTGCTTATCTTCCTTGATGACCCGAAGTCAACAGGCCAAGGGTGAGCATATTAAATACATCCCAGAATAGTGAAAAGCCACGTGAGACGGTAGGGTATGCTATGATAAATATTGTCCCACATTGGGCAATATTTCTAGAGAAGAGTAAGAACAATGTCCCCCAGCCCTGGGGGCAGGACCCACCGAAGGGTACTCAGCAGAGAAGTGTACGTTTATGTCATATCTCAATGGGATTGCACAGGACCTGCATCAGAGCATATCTCAGGCCTGATAGCATCTCAGAAGCATGAATGAACTGCAGCTGTTGAAGATCTGTGAGGTGGCTATATATTATTGTCTTCACTTTATGGAAAGGAACATTGTGGGACTACAGGCGTGTGGCTTATCCTAGGTCCAGAAGGAAGCTAGAAGAATTCTGGTGTTTCTGTTTTCAGATCACATCTCTCACTTTCTTTTTCCAGCTGTCACGAAAGGCAGGATGTTTCCCGTGATCAGACCCTCCCTGATTTCTGGTTTCTCCCTCATAAATACTGGATGAGCAAATGGCACAGACACAATCACCAACAGTTCAGCAGGGAACTGCGTGCTACGTGGCACTGCCGAGGCAGGTAAGAGTCACCAGATAGAATCACCATTGCCATTGCTCCCAGTCCAGGAAAACAGTTTTGTCTTTAGGTTAAAAAGCCAAAGACCACAGTCTTTGTTCCCCTTTTCCTCTGTATATACCCTGGCATTCTGCCCTTGGCCAACCCCATTGTGTAGAGATGCACCGAGGTGAGACCTGGGTGTGCTGCATGGTCCAGGCTCCTCTGCAGCTGACCCGGCTCAGCGCGTGGCCGGCTGCCACCACCCGTCCCTCTGATGCTGCAGTGTCACTGCTGAGTCACGCACCGAGCTCCTCAGGGAGCCCTGGGCAGCTATGGGCTGCTCGGCTCCTCGGGGACAGAGGTGCCATCAATCCACTACAAAAGGCTTGGAACAAGGGGCACCAATGAAATGGTTTTGTCAACTGCTATAATAAAAAACCATGGGGCATTGATCAGGGGGAGGAAGAGAGAGCTACAACTCACATTTACCTGAAAGAGTCAAAAAACTAAAGCACTTTTACGTTCTTGAACATAAGAGAATCACGATGGGGAAGGTGGCAGCATAGATTGTTATTGTAAAGTTTTATCCTTAGTCTGCAAGGATTTCGCTCATGTCACTAAACTGAAATACCATATGTGTGGCACTCCAGGAAGTGCCAGGGTTAGGAGAGGTGGCATATTAATCAAAAGAAGGGTAATTACCCTGCTCTCTTCAATTTTATGGCACACTCTTGTTGAGGAAGTTCTGGACAGCCATTATCCAGCTCACAGCTCTGGCAGCTGCCATTCTGTGGGACTTCTTGCTTAGGAAGGGGAGAAGACACAAGGCAGGAACAGTTACCAAAATATCCCTGCCCATGTGGGAGTAGAGAAGGTGACAGACGCCGGAAGAGCAGAGAACAGGGGACATGCGTTCCTTGGAATGAAAAACTGAGGTGAAGATCAGCACTGTCAACAGCACATGAGAATTCTTCCCTGGTGAAAAGGTGCTGAAACGAATAAAAAGGTTCTTGAAGTCATAGATGTACTTCCAAGTCTTTTTCCAAGAAGACAAAATTCTGCCATGTATTGCAAAGAGATTTCAGAAACATTTTTCCATTCTAATGTGAATCTGAGAACATGGAATCGCCTCCCCCTTTCCTCTAGCGCTTGGGGTGTTCCTGCCTAATCAAAACGGGGAGAGGGAGGAGTTAAAAGAGGAAGCTTAAAAATATGCATCCTTATGAGAAAAGCAAGAATAAAATGTCATCTCTCAGCTCTGAAAAAGTTACCACATTGATTTCTGCTTCATAAAAATGAGGTTAAGTTGAATGCATTAAGCTGGCAAACTGGATAATTGCATGTCCTGAAACTGTCTTCGAAACAACTCTTTTCACAGCGCTGCTCAGAAAATAACTTCATCAATAGGGCTCTTGCCCATTAAACCTTCGCACCTCTCTGTGCCTTGCTCAGGAGTGAAGCTTGTCCTTCCCAAGAAAGACTTCTTCTTCCTTTCACCTTAAACTAGTGGGGAAAGGAAGGCTGGTTTGCATTGTATTAGCATACTTCTGGAAAGAAGAAACCAGATAAAAATAAACATGTTCTCAGGGCTGGGGCTTTCCCCACACATGGGGTGTTGCAGAGTCTGGCACTGCAGCCGGCAACTTCTTCTCTAGAGTGGAAGTGAGAATTGCTCAGAGCCAAAGTGTGGCCTTGGGTTTTGCTGCCCTGTTGAAGAGCGTTCCTTCTTCCCCCAGCCAGGGTCAGGCCCTTCCAGACAGCTAAGCCCTGGGTCCTGGCCTTTCCACGTGGCTGACGTTGCCCTATCCCCCTTCCTCCCTTCACAGCACCTTTGATAGGCAAGAGCTTGCCTTCGGCTACCTTGTTTGCATGGCAACGCGTATGAATTCTTCAGCTCCCAGCATTATCTGGCAGTGGGGCTGGAGCCTGAGGTCTGAATCCCGCACTCCATCTTAGCGACGCTCTGCCTCCAGCTTCTGCTCTGCCTTCAGCTCCACAACACAACAGCTCTTGCCACAGGGTGTTGTGTCTCCCATCAGGGAGGCGTTACTGATGGTCAGTTCTTCTCTCCCAACAGCCCTACCTGCTTAGTAGGATAAAATGGACGTGGAAGGTACCCACACCCGTGTATTCCTCTGGTGCCCAGTGGTGCCTCAGAGTGCCCACCAGCTTCAAGGGGGGAGACAAGCAAAGCAAACCAGACCAGACAGAAGAAACCACACACGTATCTAAAGAGCTGCTCAGATACAGACTCTTTTCCAGAATCTAACCCCTTAATTATGCCATGGAGTGGGGTATTTTTCTCCTGCTCGCAGAGCTTTGCTGTCCCTTTCACTCCAACTCCAGCAGGGGCACCTCTTTGGTCCCCGTCTGGCACTTCCCCTTGCCCAGTGCCCAGCTCAGAGGATGCTCTGTGGGGAGATGAAGTAACTGACTTCATCTCTGTTGGCAAAAAGCAACTCCATGCTGCTGTGCTCCTCCTTACACCCCCAAATCCCCTCTTCTTCCTCCCCTATTAACCAACTTGATCTTTTTTTCCCCATGGTCATATTTGGGCCCAGCTCCTGCTTCATAGAATCACAGAGTCACAGAATGGTTAGAGTTGGAAGGGACCTTAGAGATCACTGAGTTCCAACCCCCCTGCCCTGGGTAGGGACACCTCCACTAGAGCAGGCTCCTCAAAGCCCCATCCAGCCTGGCCTTGAACACTTCCAGGGATGGGGCACATCATTCATTGTTCATTCACACAACTTACAGATTTGGCACATTCCTTTCCGACCCTGTCTTGCTAAATACAAAAAGTGAGGCGAGGAAATGTTGTTCCCTTCAGCTACCTCATTAAAGTCTTTCACTTCATATGAATGCAATCAATAGTGCCTTCCTGGAAGAAGCTTCAACCAGAGGAGCAATTAATTTGCCACCACTTGCCAAGGCTAATGTACCTTAGACACACTGGCCTTGAAGTATTGGGTGAGTTTGGCAGAACAATTCCCATACTGCTAAAAGAAAAAAACAGGTTTGGCATTGGATCAGCAACCCAAATGGCAATGGGAATCTCCTTCTGAATGGCTTCAAAAGCTCTATTTGCTGTTCTTAACGTCAGCACTATATATACGTACATCACATACACAGCGTGTGATTCACTGCCACCAGGCTCAGCCCTGGCTCCATAGAGCACTGTGCAGGCTGCTCAGGGCATATACACAACCCAAAGTGCTCAGTCCAGCCCCATGGAGGGTGCAAGCCTTTCAGGCTGGCCTTCACAGTGCTGCTTCTATGGGGCACAGCCCTACTGAGGTGTGAATCTCTGTTCATCTCAGGGAACTGGGCACTACTCTTGCTGGTTCCTGAGCTCACAAGGTTTTTCTGTGATTTAAAAGGCTTCCAGAAGTTTACCTTAAGCTTTGCTGTTAAGAGTACAGGGTGCTCCAGACCCCTTTCCCTGTGACAGACAGAATCACAGAATCACAGAATGCTATGGGGTTGGAAGGGACCTCTGGAGATCATCTAGTCCAACCCCCTGCCAGAGCAGGTCCACCCAGAGCAGGTCCCACAGGAACGTGTCCAGGCAGGTTTTGAATGTCTCCAGAGAAGAAGACTCCACCACCTATAGGTCAGCCCATTCTAGTGCTCTGCCACCCTCACAGGAAAGAAGTTCCTCCTCATGTTTACATACTTGATGTAGGTCACAACACCCTCCACAAGCATGCTGTGATGCTATATGTCAGCAATGTCAACATGCTGAGGGCCCAGGGTCCCTCTGTGGCTGCAGCTAGAGCACATCTCATCAATAAAGCGCAAAGCCTTCATGGTGCTAAACCTTTGAAAAAGACACTGATTGCAGGAGGAATCTCCTCATGCCAGACTCCAGCACTTCTCCTTTGAGGACCCTCTGTTATTGTAACACAAGGGCAACAATAAAGCCTGCCAGAAACCCCCCTCCAGAAACAATGGCCTGAAGAAAAATGACAGGCAGCTGGCAAGAAATGGGCATTGAGCTGCAGGCAGCTGGTGCTGGCAGAGAAATACAGAGACGTGAGCTCCCCGAGAGAAAGGCAAACTTACCACAGCATCCAGTGTGGGGACACGTAAGGAGTACGCTGGGAGGAGTCGGGGGGAAGAGGAAAATGAAAGGCTGGAGCAGCAACCAGCTATCACAGTGATTAGAGATCATTAGGAGATCAGCCTCTCTCTTTTGAAAACCTTTAGAATTCCACCCCGGCATAAAAGCCCAGACTGAGGGCCCCTGTGACACAGAGAACCAGAGGCTGGGCACAGGCAAGACCCTCTTATTAACACCTCTTACACCCTGCTTAGTGGAGACTTTGCTTCAGAGGTGGTGGTGGGGAATTTAACCCCATTGCTGCTGCTACAGGGAGCCTGGGGCTTACCAGGGCCAAGTCCCTGAGAGGGTTTTGTCACTCAGGTACCTGTGTAGTAAAAACAGATCAGAGAAACAACATCCAGGAGATTGCAAATAACTTTCACTTCCTACAAGCTGGATCTGAACTACTGACCTAGAGACAAATGGCTCCGTGCCCTAATACCAACCCCTCAAGCCATCTCTTCCCCCTATCAGCCCGGCCGGTTGACAGAAGACACATTAAGTACTGCCAGAAGGTGACTGTAAAAAAAAATAAAATTAAAAGGCTTTTTCCTTTTTATGGCAACCTCTGTGGCTGCACAGCTATTCAAATATTTGCCTGGCTCCCTATAATTCATTATAACCCCTTTTTTATGATATTCTCTTTGTATTCCCATTGCCCAGGTAGAAAGCTTCATTTGCATTATAGCAGCAGAACTTCCTGCTGAAGACAAACCCCACCAAAATACTTTTGTTGGTTTCTTTCTCCTGATAGGTACCATGGCACAGGGAAGGGGATGGAGCAGTAGCTGCCCACGGGCAAGTGAGGGGAAACCCAGCATCTGCACAGGAATGGAGAATGGTGCCTGTCCTCCCTCCACAGGGATATCGTGCTGCACGAGAGAGAACAGTTCCATGTAAATGGCCGTGGTAAAATCTCGAGCAACCTTCTTCTAATATGTCAACAAGAGGGTTTTTTGCCATCGATTTCAGCACAGCCGAGATTTTTCTCTGAAAGGAAAAGATGCTCGAGTTTTGGGTCACTTTGTGCAGAATGCAAATTGCTGTAACTTGCATTACGGTTCTAATAAGCTCCTGTAATGACATTAAAGACAAATGGTTGATAACGCTGCCTTCAGAAATGAGGTAATGCAAATTTAGGAAGAAATCCAGCCCATTCTCCCCCTCCCTGCCACATTACCAGCGTTTGTTGAGTCTGATTTTACTCAAGGGTGGCCAGAGGTTTTAATGAGTTACTCTCATGGGTCTGCCTTGCTATTTAACATAACAGAATTGCAAATCATATCGATGAAAAATCTGCTAAGCTATTTGGAACTGCTCATGGAATGGGACCCTGCTGGGCTACTGGAGAACAATCATTTTGCCCAGCTCCTCCCCTCTCAGGATCCAGTTATGGATTTGGCCTCACATTACATTCCTCAGCCCACCAGCCACGTTATTTTAATTTAATTTAAGGAAGGCTACAAATAGGTCAGAAGAAATTACAGGAATTAGCTGTTCAACTCGAAACAAAAATCAATTGGGAGACATATTCTCCTAGTCTTTGGAAGTTCTCTCCCAGTCCTTACACATAAGCCCTCTAGCTTTTGAGCCAGTTTTCTGAGTATCTCTGAATCTTCTTATAGCGACGGCATCTTTCAGATGATGTCATCTGCGGCCAGCCTGACAAGATGCATTCCCTCCATTCTACAACTTCTACGTAATATGGAAATTCAAGGAAAGAAAAGGACAGCATTCAGGAGAGTTTTCAAGTTTTCACTGAATAGTTGAAAAAGCACCAAATTGCCCTTTTCTTCAACTTTCAGCTGCGAAAATTGAAAACTGTAATTTTTTTTCTGACAAAAATCTGATGAAATCCTCTCACGATAATCTTATCATTGTGATATATATCAAAAGCAGTTAGTTCCTTTCCTTCCCATCATAATCCCTCACATAGATTCTGAAATCAAAACATTTTGGTTACCTAGGCCTATGTGCTATTTGGAAACCAATTTCTAGGAGTGGGATTTTACTGTTGTCCCAAAAAATGTTCTTTCCTGGCAAGTCAAAATTGTTTGATCTTAAATACAGGTTACTGCATCCTGGCACCAAACACAGGGGTAGATATTGTGCATAAAATACAGGATGCTCAGCAAATAGATCTTAGAAAAAAAAATCAATCATTTTTGCCTATGAAAACCTAAAGAGTGGGGTTTTTTAACACTTACAATGTGAACTGGTTTGGTTCAGTTTGCTCGGGTACGTGGGTTACATGGTATTATTCTGCTTTTATTCTTTCTGCTGGGTGACCTTGGGATAAGGCTTGCAGGATGTTAATGCTGAGAGTCTGCTCTCTCTGAACACTTTCTCAGAGACAGCAGCGTGAAGGCCCAGCTCCCTGCCCCTGTGAGACAATGTGCCTCCATGTTCACGTGGTCAAGAACCACCGACCAACCCAGAAACCCTGAAGAGCTGTTGGAGTGGTTCAAAGGTCAAGATGACGAGAGCTTCCCTGGGTGTGACCAGCATGACTGGAATATCCATGTTCATCCCAACCCTGGCAGCAGACACAGGCTATGCCAGTCCTCCTGGATCTCTGCTGATGGACTTGGTAACTACCACGCACTGAGGCTATTCAGGCCAGCCAGGCTCAAGCCAGTGCGAGGATGCCTTCCTACATTGCAATCAAGCTTCCTACTGCAGGGTAGATACGGCAGACACTTCAAAAAGACTCTATTTATATTCTGCCCTACTGGTAAATTCATTCGTTGGACCACTCATGCAAAATGGATAATGCAAATGAAACTGCTACATTTGGAATTAAGCTTATTTTGTACTCCAGTGAACATGCATGCATTAAATTGTTTTTTCTTTTTTTTTTTTCCTTCCTTTTTTTTTTCTTTAGGGTGTTTGCCCAGCTGTAGTCCCCAAAGCACTCGTTTGAGATCTGGGGGAGGATGTCAGAGCAGTTTGCTGCTGAGCCAGAATGGTGCAGGCACTTCAAACCACTGGCTCTCGAGCCCACAGACTCCTGACTAGCATTGATCTGGAACTGATGAGTGGCTGGCTGTTTTACAGCATTGCAGCCGTGGAGAAGGCTGCTCTCTCCTCACTGCAGGGTGAGTGATAAATTCATGCAGAGCATGGAGAATTGCAGGGGAAGAAACGGAGAGGCTCACTGTGGGCTCAGGAAGTGACCACTTACCCCTGTACTCGTTCAGAGTTACGTTAATGTGCAGACGTAATGCTCATCTACGAGGCAGAGGAAGTAGATTAATGTCTCTGCTTATTTGGGTCCTCCTTTCCTCCTCATACAGGACCCAGAGGAAGAACATGGACCTGTTGAAGAGGGGCCAGAGGAGGCCATGGAGATGCTGGGAGGGCTGGAGCCCCTCTGCTGGGAGGACAGGCTGAGAGAGTTGGGGGGGTTCAGCCTGGAGAAGAGAAGGCTCCAGGGAGACCTTAGAGTCCCTTCCAGTCCCTCAAGGGGCTCCAGGCGAGATGGGGAGGGACTCTTGATCAGGGAGGGAAGCCATAGGATGAGGGGCAATGGTTTTAAGTTGAAAGAGGGGAAATTGAGATGAGATATTAGGGAGGATTTTCTCATTATGAGGGTGGTGAGAGCCTGGCCCAGGTTGCCCAGAGAAGCTGTGGCTGCCCCATCCCTGGAGGGGTTCAAGATCAGGTTGGAGGGGGCTTGGAGCAATCTGGTCTGGTGGGAGGTGTCCCTGCCCAGAGCAGGGGGTGGCACTGGGTGGGCTTTAAAGTCCCTTCCAACCCAAACCACTCTATGATTCTATGATTGCGGCATTAAAAGTCCCTGCATAAGCTGAGTACAGATGAGCCCAGATGCTCCATCCAGACACCCCGCAGCTCACTCCCTCTCCCACCAGTGCATCCATCTCCGTTAACTCTGCCTCACCCTGCCCTGCACACATTCTGCCAGCTCACATGCTCTGCTCCAGTGGACCAGCATGCCACTTCTTCTTCTACAAGACTTTTTTAGCTTACCTGGTGATATGCAAAGAGCCTATGAAAGAAGGACACGACCTGGCAGATGACATAGAGAGTGAGATAGTGAGCAAAGACAGAGGAGATAAATGGGGGAGCATGGGAGAACAGAATTCTTCAGCATCCCCTCTCTCCGCAGTCATCTTTCTTTAATTCTGTGCCACATCCTGCCCCTCGTGCACACCCAGAGTAAGTCTAGTCCAACCCTGCTCCATCCCACAGGAATTACCACTGCTGATGTGTGCAGTGAGGAAAGATTATTGTGAACTTTCAGAGATGGGTCATCTGTAGGCACTTTGGAGGAAAAAAGAACTGTCAGCGTGGTTCCAAACCACACAACCATTTACTCCCACACAAAGATGAAGCAGCACTTCTCTTCCCCACCTCCTTGTTGCTCTGTAGCACTAATGACAAGGGCTCACCCCTTCTCTCTGCTTCCCTCCTCCATTCCAGAAGGTGGAAAAACTCCTAGCATCATACTCTCTCTGGGAAACTGCTGCTTGGGTTGAGCCCTCTTTGAAAAAAAGACTATCATGTTTGCTCTGCTGGGCTCTGCAATGCATAACAGAGTCTGCATTGCAGTCTCAAACTGCAATCCAGCACCATCTGGCCCTTCCACTTGCAGCACTGCATCACTCCAGGGAGCCTGTTCTTTGGGGGGGATCAGAGAGCGCCTGGCTGGGCTGTCCCCCGGGACCCATGACAGCCAGCAAAAGGGCAAAACTCCCCACCGGTTTGTATTACGAGGCTGAGACTAGAAATGGCTGCTCAATGCAACTGTATGACAAGTAAGGCAGGGAAAGGGCACTGATTTGCTTTCTTTTCATTATTTTTTAAAACAAATTCAGTACAATCAACTGCAAATACACTTAAATCCTCTAAAACCATGTTATGGAAAGGAAGTCAAGGAGCAGAGACAAGCACTCACGGAGCCCTGCGCTACTGTGGCTACGTGTAAACCTGTATGAAGGAGCTACTTTGACAACAAACAGCCAAAGCCACCAAGTCGCCTTTCCTGAGCATTGTGGGCTGAGAGGACAGAGAAGCAATGCAGGCAAGGGACAAGACAACTGACCTGGAGATATTTCATTGCTCTGCTCAGCCTCTGACTTACTGAGTCACACTGGGAAAGACACTTTGGCTTTATTTATCTCCATCTCTCTATGCACGTCCTGCCTGTGCCCTGGAGCAAATTAACCTAGTAGTGAATTCTTTGGGGCTGTAGCCGTCTCTCCCTCTACATCTGTACAGCACCTTGCACAATGTCATCCCAAACCTCAGCAAGGCATTACGCTCCGCTGTATGGGAAGGATTCACAAATTATACCACCACAAAGATGATGCCTGAAATTTGTAAAGTATGCCCCAATGCTCTCTCTCTGAGCCTGCAACTCTGGGAGGAGGAAACGGTTCAGCTCTGTCATGAATTAGTGTTGTGACAGTTCTGTGCAATCTAGCCATGACTTGCATGGCTGCTTTCCCTTCACATTCCCAGGAGCACACTCTGCATTAGATCATGCTCTGCATCAGGCTGTGCTCCAAAGGAGAGCAGAAAGTACAGGGAGGAAGATGAAATTGCCTTGACCAGCTTTCCTTGTCCTGAAAATATGCTCCTGACGTGGAGAAAGCTGCAGGGAGCTTTCTCTCTGCTTTGGAGAGCACGGAGACAGGAAAAAATAACTCCTTTTCAAGCTACTTGTAAGGTTGTGGCTTCGCTTCCATTAGGCCTGACAACTCACCCTGCGTATTGCAGCTCCCCTGGGAACAGCACAGGAGCCAGGGGTAGTTGGGGCTCTTGCTTTTCACCAGGCCTTTATGTCTTTGAACAAACTATTTGTCCGCAGATCGCTCTTTTCTCCTCTTCCCCTTAACATAGTGTCAGAGAATTTAGAAAGCAAGAAGTTTATAAGCATCACCAAACCGTTTATTCAAGAGATAAGCATGTAAAAGAAGGCGACGCTCGGGCTGTTTGGCTGTGAAGAAGCTCTCTCTGAGCTGTTTCTGGACCTTCCAGGGGTCTGAGAGGGCAAGCCCTCGCTGCCTGGCTACATGCTACCCTCACAGGCACCTCTATAACTACATGTTTCCTGCAGGAGGTCCACCTGGACTTACTGTCCTCCCAGCCCACACATCATCTCCACAGATTATATATCTTAGGATCGTGAAGCAGATAGCACAATCCCAAGTGACTAAGTAACAATATGATGAAGGCCCTCTGGGGAACCTGCTAAAAGCAAAGCATTAGACTCAAGACACGATTCTGTAGCATTCACACTGGCATAACGTAGGAGAGAACGGGCATCCAAAGAAAGCACTTTTGGGTAATGCCAGCGTACAAGGAGAAAAGATTTAGGATAAAAGCGCAGGTTGTGCTCACCTCCTCCCACTGGTGGATGTAGCGGATGAGTCGGGAGAGCCGCAGCAGGCGCAGGAGGCTGAGGATCTTAGTGAAGCGCACGATGCGCAGCGCCCGGGCTGTCTTGTACACCTCCGAGTCAATGCGGGTCTCAACAATCAGGAAGATATAGTCCACCGGGATGGAGGAGATAAAATCCACCACAAACCAGCTCTTCAGGTATTTCATCTTGATCCTCTGTGGGTCTAGGATGATCTCCGTGTTGTCCTCCACCACAATGCCTGTTCGGAAGTTGAGGACAAGGTCGATAAGGAAGAATGTGTCCGAAACCACATTGAAGACAATCCACGGGGTAGTGTTTTCATCCTTGAAGAAAGTGATGCCCACAGGGATGATGATCAGGTTCCCTACCATCAGGAGCAGCATGGTCAAATCCCAATAAAACCTGGACAGCAAGACAGAGACATGTGAGATCAGCTACAGAGTGGGAGATCAGGGAACCCAGGTCAATAGAGCTAATGTGCTTTATACATCTCTACTGTCATTCATTCCCTACACTCCACTAATCTGCCTGAAGTGCCCAAGGTGCTAATTAAGTACTTAATATCATAGGAACACTCATCTTCTGGCTTAGAGGGTTCAGAAACGAATTGAGTACATGGCTGGACATGTCCACTTGAAAACTTTGACTGGGACTTCAGAGCCACCTGAGCAGACATTGACATATTTGCAGTGACTACGACTAGTTAGGTGAAGAGAGAGAGAGAACAAATATTTGGGAGTCCTCAGAGTTCATATGCCCATAAAGCCATTTGGGTTTAAAATCATCAGGCTCACTCCTACTGCCTGATCCTTCTTCAGAAGCAGGTAGCACTGACAGCATTGGGATGGGGATGGAACTGGAGACCGGGCTGTGATCTAGATGGTCAGTTTCGATTTCTTGCTGAGTCAAGCTCACTCTGAGCCTGAATTTTAGGAGTTCAGGAGTGCCTGGAAATACCTATTTCATTTCTAAAATAAGAAACAACAACATTTAACTACCGTTCCATGAAGCATAGTCTCCAAGAAGCTTATCTTCACTCTAGTGGCAAGTCAATATTACCCATTGCCTTACAACAACCTTCAGTTTTGGTTTTGAAGGCGCACACAGTCTATTTCCTAATTTACTTGTTTGGGATTTTTAAGATTTTCCCCAGGTATTAGTGTAAAAGATACCTGTTTCAATACCTGAAGGGTGCCTATAGAAGAGCTGGAGGACTCTTTGCCAGGTGTAGTGATAGGACAAGGGGAAACGGTTTTAAATTGGAAGAAAAAAGATTCAGATTAGATATCAGGAAGAAATTTTTTACTATGAGGGTGGTGAGACACTGGAACAGGTTGCCCAGGGAAGTTGTGGATGCCCCATCCCTGGAAGTGTTCAAGGCCAGGCTGGATGGGTCCTTGAGCAACCTGCTCTAGTGGGAGGTGTCCCTGCCCATGGCAGGGGGGTTGGAACTTGATGATCTTTAAGGTCCTTTCCAACCCTAACCGTTCTATGATACTATGATTCTAAGATATAAAATCACACAGTGTTGCCATATTGCACCCAGTGAGGACTAAAAACCTCCTGGGTCTCATACTTTGTGGAGGAGTCTCACAAAGAAACCCCACTTCCCCACACAGGACTGCTGTGGTCCCCACTGCCCCATACAGCACTGCTCGGGTCCCCACTGCCCCACACAGCGCTGCTCCGGTCCACACTGCCCCACACAGCACTGCTCCGGTCCACACTGCCCCACACAGCACTGCTCTGGTCCACACTGCCCCACACAGCACTGCTCCAGTCCCCACTGCCCCACACACTGCTGCTCTGGTCCCCACTGCCGCACACAGTGCTGCTCTGGTCCCCACTGCCCCACACAGTGCTGCTCGGGTCCCCACCAAAGGTGTCACATGCAGAGATGCCAACATACTGTGGTTTCCCATCACCAAGATTTCATCAGCTCTACACTGTACACTACAGGGAAGCTCTTATAATATTGTGAAATATCATAAATAACTTGTATTAAGATTTGTCAGAGCAAATGAGCAAAGTAACACAGAGCAACCCGATTATGGGGTTTAGTCACTTAAACCTGAGGATGCAACACTCCGAAAGCCGCAGTGGCTCTTCCAGTCAGTCACACAAATTAGTAGGGTGTTTATATTATTAATCTTTTGAGTACAAAATAAGCCAAACTCCCTAGACCATAAAAAGGCGACAGCAAGTTAATACAAAGGAGAGAATTGAGCCTTCCTTTAAACCAATCATCTTGATAGCAGTGAAGTCAACAGAGTGACTCTGGATTTACCATGATGTGACGAAGGAAACTGTTGGGTTTGCTGAAGTGCTGCTCATCTCTCTGTCTGACACATTACAGTCAAAATCACTGAAATGTTTAAGATGAAACAGATTAGCCTCAAAGATCCTCAAAATCCAGCTTTGGTAAGAGTTGTTCAGCTGAAGCCCGGACCTTGGACGAGGCTGAGCTGGTGCAGAAGAGCATCACTACAGTGAGGCAACTACGCCGAATTGTTAAACTTCAGCAGGAAAATAAAAAGGGCAAAATAGGCTTTAAAAGCCTTCTCTGTACAGATTCTCTCTCCCTATTAAGAACATAACACTTTAAAGCACCTAAAAGCATATTTAAGATTCCAGCTACAGACAGGGTCACAAACCAGTAATTCTCAGAAACATTCAGCAGAGGCTGATGGGAGCTGACTTCAGTGTGAGCAAAGTTATCCACTAACAAGGTTTCTAAAATTGTCATCAACTATCTCTTTCTTGCTCTCAAGGTGCTGTGCCCCTGCAGGCAAGGTAGCACTTAGTATAAAAGTACAGTTGGTGCTGGTAGACACTCAGCAAGGAGATTTGGCCGTATGCTTCTAAGAGCAAGGCCGTGTCCCACGGTAATATGCATTAATACTGTATAAATCCATGTTGCGGTCTTCCTTATTAAGGGCCTGAGATGATGCTGCAGCTTTCCTAGTCAATTAATCTAAACAATCGCTCAATAGCAGGAAGTCTGGAAGCAGTGTCTATATTATTACTGAAAATAAATAACCTCCCAGCCATCTTTAATTTGCTTTGGGGGATACAGAAGGAGATGTGCACAAAGAAAATGATTTTTCCCAAGTTTCAAATGACTGGCATGAGACAGACATGGCCAGACATGCTGAGATGTAAAGGTGAGCGGCCTTCTTCAGAGATCTTTGGATTTTTCTACACTGGCTGGGGATATCAGTCCTTAGCAGGAACTGGGGATGATGACACCAGTGGCTAGGACGGCTCACAGTTTAAGTAAGGTATTTTCCACACACACAACCCCAGTAAAATGCTTTCTGCCTGACTGCAGCACTTCCTGCTACCCCAGTCTCTTCTACTCAGGCTTGGTTATACCACGGCCAGCTGTCCTGCATCTCCATTTACAGCATTTCTCGCTATTCCAGTTCTATGATCTTCAAACTCAGTTGACACATGCTCTGCAGTCCCAGTCTGCTATTACTGCTTAATCGTCTACAGAGAATCGTGGTTTGCAATGTGGACAAGCAAACATGAAGTGGTAAAATTCATTGCCACGTGTTTCTTAAAGCACATTTCTCCTCAAGGGTGTACTAGTGACTTGAGATTATTGTCACAGGCTCCCATCAGCTCTGACCTTTAAAGCCATCACTTACAACACTTACAAAACACAGAAGGTAAACTTCCATATCCAGTGCGCCCCTGCTAATAAAAAGGTATCCAAGGTGTCAGGGAGGAGATAACCTTTTGACTCCTGAAGGAAGCAGCAAAAGCTGGAAACCACCATTAATTTGGTCCGCACACCAATTCCAGCACAGGGAATTCACCTGCCTTTACAAGGTAAACTGCCTAGAAGTTAAAATTTAACTCTTAAGATTCCACAGCTCCCGCACATTTTAATTTTACGTGTATAGGAAGTATGATCTGGCCAGGGGGGCATCACTGGATCTAGAGGGAATAGCCTCTCAGGGCCCACAACACCTCAGAGGTCTAATATCATCCATGTGTCATTTTGTATTTACACCGAGGAACATCTTTTCACTCCCTGTAAATTATTGGCCAGAATGACTAACGGGGCATGTGATGTATGTAAGGGCAAGCACCAGCTATTAATAACACATGTTTTCTGTATTTCTGGTGTTCCTTTCACCCAGGGATTCCACAGAGCTGACAGTGATGAAATTGCTCTGCTGCACCCATGAGAGGCAGATAGAGTTATTAGGCCTGTCTTGCAGAGAGAGAAGCCGCACGGCAAAATTAAGAGAATGGGATTTGTCCATGGAAGTCTGAGGCTAAATAAGGGTTAGGACCTGAATTTGATTCTTGAGTCTTAACAAGATCTGAAGCTATTCATATGGCTTTAAAAAGAGTTTAACAGAGACGCATCTCATGGACATCTTCCTCTGATAGCCTGTCCTCTTCTCACTTCTCTTCCTGTCTTTCAAAGCCTACATAAAAAATTAATAACTATGAATGCATTGTTTTATTATAGTTGACTCAGTGCAACCGCTCACAGCACAGGGACCAGCAACACTACGTAAACCAGATGTCTTGTTCAAACAGACCTGGTTTTTATACTACATCCTACTCCATGCATGCTGCTTAGATCTGAAAATCACATCTTAACACGCACCACTACCTCCAATCTTTTAATTCCTAATATATTATTTAGTTGCAACAGAATGTGCCTAAGAATTAGCGTGGCAAAGACACTTCAAGCATATGTACTCCTTAAGCACTGTCGGTCTCGCTGCGTTGATTTGACAGCGTGTACACTTTGTAGGTATTAGTTTGTGGGTTTTGACCAGGAAGTTAGATCATCTTTCCGTTCTGTCCAGTTCATAATGTAACAGCAGGCTGGGAATATTGCTTTCGGATGTCATTTTTGAAATTAAATAAACCTTGATTTTTCAAAACTCTTCCATGATGCAGCATAACCAATGACAGTGCGTGAGCTCAGGAAGGATTGGGACCCATTGGAGAGAAAATAGTGAATTGCAGAGGTTTTTCTGGTCAGCACCACTCTGCCAGTCCAGCATTCAAAGCCTGCTCCTGAGCAGGGCACATTTGTGGCCTTCACTTCTGTTCTTGCTCTGTAGTGTTTGCCCTGTCAAGAGAAAATAGACTTGAGCAACCTCACTTCTGAATTAACAAAGCTTTTTGGATGTTTTCAGCCTCTGCTGAAAGGCGGCCAGCTCTGGGTTGAACTGATGAGCTGCCTGAAAGTGCACAGAAAGGAAGCAAAAAATCAAAATGCATCTAAAGGAAAATGCCAGGGAGCCAGAATATTCCCACCAGCAATGGAATTCAGCTCAGACACCATGGCCAACCTTCCTAACCTTACAGGAACAACTCTTTAATGAACACATCTTGCTAAAACCAAATCCAAAGACAAATCCAATTGCTCTACCAAGCCCAGGCAGGAGCACTGGCTCGGTGCTGACTCAAGAAATAGAGTGCCACCTACTGAGTCACAAATGACATCTCCATCCTCAGCTTCGCATGGTGAGAAATTGTGACATTATTCCTTTAAAAAGCCAATGAAAATCTGCCCTTTTCTCCAGAGCGGCAGCTCCCTTCCCCCTCTCTGGATTGCACGTTGAATTAGACACTGCTGTGCTCACCAGCATCTATCCTGACAAGGAAAGAGGTCGCGCTTTAATTCCCAGGAGTGTTGGTTGGGCTAGAAATAGAAATCGTCTTTTGTAAAGAGCATTAGCGGATGGTAGTGAGGCTGGTGGGAGGAAAGTTTACTCCAGAAAGCGGCCCTTCACATAGGTATCTGAACACAGAGGAGAGTGAAAAAGCAGGAGGAGATCCTTCCCTGTCTTTGGAAGCATTACTTCTCCCAGATACGAGGAGGCGTATTTCTACTGGAGAGTTACAAACTTTGCATTATTCACAGAGATAATAGGAGGAACATGGTGATTCATTGCTCCTAAACACACTAAAGGACACTTAACCAGCTACTGAGTCCAAGAATTCACTTGCTAAAAGAATTCATTTATTTATAGGGAATTATTCAAATACCTGTGCACTTGAAAACCTCTTTGAAATGAATACCCACCAAAGAAAAAGAGTCAAATGACTTACAAAAACATTCTGTGGGCTATATGATTGGAAATGATTAGGGGGACCTAGCTAAAGAATAAGACAAACAGTTTTAATTCCTTCTGACCAATCTATGCAAATAATATGTATCCTTTGCCATCCTGAATAAAACCCCTGAGAGCACTGGTAATTATCCATGCATTACGACAGCACAAGGAAAAGAGCTCTGCTGTGTCCCAGCCTCCTCTCCAACTCCCTGGCTGCTGCTTTGGCAGCACTGCCTGCTTCTCAGTCAGCCAGGGTCGTCCCTGCCTACTACCAAACATGGGCTGCACCAAATTCATCTCCACTGGGCGAATACAGAGAAAATAAAGGTTGGGGATCCACCGTTCAGGGTTACATCCCGATTACCTGCACCTGTGGGTCTATGGAAGATGTTCCGCCTATCTCCTCATGGTGACAGTAAGGAGGCAGGGCTGGGAGCCCTGTACGGCTGGTACCCTGAGCTAGTCATCTTTCTTCTGAACTTCAGTGCCATAGTCATCATGATGCTTCAGCTGCGTACCAGAGGTACCAGGGAGTTATCTGAGGTGGATCCAATTCCACATGTGACTAACTTTCCTATCGGGAGCAAAAGGACTTTTAGCGCGTGATGAATTTGAAACGCTCGCATAAGCAGGTGTAGGAGTAGGGGGTATCTCACAGTGCCGCCTCCATCACAAACGAGGTGTGTGATTGGAGCACTTTGCGTTCCAGATCTCTTAACACTTGTGTGTTGTCTTCGACAAAACTTTCTTTGAACGCAACTGTTGGTTTGCCTTGAGGCAAGCTATTTTCCAAGCTCTGTATTTAGCCTTTCACTTCCATTATCTCCAATCTACACTACTGCTTACCTGATCCCCCCTGAACAGTGCAGGATTCCATACTGTGTTTTGAATTTAACACATATGCTCATATTATTACCATAAAATATAATTACATGGGTTTAGGTGAGTGGAAAATTAAGAAAGCTTAGGTAATACTTGAAAATGGCATTTGGAGGCCAAGCAAGGCAGCGTCTTAGCTTTTCATTGCTTCTCTACCATCAGTTTTTAAATCTAACACTACATTACTGAACAAGAATCAACACCCTGCATTTTTCAAAGTAATGTCCATATATTAATTAAATGCCCACAGTTAAAATTAAGAAGGTATTATCCTATATTACAAATAGATAGACTATGAGATACTAAGGACTTAAGTAACTTATTCCAAGGTAGAACTACTATCCCGAAAATATGGTTGCCTAGTTTCAGAAGAGGTTTCCAGTCATCTTATATACTGTAATTTGATCAGTAGCAGCAAAGGGGAAATTTCCTTTCTTTTCCATTGTGAAAATATAAATATACACATTACTTAGCGATATTTTTACTTCAGCTAAAATACCTGACAATTTGCAAACAACACATTTGAGGCACTGATGCATTTAATCAATTAGAACATAGTACATTGTGATTTATGCCCTTTCTTTAACTTACGAAACACAACACATTATATCGATATGTGTTAGCTTAAATTATTAGTTCTTTGATAGTAGCTACAATACACCCACTCGACTGTCAGGCTTCTTAAAGAGATGAAGATTTGTGTGATGGGGATTTTTACAGGAGATTTCAAAAGAATTGAGAACTGGTACAGCAGACCTCACGTTGAAGGCAATCTACCAGGGAATGTGTTTGTTTGAACTACGGAACAGCTCAGTGCTCTGAACAAACACAGAGATTGGTAGCTACTGGCACAGCCCCTCTGCCAGGGCGGTCAGTGCTGACCACAGACGGCACAGCAGTGGGTAGTTCCCCCGGATGAGCCCCGGCTCTTATTGCCATGGCTATAGAAGTCTTGGATCTTGTACTTCTCATCATCTCAGGTCAAAACCAACACAATGAGCTCATTACCAGGGGAGTTGCCTTTTTTATCAAGTATTAGCTAAGGAGAAATGGCAAAGCCTTTGCCTTGTATGGGCTTTGGTCTCTGCAGGGAGGAAGAATGTGCCAAACGCCAGGACCACCAAGGAAATCTCCCCTCTGTAGCTCTTCTGGATAGCTGGGATGCTCAGCGCTGCCTACCAGAGCTGTGAGAAGAGCCACCAAGAAACTGGTGGTGATTGCCCCACAAAAAGTAGATTTATTAGGGTAGAGACATTTCTATGGCCTCCATCTAGCCAGTTTAAAACAGGCTTTGTGACTCAGCCAAGGCAGACAGTCCTGACGCTCGGTGACTTGGTTGGAACCTCATTCTGTTTCCTGTTTTTCTGTCTCAGAAACGCCAAGCACTTTACATTATCTTTGCACTGAAGTGCACCAGTCATGAAGCAAAACCACATTAAAGAAAAGTATTGTTCAAGCACGTCAGAAAAAAAAAGGACCCTTATCCCAAAGAGCTGCTGAGACTCCTTCACATAAGGGTATTGAACTTTTCACTCAGATTAGGGAAGCTGATGATAGTATTGAAGTGACTTGGCTGGGACAACAGCACTCTGACCACTCGATAGCGCTATCTTCCACTCAAGTTCCTCCAAATGCCGTAGGGTGTATGTGAACTCCACAGCAAGGGCTATCACTGAGCTCAGCTTCATGGAGACTGAGCAAACCTTGTGGGGTGTCATTTCGTCACAGCCCAAGGCGTGTCAGGAGAGAGGAGTTCATGGAGGCTACAGTGCTGCTGCCCGGCTTGAACATCTCCTGGGATAACCAGAGTTCTGGACATCTAATCTCTAAAGTCAACATCTACCACCGAACCCTGCAGTGTTCTTAATAGAAACGGTGTAAGCATTTTCAAGAGTTTTATGTGTAATCTGCCACTTGATAAATGCAAATGTATTGGAACTCTCACACCTAGTCCTTGGTCGGCAGGCACACTGTATCACACAGAAACAATGTGTTCCTGCACTTCATTTCCAATAATGCTGGAACATAAATGTGTCAAAAGAATAAGAAAAATCATGGTGGATTCTGCACAAAGTAGTCAATTGACCATTCTCCTCAACTCCTGCTGCCTTCCTGCCTGCAGGTATCATCCTGACAAATTAAACCATATCTTAAACCTGTACTTAGAACCCAATCTTCCAAGAAAGGTAAAAGTAAACAAGATTTCATTTCCCCTTTTGGGGAACGCACACAAGAAACAGAGATAGCCGCAAGAGATTTAGTTTGTTCTAGCTCTAAATTTGGAGGATAGAGGCCAATAGAGCACACATCCCATTTCTGACTAAAAACAGCATTAGCAATATTTTTTCACTTGCCTGGAACACAGCTACTACTAGCTCATGGAGAACTCCCCTGTAACAAGCTGCAAAAGCAGTGAAATTTTTGTGGGTACTACCTGTAGGAAAGCTTATTCCCTTTTTGAAGGTCCAAAGGAAGAATATTGACACACTGAACCTAGAAAATTTATTGTTGTTTTCATAGCCCCACTGAGGTGATCGAAGCTATCAATTGTTCTACAGTGGAAACTGATTGCAGCAGTGGCTGGAGACACCATCGGGAACATAACATGGTACAGATTCAGCAGGAGATTTATAAGCACAAGTTTTCTCTAGAAGGAAACCAGGTCAGTGCAAACACTGGCAAACCAAGCTCTAACCTGTCTGGATGGACTCCTCTCCCTACTGGTGGTTCGTCAGAGCATTCCAGGTGAGGGAAGGTATAGACAGACTGCACCCTGCTGCTGGTGGTCTGGGATTACCCCCTACCCAGCCACAACACTGCATAAGAAGCGTTCCACTCCATGGCTGTGTCATCAAATGTCATCAGAAGGAACCTGCAACACCACATCCTCCCAGAGTTAAAGAACTAAGAATAAGTTTCTATTTGTAGCATTTAACCAAAACTGCGGTCATGGCAGAAAGCCCGGGCCAGAGAGCTTAACACTCTCCTCATATCCCACCCTGCTGTGCTCATAAATATGTCTTGATTTCCCCCTCCTCTGCCCCCCCACCTCCGCCTGAATCCCAAAGGTTTTCGAGGTGTTAGATGTGTATTGATTCCATAGAGCTCCCAGAATACATTATGTATGAGAGTGACACGCTAAGGGCTTGGCAATTCTGCATTGTTTGATCTTCCGAAATCTCTCGCTTGTATGAATATGGAAAAGTTCCTCTTTGTTTGCCGTCCATTGATCCAGGCATTGACCCTTCTCTGTGTGCATTTATCTCTGATGATTTAATAATGAAAAAGACCAATAAACTGAGGAAAGGAAGGAAGCCCCTTTAGGGGGACCTATTGCCATGGAAACGTGCCATATGTTGTTGTTGTAGAGAACGGATAGATCGATAAGGGCTGCAGCTTCCAAGTCATCATGAATATGTTGTGGAATGTGAAGGACTAAAGCCTAAAGACGTGCATAAATTGTGACAATATGAAGTTCAGCCCTTGGCCCAGATCCAACATGCAGCATGAGTCAAATTCAAATGTTGGGCAGTCCGTTAGAAAGGTGGATCTGCACTAGGGAGTTCTGAATTGTCTCAAAATGCAGCGATATTGGGCCAAGGGCTTGAGTTGTACCCAAGTATACGAAGGAAAGGAACTGTATCTTATTTCAGAGTGCCCACCCTCCAGTTTCTTGGAGACAAATAGGTAGAGATTTCAAAGGCAACTTCTCTGATCTGATCTTTCCCCTTTACTTGCCAGAGGATTAACAGCAGCTCACACTTACAGCATTCAGTGCTTCAGGTGGAGACTTTACATCTATATAGATGGCACAGATATATGTATGGATGGATATTAGTTCAGAGTAAATGCTACTGCAAGAGTGGCAGAGGACATATAACACCAACTGATGAACAGGTTCCTTCCACCAACTGTTCTCGGCAAGTTACAAGGACGACGGGCTGGATCCTTAGCTGTTTTGTACTGACACGGCTCTCTTGACATAATATGAGTTTACGTGAGATGAGGATGTCAGCCTCACCACCAGGAGCCCAAACTTACTAAAGATAAACACTGAAATAGGGCAGAGAGATGACATGAGTCACATAACTAGATAAGAATCAGTTTAGAAAGTGGGGGAGAGTGGAAAGGACATCGCTCTGCTTTCTGCCAGCTGTTGTTTTGCTTTGGATTGACAAAATTCTGCCCTCACGCTCTGCAGTAGGCCAGAAAGACGGGACAAATGCATGCAGCAGACAGCTAAGTCATCTGTCAGGCTGACAGAAAAACTCCTACAGCTTGATGTTGAATAGGATCACAACTCCAGTCTCCCCAAATGGAAAGTGAGGAAAAATAGGTCTCTTACTACAACATCTTGGCTCTCATAGAAGGCCTGGAGACCCAGGTCTGGGTTACCCTCCGTAGCTTTTGAACCATGCACCACCAGGACAACCACCTCCACAGCAGGTCACCAGTGGGCTTACACAGCCTTAGAAACAACTATGTCCGTAGTTTAGCTGAGTAGTTGGCCATTTACATCCAGTTCATGATGAAAGACCAAAAAATAGATGAAAAGCTTCCTGCGCCCGAGGGCAGATCAAACCTGAGCCTGACCCAGCCACATGTTGTTCAGCCACATGATCCTTAGCTGTTGATTAGAGATCCTTAACTCAGGATCCTTAACTCAATGAGAGACACCTCTGCTTGCAGGCAAAAGCACATGTGCTCTCTTATATTCCCTTGTTAACTTTTAGAGTTACCAGGATTTATGTCTGAGGCAAGCAACAGCATCTGCCAGACTTCAACCCCTGTGCACGCTTACTCCTACCCCTCTGCATGAGCCCTGGATATGCCAGATGGGGGAGGGAGGAAGAGTTTCATCTCTTTCCTGCTTAATGGCAGGACGGGAATCCAAAAATCTGCCAGAAAGAGACAACAGAAAGTAGTTTGGGGTTTTCCAAAGGTCTGCTGGAATGGTCATATTGAAAGCTGTGTTACTTTAAAGGGTCAAAACCTCCTAAACCACATGCTCACTGAGAAGAGAAAAAGCCATAGTGAGAGAACACATTCCCTGCATGTAGCTTTTATCCCTGACAAGGACACTTCACGCCACACCTAGTGATTCCATAGCACAAGGTAAGAAGACCTGGAAGAGAGAGTTCATTCCCAAGCCAAATGCCTTCTTTAACAGGTATTGCTGCTGGGTTAAAAACATTTTGGCTAACAGGGATGGCAACTCTAGTGCAAGAAGTATGGCTTCGAGTGTTAGAGGCTGAGGAAATGCCAAGGAACAATACATACAAACCATGGATTGGGATGGATGGAGTATGTATTTTGTAGTGTTTCCAAACTTTGGCTCCTGTTGATCAGTATTACTCCCTGAGAACCAACAGCAGAACACTGATTTACATCATTACTTTCAGCCCTGGTGGAAATGTTAACGCTGGCATCACTGTTTCACCCAAGCTTCAGCATGAGGTGCCAGCCATAAAAGCCTCTTTCTGTGGGGAAGAGAAGATGAGGGTGAAATGGAGTAAGAAACCTGAAATGCTAAGGAAGTAGTAGCTATGTGTGTTTCAGTTTCAAAAGCAGAAAATATTTTTCCTCCCCAACTCTCCTGCTGCTAACATCAGACTCTTGTTTGCAATGACTTATGCAGGCTGGATTGGAGCACAATGAATCCTCCAAAAGACTAATGCTGCCGGGATCTTGGGGCTATTCAGGTATCCAAGACCCTGGACAAGAGATGAATCACCTTCTAAAAATGCAGCAGTTAGGTTAAAAAAAAAAAAAAAAAAGTCCAATTGCCTCTGATTATTTTAGGTCTCAGAAGAAACATACTGTGCTAAGGCTATGCTGATCTAAGGCATCCACGTGAATTCACTATCCCCTCCAAACATCGGCTGCTGAATTAATTACTGCATGTACTGAAAGGGTATGTAGCTCACAAGGGATTTTTTTTTACTTTTGACCTCAAAGCACTTTATGGCAGGTGGTTGAGTCTCAGCATCTGCCAGCTGGGGAAACTGAGGCACGGAGAGGCAGTTATTTGTTGCAGGTCCACAGGAGAAAGGAGAAGAGAGAGCAGGAATCCTGCTGGTGTCTAAGGGTGTTCAACTCGGCTCCCACCTTAGCACTTCAGCTCCACACAAAGGCAGTTCCTTACACAAGGACCCACTGTGCTCCAAAGCCCTTTCCAGTTCTTGAGAAACTATTCTTTGGTGTCCCAGCAAACATTTCTGCATTGAAATGAGGAAACCCAACAGAAGCTTAAAGGCAGCAGGAGACTTCGGGAAAAACGAGGAGGACTCGGGGCATACTCTGAGATAGGAAAAACTCAGAAACCGGACATTTAAAATATATTCTCCCCTAGAAAGGATACTGTCAGACACACTTGCTCAAAGATGATGCTCTGAATCACCAATTATACAGAATATAAAAAATTCCATTGCCACTTTCAGGCCATATAAGGCCTCTTCCCTGGTGTCACTCTGGTAGGAGCTATTTTGGCTTTTCACCCTCCTGTGTGGCACGGAGAACACTGCACAGCACCCCTGCACAGGAAGCCGGTCCTAGGGGATCTGGGCATTTTCACTTCACACGTATCTGGCTTTTGCCAAGACTCGGGATGTTGCTGGATCTCTCCTGCTCTTCCCAGGACACACTGCAAATTTCTGACTTTTGATCTTTTGTAAAGAGGGCTTGTCTTTGTGGTGTGGTGGGGATTCTCAGGGGACTCTGCTTTGTCAAAGCTCTAATCCATGTTGCAGGGTCTCAGCCACCCACCCAGTCCACTCCACCAGTTTGTTCCAGTCAAGAAACCTTGTGGAGCAAGTTGTAACTGCAGCCCCTCCTTTCCTCACCATTCCAAATCCCCATTACAATCAACAGGACTTTGCATAATGCCTCTCTTTAAAAAATATACAAAACAAGGAAACACTGGTTGCAAAACACAGCAGCTTGCTGTAACTTTACTGTAATGTTTGGTGCTGCTCCTCCAATATAGATAGTCTTTTTCTGCCAGAGACATCCAGACAAATAGTGATGGGCACCATTAAAAAATGCTTAGCTAAATCTTTTCCAGTATGGGCTGGGCTTGGTCTGCTCTATGGAACACAGCCATTGAGCCTTGGGGGAGCAAGTGCCAGCCCTAAATCATTTCTTTGATTAATTGTTCTTGGGAAGGAAGAATTCATTAAGCATTCTGCTCAGCAATTAGAAATAAATATATTTTTAGAATGAACAACCTGCCAGAAACAAGTTGTTTCAAAAATATATTCAGATTGATGCAGCCCATTTTCTATCAATACATGACCATGAGGCTCCAGCCTGCCAGCTTCCATCCTACCTGGAGGGACACTGCAGGAAAAGGGAGGACAGTCCTCTCATTTGTGCTGTCTACACAACTGAAGTTCCAATTCTGTGAGCAACTCTCTACAAAATAATGTAGTTTCTCTGTATATTAGTTTTCCAGGCCTAAGATGGGAATATACATCCTTCCTATTTCAAAGAAATATTGCAAAGCTATTTCTACAAACAGCTGGGACAGTGTAGATATGATAGTCATGAAAACCCAATAGATAATGAAAAAAACCCACCTGTATTTGCACTTCAGCATCAGGGCTCAGACATGCTACAAAATGAATGTGAAATAACAATCTCTTTAAAGATTTTTGGACGTATGACCAATACAATACCATGGACTTCAGGTGTAACTGGAGAACGCAGGTAGTTTTGTTGCCACAGTAAACAATTCCCAAAAGGACAGCGGGACAGGTACCTATTCCAAGGCAGTGATATTCAAGCACTCTCCTGCCTATTTAAGGTGCAGATTCCACTGACAAATGAGGTGTACGTGTATATTTTAAATCTACCTCATCCTGTTTGAAATTTTAAATCCCCCTACTTGAAGGCAGGGACTCATCATGGAGCTCTTTCTATATTCTTTTCCCCTTTTTGCTGAGAACACGGGCTATTCACGCCCGAAGCCCAGCGAAGCACATGCAGCTGCAAGAAGAGCAGCGGCGCTTTGCGGATGCCACCGCCCTCCTCCCCAGTCTAGAAAGATGTACTTCCCATCCTGAGTCTGGAAGAAGAAACCCCAAAAGAACGTAAGCATGCTCTGGGTACTGAAAGTTACAGCCACTAAAGACTATTCCAGACATTTAAATTTTGTATCTTAAAAGAAAAGACATGTCTTATCCTTTGCTTGTGGAGCCTAGAGGCAAGACTGTTCCCTGCTCTGTTTTGGGTACCTGGGATGGCAGCAATGTCTCAATGAATTCCAGCTTTTCGAAGCAGCAACACAAGAATGCACTCTCCAAGGCCCTCTTCTCTAAAACATGAAATACACTTGTAGTTTTTAACTTCTACACATACAGGACCCAATTTCAAGGCCAAAGTAGCAGGCACTGATGTAACCTTTGATTTCAGCAGGAGGGGGGATGTGCTAGTCTATTATATAAATTAGCTGGAAACTTGGGCACTTCAATAATGCCTGATTACAGGATTTTTATGTTTTTCTTCTTTTTAGTTAATCTAGTCCTTCTGTTTAAGTAAGCTTAGTAGGAAGGCAAAAGCTAGGGTTTTCCTCTGTGTTCTTTCAAACTCATCCCACCAGAAATATACGTGATATGACTCAGCCCGACTGGCTGGCACTCAGGAGATCACAGGGAGGCTGAGAACGAGAAGTAGAAAGATGGGTCAGTGATGCGCGGACCTGGAAGAAAGCTCTGCACCTCACTCCAGCCAACATCCTCAGCTCTCCCTGGCTGCAGTGGGGAACAGCGGAAGGTCTCTCACTGGAGTCCAGGACAAGCAGATAGCAAATGAGCTCTGCTCTCATGTATATCCAAAAACACTTTAGTTCATTAGATATTCAGATTGTAAATTAGGGATCTCCTTTATGAACGACTTCATCGAATCAGAAATAGCTATTTTGTGGGCGAAGAGCAGAAAATTCAGTGCTCTAAAATACTTCCAGTGTAGCAAGAGAGCTAGCTCCCTACATCCTGCTTTGAAGATCCGTTCCACAAACATCAAAATGTGAATGTGATCTGCTATCTCTCACTGCGGTGCAATATTAGCAGGTCCCAGACGGTACTAGACACAGCGCCCGTATGTGCCTCAGAGGTACATGTACAGGAGCGACAGGCCACAAGTAGCTCCAAGGAGTAGAACTGATTCCCAGTGCTACTCGTGGCAGTGGGTTCTCACCAAGGAATTTGCCTCCGTACGTCTCCTGATAAAAACTAATTTCAAAGAAAGGATGATCTATCCTTCTGCATCCACAAGAACCCCAGTGTTGGGAGAAATCCTTTTACCCGGCACCGTAGCAAGGCTAACACTGAGGTGAAATGCAGCAGTTGCGCAGCACGCAGCAGAACATACAGTTCCTGCTTCAGGGCAGGTAGGAATAAAGCTGAAGCACAGCATTTAAACTGTCCTAAAACATCTCGCAGCATTAGCAGGCTGCCTGTAAGGGCTAGTAGTCTGTTCTGTCAACAGCCACGGATTTGGAACGGTCAGGGTAGTTTATATTTGTACAAAACTATGAATTTGGATTATCATCCCTTCCGCTTTCTGAGCTAGGCAGGACGATACATTTTCCTTTGAAAAACAAGTTTTCAAAGAGCTTGTGAAGAATTCTCTCCCCTGCTCTCGTGCCCAGCTGGAAGAAAGCTATGCTCCACCTTGGACCATTACAACCGGAGCTACAGCCAACCATCTGTCCTTTTCCCTAACTGGGAAAGTGCAGATCTCAGTGCCTGGAGTAGGCACAAGTTTCCACTTACCTGTCCTTATTTGAAAGAGCTGCTTTTTCCCATAAAAAACCTCAGCCACAAGGATGTGCACAGAAAGCAAGGCCTAAAGCTTATTCGTGGGCCAAGCTGAGGAAATGTGAATGACTAACGTCAAGGCATCTTGTTCAGCTCTTTCACAGCTTGTCTCTGTACATCTTATCTAAGAAGCCTGGAAAGAAAGGCTGATGGCCTGCCATTACTGAGAAAATGTGTGTGTGATGATTACACTAGAGGAAGTGTTTAAGAACAGCTCAGCCTCGTGAAAATAATACCCTCTAACAGCTGCCAAGTCCCAGAGGGGTTGCATCTCCTGACTCCCCAAGTCAGGCATGACTTCTGTACATCAGTGTCTCCAACAGCTACGCTCACGGACAGGCATCGCCTTCCATCTCTACGGACAAGCCAACACCTCTGTCGTTTCCTATTCACCACGGGGGGCTCTGCCCTGCAAAGAGGGTTGTGCCCATTGCGGGGATTGAGCTTGTGAGAAATTTCACCTTTTTTTTTTTTTTCTTTTCCCCCTGCTTTTAAATTTCAGCTATGGGAAAGAAAGGACTGGAAAAATACCTGAGGTGTTTTACGGTGGGAGGTAGTAGTGGTCTGGGTGTGGGAATCACCATCCTGTGGTACCAGGGAGAGTGCTCTTTGCCCAGATGTTTGATGTGCTCGGCTCTGTTTTACGCTTCTCACATCCCCATCATTCACGAGGTACTGTATTATTAGATGCACCCCCGATGTTATGTATTAATTCCCCAAGCAGACTCATTCACACACACATAACACATCCACCCACACGCAGTAATGGTTAGACAGACACAAAGCCATCCAGCAGCCAATTATTTGGGGTGGGAACAGCTTGCATTAGCTCATGATGAAGCTTAGCCTTAATTCTACTGAGCTAGAGAGGCTGGGAGCTGTGCATTGCTCTCCTGACTGACTGCGGATCTCAGAGCAGGGCAGATGATGTCAAGGCAAATCTTTTTTTGTCTGCAGTGCAGATTTTGCTGTGTGAATTTACTTGCAGATGAGGCTTCCAGATCCCCTGGTCAAAAGCAGGAGTCCTGGGCCATACCCACATCTGCCACCATTAGCCTAAATTCTTGTTTGTGCCACAAAAAGAACACACAAACAGCAGAACTGCCCTTGTTTGGAAGACTACGCTTTGGCCCAGCTTTCAATCGATGTACGTAGACAACAAGAAGCCAGAGGAATTCAGCCCATTCGGGTGATGGATGAGGAGTGGGTGAGAGAGGAGTGTCTGTGGTGCAGAGAGACAGGGGAGGAGCCCAGTCATAATGAGAATACACCAAGAGAAGCTCCGAACAAGGCAATTTGACACGAGGTTTTGCAAAACTGAGTACCAGAAACTTTCCAAACGCTGTCAGGGTTGAGCCAACAGTCACTGCCAAATCTGGAATTTGATTTAAGTTTGATTTAAGTATGTCTTTGACCCAGGCATTTGTTCCAACTCCCCACCGTTGAACAAGCCTAGTTGCTCTCTAACCACAGCACCACAGGGTATCACCTTAACCACAGCTGGCAGGATCTGAAGCACCCTTGTGTTTGCACTAAAAGCCAAGAGTCACAACAGATTATCGGAAAGATTCAAGAGTCAGTGAGCTTATGGGGTGTTTTCTAAAGGTGCCACACCACAGAAAAGGACAGACATCTTTCCAGCTCCTGTGCCAGACCTCTTGTTCAGGAGTATCTACCAAAGTCAAGAAGCTGCATATTCCCAAAGCAAAGGGTAGCATACCTTGCAATACACATGACCGGTGAGGAAAAGATGGAACAGTTTCTTTTTAGAGCATCTCCAAACCCCATGCAGGGACTGCACAATTCTCATTTATGGACACAAAAGATAAAATTCATCTTGTCTCTCCCTTTTCTGTCTTTTTCCAGCCTAGTTCTAAATGTGCCACACAATACAGCACCATCCATGGAACTGCACAGGTGTTGGTAACCAGTTTCCTTATTAAGACAAAGGATCCAATTATTCAGAGATCCCCTAACAGTACATGGACCTACTCATTTGTGTGGTCCTAACAAAAGATGGAAAAGAAATATAACCAAATTTACAGCAGTACACAGAAAAAGATAATCCTGAAGAAATTCTCATGGAACTGCCTTGTAGGTATTAACAAGACCCTTGCTGACATCTACTCTGGCATCTTCTGTGACGTTAAAATATTTGAGAGTCCTACAGCATCTTCCATGGCCCCTGGCAGTACCATCGCCCCCTTTTCAAAGCTGGAGAAATGAAGGAGTATTCTGTTCAGGATGGCTCACAGGGTCAAAATTAGGTGCCTGACCTGCCTTCTATCTGTTTATGTCTACCTGTTATGATTCCAAGCGTATCTGCACCTAAATCAGCACAGGAGAACATTACAAATGGTTTGTATAGGCGTCAAGGAGGAACAGACCATGATCTGTGCTCTAGACTGGTCCTTTCTCCTGTCCTCCCCACAATTCACAGAAAACCAGGGGTGAAAAAAATATTCCTCTTGTTATTAATAGAAGTAGAGCTTGGACACACGTTAGTGCTTTAAAGCAAAGGGGGGAAGATCAAGCATGAAGAAGTCGTGCTTAATGAAAGCAGCTTTGCTATTGTTAAAAAAGCTGCATAGCATCAATCATCCTTATCATTTCTGTTATCACTTCGACTGTTGGGAGAGCTAGTCCAAATCCTGCCACCACCAGGAAGCATCACCTTTGCACTGCCTCACTACGCCTCACGCAACTTCTGCCTCTCCGCAGAGAGCCAGGGTGTCACTGCGCTCCCTCAGCCCGCACCCCTGGGCTTTGCACCCTCCCTCCGGCTCAGGGCTGAGGGAACAGGCAGAGCGGGGCTGGGTAACGAGGGGCCTCCGCTTCCTCCCGTCCCCCGGAGACACGCACGTACGCAGGCGCGCGCACAACTCCTTTGCGGATGAGACATGGCACTGGGTACCGATGATGTTAGTGCAGGGATGAGTTAGCACCTTGCCCCGAAACCACGTGGGAAGCAATGGCTGGGAGGAAGGGACTTATTAATGTGGAGTCTCCGAGTCTTTGGAATGCAGCTCTTATCTCCCGCACAAGCTTTGGAGCGCTGATAACTTTGCAAGACATTTCTTTTCCCACACCCAGGCAAATCCAACTGCACTTCACTGGGTTTTCCATCCCCCAAACATGCAGGGGGTGGAAACGGGCATTCGACTGTAACAGTGCTCAGCAGCTCTGACCAGGAAAACTGAATCCCATCCGAGTTCCACAGCATACAGTCTCACTGGAGCTGTGTACAGGGATGAGGAGTTACTCAGTGTACAGCTACTGATTTCCTGGCAGTCACAAGAACCCTGAGCACAGCTGTGAAAATTGAAAAAAAAAATAGTTATAGCTCCTACACTCGAGTCAGCTGGCAACCTGCAGCACCTCGCCTGCCTCTAAGCTCTTTAACAATAGATGCATAAACACAGACAACCTCTCCATCCAAAGAGGCAGAGATTTAAATCCTTAATTAGCACATTTGGACGAGTCACCACAAATGAGATTAGCTTTTGCGTATCGCTGGGGAAGCAGTTGTCCCCCCTATAATATCCAAGTGGTGGGCCCTCAAGCTGACCTTGGAATTCCCCTTTGGATGTTCATCTGCTTTGCTCTCACCGGCACCGTCTTCCCCCACTGCAGGCAGCATCTCTTCAGGAGTTAACAGCCTGGTTTTACTATAGTCTGGTGCTAATACCAGACACGGGGGGACCAGATTTGATGTCAGCCACTCTGAATATACTGCATGGAATGAATAATTTCAATATGTAAAGGCACTTCCCAGGTAGCAAACCATTCAACGTGGAAAAGGGGCAGAAAAAAGGTCTCCATAACAGCACCTTGTTAGCCCGGCACACATCTGCGCTCTCTGTTTCTGGAGCCCTAACTGCTTTGTCTGCTGACAAACCCCTGGGTTTAGTGCTGTCAGCACTGCGGAGCTGTGGAGCCGCACAGAGCCAACCTGCGCTCTCATCTGCCTTCGCCTTCACCAAAAAAAACCCATGCCCACTTAAGCAAGGATACCTGAGCAGGGCTTATTGCTTGGCATATATAAGGCAGCTTTGATTTGGAGACCCCAGGAGGAACTCGCAGTGTCGCTTGGTCAAGAAACCTTGTCCTGACTTGTAGGCTGAAAAGCGACTGTTTTACAACCGTCTCGCTAAGAAATGCTGGGATAACGTGGGAAGGAGCACTGTACTGCTGCTAGAGGAAGAGGTTATCTAAACGTTTCAGAAGAGAACTTAAATCAGCCCTATTCACCATAATAACTCTTGGCTCTTCTGCAACACAGAGCAAGTAAATCTCGTGGAATTATCGGTCACTGGACACCCAAAAGGTAATGGTGTCACCAGCCAGGTGCTGCCTGATTTGAAAGATGGTTGTGGATACTACACCTGCATCACCAGTCACAGGAATGCGTGTGGGACACCAAGAACTGAGAAAGGAGGAGAAGAAGACATCGATTTCCTCGCATGGAAATTAGCCTTTGCTGTGTTACGAACCAGGGAAGGGATAGAAGAGCATTTGGCAGAGTTGGTCATTTTCTTAATTCTTCCTCTTGGCCTTGAGTTCTGGAAATAGCCTCACCCCCCTGCACACAGGCCCTTGCTCAGCCATAGGCCACGTGGCATAAATACTCTGGAGTGAAACCTTGTGGCTCTCACAAGCCACTTCCCTATGGACTAGCCTTTCCCTTACGCTCCTCAGTGAAAATGGGGTTTTTTTGAAGTTCTCAAAGACAGAAAAGGAGTTGGCACCTTTCTTTTTGAGTGACATTCATCTGTAGGTAAATTGATTTAATAGCTTGTTAGAGTGCCAATTAGAACCAACAATAACTCAATTGACCTATAACTGCCTTGGCACCAACACAGCTTTCAAAAATAAGAGAAAGGAAGAAATCTATGCTCTGGCAGATTGAGAGCTCCGATAGGCAGTTTCAAGAGCAAACTGAGGGATTCATGGGCTTGCTAATGAGATGCTCATAACACATCAGAAACAAAGACAAATTTCAATGGTTTCAAGCTAAAATGACACTATGTTATCTCCAGACAAAGATCACTCTTTTATCTGTATAATAAATGGATTTCAGTGCAGCAGCAGTGACTCTACAGTAGAAAAAACTGAGTGCAACAGAAAGCAGTAGTACAGTTACCTAACCAGAGTCACAGTGAGCTGAAAATTCAAATTCACCTGCTTATAATAGTACTGAAAAGTCCTACAGTGATTCTCTGTGTGCCTACCAACAAACACCTTTAGAAAATACTTTTTTTTCCCCTCAAAAAAAATCCATTTCACACTGATGCAGAGGAGATAGTGCTTGTGTGCAAATTCATAAATTTAAATGCTTAGCTCGAAGGATTGAGATAGTTCAAGTTTAAAAAAATAAAAAATGGGCAGTCTTCTAAACATTTCTGGGCTGGCAGTGTCCAAGGATGGAAGGAGGGATAATGTGGAAGGGTTTTAAATTACTAGGCAAAGTGATCCATTCTTAAATCAGGAAGGAAAGCAGGGACTGAGAAAACTGAGATAGTTTGAAGAGTCAGAGGGACGATAGCAGCTAAGAATATACAGAAGGAAAGGAAAGCATTTCGGGGAGACTCATCCAGGAAAAAACCTGAAGAATAATGATGGAGACTGACAAGGGAGGGAACTGGACTGAGTTAAGTGTACTGCAACTCAAGCATGGGCTCCCCGCTGAGAAGAGGCATCACTAAGAACTAAGGTGAGGTGGAAAACAGTGATCAGATGAAGAGCTGGGTATTGGCACCTAGGACTGGCTGGAGAAGAGACCTGCTACAACACGCCTGGAAAATGGGGATGGGACTGCTGGGATAAGAAACAAACTTGAAGTGAGGGATGGGGAAAACAACAGGTTGGAGAGAGTGGGGCAGAAGGCGTCATGCTTTGGTACTCAAGAGAAAACAAGCTGGAGAGTTTGTAATAAGCAGAGCACATTTCCCTTCTAAGCCTGGAGAGTAACCCAAGAATCTGGTGAATCATCGTTCTTTTGCTGTAACTACCTGCTACGGCCCTTACTTAATTCAGAGCAGAGGGCAGAGCAGCATATCCTCCAAAAGATCCATACTTGCTAATGAACCCAGAGATATTATTATGATGAGGATGGGGATTGATTTGCTTTTCAAAACCTTAACAACTGTACAAAACCACTGTATGACAAATTAGACTGCAAAGTGAAAAGCTCAGGTTATGAAATAGCAGGACGGAGATTAGCTGTACATAGATTTTATGTTACAGTCATGACACGAATCAAAACAGTTCTTCCCATAGAATTCATGCTTCTGATGAGGAAGATGAGAGGAAGGGCTTGAGGCAGACGTATGCTGGAAAGAGATTTTCTATAGGAACTCCTTTCTTGCACAAACTGGAAGGTTTATAATAAAAGAGATAAGGAACTGCAGAATGAGATGTGATGGCTAGGGCAGATGAGATTCCCTCTCTGCCAAAAAGTTCCTGCAGAGGTGTTAGGCAAATCACTCAATCCAAAACTGTAATTAGAACAATATTCTTAGGCAATGATTAAAGAGAACACTATGTCATTGTTTACAGCTATGGGTTTTTTTTTTTTCACTATAACAACAGATAAATTAACAAACACCAGAGGCCTGGCAAGAGGGTGGGTGGGATCGGCATGCCCATTTCTCAGTCTGGCTGCTCACCAAGCAAGTCTAAGAAATGGGCCAAATCAGAAGGTCCCAATCCTCTTATAGCACCCATTATTCCTCGAACAGGTAGTGATTACCTCCATGCCCTTGTCTTCTGGGTCACAGCGATGTCTGATTCCTGACTCAGCACCCAGAGAGGCAGAGCCCTGAACACAAGGTATGCTGTGTAATGCTCCGTACTCTGCAAAACAGGTCCTCAAATTGACTACACCAATTTAAGGAATGTTTTTGACCTTAATCTCTATGAGTCTCTGCCACGTCACTATAAACTGGGGATGATAGTACCAGTTTCCTAGCCAAGGTGACAGGAAGCAAAATGAACATTTATTACTATGATAGTTGAATATTTCATAAGTGCCAAAATAAAAAAAGGACACAAGGAAATTAACCTGTTTCTTTCAGGATAGGATCTGAATAAGATATAATAAATAAGGTATGCTATCTCATAAGGAGAGATGCAGAAAAAGTTAAATAGTTTTTCACAAAGAAACCATCCCTACGTGCACTGAATGGGCTTCTGTGGAAGAGATAACTATCTATTGGCAGATTCGTACAAAGGGCCTGAATTAAATTTATACAGAAAATCTTAATCACGGCACTTCCTTAAATCTCAGTGCTTACTTTAGTATTTATGGTACTCTTCTATCTCATTTTCTGCATGTGAACATACATGAAAATACCCTAATATATGATAATAGTCTTAAAACACATTCTGGTGATACACTGAGGTGTTTCGTTTACTGAGGCCTTCCTGTTTTCAGCTGCTGCCTTTTCTAGCACCTGAACATTTTTCGTACAAAAACTATATCCCTGCATCGATTGTTTAGGGAGGGATTTTTTATCCTCTGCCTCATGAACTAGGGCATGATGCATGTGATGACCTGCTCACGGACAGAAGTACGGCTGCACTAGCCTGCTCCCCTCAGTTCATGGTCACAAGCCCATGTTTCTTCTCCTCCAGCCTGCTTCACAGCCCACTGAAGACAACAGAATGGCAATCCATGCTGTTCAGCAGGATTTGGATTATCCCTTATATTATTCCTGTTTGGATCCTCTCGTTCTGCTCCAGCAAAACCGCCCTGGGAATTGGCAGGAAAGTTGTCTGCAGTAAAGACAGCAAGATCTGACTTCGGGAAAGCATCTCCCCTTCCTCAGCCAGCAGTGTCCCCACGCTATTTTGAGGGAACTGCCATCTGCATGAACAAGACAAGAAATCAGCCAAGTCTGTGAGCCGCCTGCCAATAACCCCGTGCCCGATTGGGATGTTGTGTTTGTTTCTAACAACAGGCACAGGTTCTGCTACTGATTGATGCAACTCTTTCCCTGACTTTTCCCTGTCAGCAGAGGTTTCACTGAACCAGAATCTCGATTTGCTGTACAAAAGGCTCCCACAATGGGCAGTTTTCATTTGACTTTGGTATGAGCAGGGGGCAAGTCACGAGATGGGAGCTTGCTGGTGTGGGCAGGTTCTGAATGCGGACAGGCAAGAAGCAAGGCTGGCCCAAGCAGCAGCATTCTGGGCAGCAGGTAAAGAAAAGGGCCTTATTGTCTGAGAGCGAGGAGAGCACCACCCACCTAAGTGAGTTACCAAAGCCAGAGAGCAGTGCTGCGTGCTTCACAAACTGCTTACCCTTCTAAAAAATAGGGCAAAGCTTATGCGTGAACTGTCTCCACTCTGGAAATCAGTTCTTCTCAGGAGAGTAGAAAAGGTAAATGCGCATCCCTCTTATTTTTGCTCAATCTCACCAGTGCTTTGGGGTTCAGTATTTATGACTGGAATTAGTAAATCCCACGGATTCCCCCTGTGAGAAGGCAGTTGGAATGACACTGCTCAGGGGTCTGGAGCAGCACAAAGGGGAGCAAATGATTTTGTTCTTCAGGAATTTCCCTACCTTATACATCGCACCTGAGCAGCTATTTCTTTGGGTGCCACAGAAATCTCCCCAGGTTCCCAAGCAGAGACGGGGCTCTGACAGAGGAAGCAAATGAAAAAAAAAAAAAAGGATCTGTTTGCAGACAAGTATTACAAGTAAGGGAGAAGAGTGAAAAGAAAAATTCTAAAATCTGAAGATGGGACTGTTATTGAGTGGAATATTTTCCATTGTTTTCAAGGAGGCAGCAGCTTTTTTTTTTCTATGAAGAAGTTAATACATTACTGGGCAGTGGATAATGTGCAGTTCTATTTACATCCACTGTTTGGACTATTTTGGTCCTTCAGATAGTATATCTGTTCTCCGGACTTTCTAAAAGCAGCATGCTACACTTTTTTGCAAGCAATTCTGGATAGCAGCTACAACCAATATGCTTCAGTCAGCTACAAACTAGATAGATCACTGTTTGTCTGGAATTTTTTTATTAAACCAATTGTACTGGATCAATGCTTCCTTTAAGCAATAAATTACAATTCTATCTACCCAGTGAAAAAGCTTTCAAAGTCACAGATAAATCTTGATCTAGGAAATGCAGTTTGGCTCTGCACCAATGTGCGATCAACCACAGATGCAAATAAACTCAAGCCTCCAGCACATATATCTGCACCTCAGAATAGGAACCTGTATTCTTATTTTCATTAGAAATTGCTAAGATGCCTTTTAAGTGCTTCTAGAACTAGTCCACTGCATTAGTCATGAGTACTCAGGAGCACTGAGTTTGGTTTTCATAAAGGTCATTCGGTGTCTTTTCCCCTCACAATGGACTAAAAGCAGAAATCAACAAAGCCTTAATCTGTATTAATTTGTTTTACTCTTGGAGGGTCATAGATTTGCCACTGGAATTAGCCATATTAGATGCTAAAACAATAATTTAATGAGACAATGATGAAAGCCTCTGTCCTACTCTAAAACAGGAACTCCTCTCACATAGGGCGAAGGAGAAGCACCTCCATGAAGTCAGAGGAATTACACCAATGTCATTTCACAGCAGAATCAAGCTCCAGTAAATAGGGCTGGAGCGTTCCCTTCAAAACTTCCCATCTCAAGCTGCACTGAGACAGAAGTCACGAGGTCTGGAGCTCTACCAAAACCCCTGGAGATGCACCTCACTCAGAGGTGAAACTGGTTTCTCCAAAAAGACAGAAAACAAGTCTGAGTCTAAATATTTATTAACTTGAACACCAAATGCTGCTGCACAGCTTTGGTGAGAGTGAAGTGCGGGATAACACCTCTTGCGAGATCCTAACGCTCCAGAATCTGCACCCATCTATAACATGGAGCAATCACACATTGCACTGCGTAATTTGCAAAGCAGAAAATAGAGTCCTTTGGGTCAAGGATATAGCTTTTGCAAATATTTTGATAATATCTGCTCTTCGGTGCAATATGCTGCATTTCAGAGGTCAAAAAATGTTATTCGTATTCATGTGAGTTGTTTCCAAGACAGATGCTTTAGTGGCATTCAGAGAAGGAGGGAATACAAAACCCGAACAGAATCCAGGAGAGCTCCCACTCTTCTCCTTCAAGACAGCCATTGTTCATAGGCCATTTTTCATGGAAGCCCACACGTTTCTCTAAAAGGCAGTCATATTCTAACAGATACGCTGCAAGTGACCTAGAAACAGGGGTGAGCAAAGTTCCCCAGAAAATGTCCATGCTGACCATGCAGTAGTGCATCCAGCTCCTCTGGCCTCTTCAAGTATCTCTGTACTACAAATATCTTACTACCCCTGCCCCATCTGATGTTGAGATATATAATATTAAGGAGAAAGCACATATTTGTGTTCTAGGCTTCTAGCAGCAATTTAGAAGAGACGCAAGTGGTAAGTGGTAAGATAGCAGCCTACTCGGAATCTGGCCCTGAGCAGCGAATCTCTTGCACCAGGATACAGGGACCCAACTCCATGTGCTTTCTCTGTACAAATGCAAAGCTATGTCACGGGAGGATTTTATTATTAATAGGAACGAGTCATACATGCATTCATATATATCTGCATCCACACGAATGTCTGAGCGTTAGCAGACTCAGTGTGATCAGCTGGCTCGGGAGAGTCTTGCTTGCCTGCATATTCCATCCCTTTGTGGAAGGTTAGGAGAGGCCCTATAGCCAAGAACCTTAGAAATAAAATCTTACCTCATCATTCACTGGGCTGTTTTAAGGAATAAGCAGTGGTTTGCTAGGAATTTTAAAAAAATAAACTCTTAGGACTATCTCACCTTGGGCAAGGTGGTTACCTCAGCTACTGCTACAATGCCCTTACTGAAGTTTGCCGGTCCGGTTCTATGCTGGAAACATAAAGATGGAAGGGAATAAATCCTCTACCCAGATACATAAAAGATACGCAAACTGAACGCTGCTTTTCCATAAATCCAAACACAATTCAGAGACTCAATCCAAGATTCCTTGAGGGTGTGACACACAGAGAACCCCTTGCTAGAGGAAGCACAGTAGATAGGGTTTTAACTCCGGACTAGAGGTAAATAATACAAGATCTATAGCCAAGAGTATGAAATTGATTGTGTTCTTTTCAAAGGTAATCACTCGCACATTTCACTGTGTTTGTGAGGTGTGACTTGATCAGTCACAACTGGGGGGGCTATTTTATACTCTTTCCAACCTGGGTTTGAATAAGATTGTACTTGCAAGGACTACAAATCATGATGTAGCTACTGGAAACCCTCATCTGCTCGATCAGCTGTGCGCTTGGGACACTTGAATGCCCTGAATTTAAATGACAACGCAGTCTTCCAATTCACATAGCCTTCTAATAACATTTGTTAATCCAAGCAAATATCAAGGAATCTGTTCAGTGCCAGTGCTGAATCTTCTCAGCGTGTGGACTGCTTGCTAAATCCCTATAAAGGTAGTGTCAAGAGGTTTCTGTTGTTTCTGTCTTTGGGCACCCACATCCACCCTGGCGCTCCTTCCTGCAATTATCTTGCTAACTGTATTGTAGGGAATAATGCAAGGTTTCCTGAAGGGTCCAAGAATTCAATAAAATCATACAGTTTGATAGATCTGTGTTTGAATAATGTTCTTCTCCTGCATGCTTTTAAATTTGAGACGTAAGCCAGTTGTAATTAAAGTTGAAGCAATAAACCTTAGCCATTGATTGCACTAAGTAATTAATTATTGATTGCAGTACTTTGCATACATATTGCAGAGGACAATTCACTTGTGCAGTAGACAATATTTTACTCAGAAATACCCAAACACAACCCCTCTGCCACACAGAACTACACAAAAATTGTCTCTAGGCTTTACAAGTTCATTTCCTTATTAACCTTCATGGAAACATTGCTGTCTGAGTGAAAGCAAGCTGCTATTTTCATAAAGACATTGTTAACTATTCCCTATCCAAATTCCTTTTGCAAATAAGGATCTACAGATGCAAAAGAGGAAATCTTCCCCTCTAAGAGTCGGAAGGTGTTAAGTTCCTTCTTAATGACTGCTGCTGTCCCCTGCACAGGAGGAGCGATGCTGCAGTAAGAAGCCCTACAGAATAGCACCAGTGGCAACATCCTTCCCCAACTCTCCGGGAAGGAGAGGGGAGAGGGCTTTGAGGCACGAAAATGGGAACTGAAACGTTAATCAGGCAGCCCATCTGCTCTGAACTGGAGATGTAGGACTAGTTAAGCAGCAGACACCACGCTTTTAGTCTAGAGCTGTGCATCAGGTGGGATCATTTTTCCCCATTTACACTGAACTTACAGAGAGGCTTTCCCTTATAAAAAGCCAAAACGAAAGACGTTTGTTCGTTTAAAAACACAATTTAAAATGAATAATGTGTGGGGACACTAAAATTAAGCTTAAATATAAATGAAACCTGCAGATGGCTTGACTTTAGACCTCGGATGTGTCCTCCAGCTCCTCTGACTAGTAAATTAGCAAGGAAAGTTATGCCTGGGTGTGTGCTCTGTGCGGAAAGGTCTGAGCTGGGCACGGTCAGGAAGGGGCAGGGGGCAGGCCAGCTGTATTTGAGTGGGCCAGGAGGGGGGGATTGTACCTGAAGTCGCTGTAGGGATGGATGATCCAGAACCCGGCAGATTTAACCCTTTCCTGCTCCCTCTCCACGGCCTTCTGGCTGCCAAACATCCTCAAGGAGAATTTGTTGACCCCCGGCTGGAGCATGGCCCCGAACTGCCTCTGCATGAAACCGGCTTGGCCCAGCCTCTGCTCCTCATCTGGGGTGATCTGGTCGCACCCTCCACCTCCTTCCACTTTGATGGAGGTAGAGGAGCAAGCCCGGGCGGGCTGCTGCTGGGGCTCCGGGGGGGAAGCCGGTGGTGGGGGCGCAGGCAGTCCCTGCTCCAGCTCCCCACTGCCGGGGGGGCTCTTGTCCTCACAGGGGGAGGCTGGCTCCCCTTCCCCGCCGATCAGCCTCTTCTCCTCGGCTGCATCGTGGAGGTGCCTGCTGGTCAGTGAGGACAGGCTCCCTTTGAAGCGGCGGCAGTCCCCGTTGGTGCTGGTCTTGGCGCCCTTGCTGCCTGCCTCCGTCTCCAGGAGGCCGGGGTCCCCCCCTCTGCCGGGGTCTCCCCCGAGTGCCCGGGTGCTCCCAGCAGAGGGCGAAGGCAGTGGCTTCAGCCTGATGCTTTTCCTCCGGGTGTCCTTGTCGCTGTCATCCTCCTCGTCCATGATCGACGCCTTGGGTCCTATCTGCTGGGGCAGGCTGTAGAGCCTCTTGCGCATAGAGGGGGGCAGCTTGTCCATGGCCGATGCTGCTGCTGCTGCTGCTCAGATAGAGGGAGAGACACCCCCCCCGGGCTCTGCGAAAGGAGGGGAACCGTCACTGCCCCCAGGCCCTGGCCCCTGCTCAAGGGGCTGAAAGGACCAGAGACTGGCGTGTCATCTCCTTACCAGACTGTGGCATCCACAGGCTCTGCATCAAAACACAGGCTCTGCATCCAGAAGGGAAGGGAAGGGAAGGGAAAAAAAAAAAAAAAAAAAAAGAGGGAAGGCAAAAAAGCCCCCTCCTCCCCAGACTCCTCCGATGTCCCGATTTGGCTACTTGCTGCTTGTCTCCCCTTGGTGAGTGTTACTGCAATCCCTGTCTGCTCAGATCCAGAGCACTGGGCAAGAAGTCTAGAGGAGAGCCACACACTTCTGGCTGGAAGGCGAGGGAGGGTGGCAGCAGCAGCAGCAGCCACCTTGCCATGTTGGCTTCGAGATGCAAATGTGCCGTGTCTCCCGGCGGGCAGGCATCATCCGGAAAGCGAAGCTCAAGCCCGGGTGCCTCAAACTCCTCAACCTGCCGGCCAATAACACAATGAACTGCAACCTGCAGCAGCCACTGCTTGCTTACATCACTGTCATCACTTATTCCTCATGCAGCCCCTGCTCCTGGGAATATTCATGAAGCGATCCCATTCTATTGGGTTGCCATAGGAGCGACTACTGCACACAGGCTCTGCCTACCTGAGCCAGCACCCGGACTTCTTAAAAGGGCAACGCCTGGCTGCCAAGGGGGTGTGTGTGGCCGAACGGGCGCCGCATCGCCGCCGCCGGGCTGGAAGGACCGCGCCGCCCCGGCGCTGCGGAGCTCCCGCCGGGCAGCCAGAGTCACCCGCCGCCGGGCTACGGCCACCGCCGGCCGAGCCGCCATCCTCCCCGGAACGGCACCCAACCGCGCGGGGTTAAAAGCGGCGGCATCATCAACAGTACAAAATAAATAAATAAAAAAATAATAATAAAAAAATACAAACAGGAGCAGGAAGATTCCTTTTTTCCTCTTAGATGCTGAGGATCCTTTCTCCTGCGGGGAGTTGGGGCGGGTTTGCGGGGTTTGTGGGAAGGGGCAAACCCAAATCCAAAGACAAAACAGCGGTTCACCTTGAAAATCTCACTTGCATGCAAAGCAGGGGCTTGGGGAGTGCCCGTCTTTTCCAGCAGAAGTTTGCCTGCTGGGAAACACGTTGCGTTTTGTACCTGTCTGCAAACCACCCAAGGTTTGGGAAGGTTGCTTTTTCCTTTGCTGCCTTATTTCCTTCCTTGGTAGACACGCCGAACGGTACTATTTCTCCCCTGCGGGGTTGGATCTGTAGAAGTCATTCAAAAAAAATAAAAATAATAAATTTAAAAAAAAAAAAAAGGCAAGCTGCATCTCAAAGAGCTCCCCTACCGGATTGAGGGAGGCTGGACGGGGATGGCAAAGGAGTGTGTGGGATGCGTGGGCTTCTCCTACGATGCGGGGAAACCCACTTCCCAGTGGGCACCTGAGTCAGCGCTTTCTACGGCTCGCCCTCCACTCGCCCGTCTCCCGGGGGGGCTGCTCCAGGGAAAACGACAGCTCCCGGTGGGAATCCTTCTGTCTTTCACTGCTGGCTACAATGCACCTCGTATAATAGAGGCCAACGCAGTGGGAAAAAGCTAAAATCAGGCTTTTCCTTACTTTTTGTTCTTTTTTTGCAGAAAAGAGGGAAAAGGGGTAGCAATCAATTCATTTCTGTGCTTCTTGGGAATGGCTGTTTATTCCATTCTGTTTAAGAAGCTCTTAGATTGATAAACTAGTTCCAATTATTTACTAATGCAAAGCCTTCAGAACCAGTGGAGTTAAATTAAGAATCTGTTTAGCCATGTATCTGTTCGCATAGATTTTTGCATGGATTCACTATCTGCGGCTTTCTAGAACGTTTTGTTGTTTCAGACATTTAAAATCCTACCTCCTAGGAGAAGGAGACCACGTGAACGGTGCAGGCAGGCAGGGAGGCTGAGTGCGGGCAGCCAATGCCCACTGCAAGCAGCGAGGAAATCCTCACCCCATCCCCGCGCTTCTGCTTTCAGAAGCAAATAGTCACCTTTTCCCTTCCAGGAGTCACCTGTCACCACCCTGAGGTAACTCTGCCATTTAAAGCAGCAGGATGTTACTTAGGCTCTTACTTGAAGGAAATGCAGCCATCAGCAGTGATTTCACCCTACACACAGACAGCACATGCTTCCTCATCCTTGCTTGCCTGCTCTGGCTCTTGAATCCTTTCTCTGAAGCATTCACCTGCTCCTCTTCTCCTCCCACCCCCCGGCACAACCTAGACTGTCTGTGACTCATTTGAAATACTCCACAGCGAAGCTACCCAGTGCAAATATTATTTAATATTATTATTTTCATCACAATTTCTGGTAGAACAGGCTTTTTCGGGGAGGGAAATAAATCTCAGTTTTCAAATGCTCCTGTAGATTAGATAATGCAAACTAAGCGAGTGATAGCATTAAAGGTCTTTTTCCTCTTCTTCTTCCCTCCTCCAGGCACTAAGGAGGCTGAGGTGTAAGCACTTCTGTGCCTAAGCTGCAATCAACTGCCTTCCAAAAGGATGTGTTTTGATTAATGAGGTGCATAACATCTGAAACTGATGCAGCTTCTTAAACACAGTCCCTAATGTTCCCAGAGAATGACAGAGCAATAAAGGACGTGCTCAAGGAATCAAGCCGTTCGTCCTCTTTCAGCTATAGGTGTTGTAGCTGCCTCTCGGAAAATACCCACACCCTTTATTTCCCAGCCTTTCTGGGGTTATTCTCCGAGTGCCGCCTTATTTGATGGCACAAATAAGATTCTCTTACAGCCCTGAAGCGGGGAATAGAACACACCCGAGCATCCAAGCAGCAGAACGTTCCTTTATCACTTCTGTAGCTAGGAAAGAAAATTCTCAGGTGCAAAGCCTGAGGCAGGCTGGCTGGCACACGGGCTGCACAATTCTAGCAGCGTGCGGCTATCCCCGTGCCTGGAATTCTGCCCAGCACTTCCAAGTGTCCAGCCTATATACGATACATACCATTCCTCAGCTAGAGAGAAGTATTTTAAGGGTTTTTTTATGGGGGTGACACCACTTATGTTACATCTTACATCTAACTCTAAAGCAGTGAGCTTCATTTCAGTATCAGACCTGCTTTGAAGCAATTTTTCAAGCACATAATTGTAGCAAATACTGTAGTCCTATTTTGAAAGAAAAAAATGCTTAACTTGGTATAAGAACCCAAAGGGCTGTATCAAATCTAGCCCTCGTCTAGCAGGTGGCCAAAGCAGGTAGCCCAAAGTGCTAAAAACTAAAATGGTCATTCTTGTGTTGCTCTGTCTCTAAATGTGGGTTCCTTAACACTTCTAAAATCTTGGCTCCAGGACTTACAGGTACCAAACTCAGAGGAAGTTTTAAAGTCCTTAAAATGTAAGGACAATTTTGTGTCCAGAGAACTTCAAAGTAATGATATTTTATTTGAGAGCCTTCCAAGAACTAAGTGCAGGAGGCTGGGAATTATCCTTGTCTACCGGTATGAAACTACTATCATGGCCATGATTTATTGTCGGCATTATGGCAGCGCTTCCCATGTCAGCAAATGGACCTCGAGCAGCACAGGTTTGGAACATTTCAGAAAAGCCAGGACTGTTGTAGGACTAAGTCTTGCCTATCACTGGCTGCACACAACATTCAAAGGGGGTACAGAGAACGCACCCGCCAGGAAAAGGGAGAACTGGTTTTGAGGGAAATGATCTCCTTTTTAACAATATTTGTCAGATACTGCTCCAAGACTTGGCATAGATACAAAGGGAATGGATTTAGTAGGGAGAACACAGATGAAGCTGCCAAAGATTCATTTGTTTCTTAGGGGATTTTGCCAGCTCATATATACATATATATGTACATATATATGTGGTGTTATTTTAATAAAAATCCAGTGCAGCAATGCAAATGTGAGAAATCACATTCCTGATGAGCTCAGGACTACAGAAGAATAGACTGAGTGCCATAAAAACTGCTGTTCTCTAGCTCAGCTCAAGCTCTCTCTGCATGCCAGCCTGGGAGGACCACCTTTGCTTCAGTGAGAGTTTCAGTTACCACCCTTGAACCCTTGGATTCTCAGATTAAAAAAAGAGTCAACAAACATGTGGGATAGATCGGAAGAACAGGAACAAGTCCTTTCAAAGGCGCCTATTGTTCCTAGCAGGCAGCAAGTAACTCAAAATTGGCATTTGAAATTCATGAAATATTCAACAATACAAACCAGGGAAATTCTACCTCAGAGTTTTAGCGGTAAAGTCTGCACTCGCTGCCTCCACACTTTTTTATCATACCTAGAAGATAATAAAGAAATAATCACCATAAATACACAAATCCTATCTCCCCCTCGCCCCTATTAATTACCCAGGTGTGCTGTCACACTTGTACTCATTGAAATTCAGCCAGTGCTTTCTCATTGCTCGATCATGTTCCTTATAGAGAGTGTAAAGTGGGAGGGGATGGATCTGCTGGAACATATGCTGAAACCTATGTAAGGCACAGAGAAGAGGGCACCTGAGCATCTGGCCAGGATAAGAACCGCTGAATTATGGGAAGTGAGATCCATGCCAGGATGCAGGACTCTGGGGACTCAGCCCAGAGGGCAGGGGGGAGGGAGAGAGGAGTCCCACCGAGTGGGACGTCAGGATGGAAGGAGGAAGTCCACTTCTTTTGGGTGGGAGAAAGAATCGTTCAAAGTCCATCAGTGGGACAAGGGAGGTACCGAACAGGTCCCTAACAAGAACGGGCTGCGGAGCCAGGCAAGAGAGGGAGCAGCAGGAGATGAGATACACAACAGCCCAGGAAAGCTTGTCTCAGGAACTGCTTGGGAAGCGATCTTCATTCCAGCTTCCACTGGTAAACAAATCTGGGGCAATCCTACTCTCTGCATCCTCACAACCAAGATGAAAATAGGAGCCCCTGTCTGGGATATAGGGGAATTATTGGGAATGTGCTTATAACTAACAAGTAGCTTTGCTGCTGGGCTGCAAAAAAGGAAATGTTATCCAAAAAATCAGCCATGTTGTTATCTATGGAAAGAAGTTACAGGCTATGAAGAAAATAAACCTCTGAGATTTTCAGGATGTTTAGATGTCTTGCAAAAACTGGCAAACCTCACTGGAGCAAGGAGCTAAAAATCAGAGCTAGAAACAGACTGATTAGCGTGAGCATCTCGCCACCGGACCTTTAATATTCCCCTTGGAGAATAGAAAACTTAATAGAAAAATAGAGACCAGTAACCAGGTATGAAGCTGTGAGGAAGAGAAATTATACAGAATCTGAGAAGCTGCTGAGATTAGAGCAACTATATGATTTAGCCACTACTACTTTTAGTTCACAAAGTACCTACATTTTTACATTATGGTCTAAACTCTACCAATGAATTTTCCAATATTCACATTGAAATGCTCATATTGAGCTTGTATCTCAGACTTCAATAAAATTTGCCTTCCAAATGCCTTCCATCAAATTTCTATTTAAAAACTGAGCACTAGCTTATTTTTCTACCCTCATCTGGAATTATGAGCCAGCATGGGGAGGTTTGCTCAAACTGGATCAGTTCAGTGACTATCAAATGACTTTCTCAAAATAGCGCCTTTCACCAGCATTTAATGAGCTGTAGCTTCACAAAGAATAATGGATCCCTCTTCACAAGTCTGTCCCCGCCGATGTGTCTTCTGTCTACATGAACTGCACTATTTTATATTATCACGCAGCGCTGGATTTGATGGGAAATGTGCTATTGTCTCCAACAACACTAATGGCAGCCCCCAACTTTTCCAAGTCCGGGCTCTGCTCTCAGTGATCTCAATTCTGTCGGGACTGACTTTAACCCTTTCTCATCCTCAGGAAGTGAATCAGATGAGCTCAACATCATATTGTTGGCGCAACCTCAAAGCAAAGTTTCACAGCCATACCACCTGTCAGCCATTTATACAGCTCTGATTTAAGAACTCATAATCCTAATGGATGTATCTTAACAATACCTTCCTGCAGCAAATTGCTGAAGACAGGCAGAAGATTTAAAAATTTGAAACAAGAGACTAATTGGAAACAAGATGCTCTGTGAGCAAAATGGCTCTGAGAGAAATGTCCCACAGATTTATGCCTTGTGACTGGAGTCTCCCATGTCTAATGTGCAGGATTCAATGCAAACTTTTCCCCTATAATTCATAATTGTACTGTCATATATAGATTCCTTGATGTGTAGTCATTTATTGATGCCAATGCCGTAGGCTGCAGCAGCTTTGAGGAAAAGACCCTCAGAGGTCCCTTCCAACATAAATTACCTTTTAATTCTATGACTCTCTGACTCAATGGGAATTCTCTCTTTACTCCAGCTCCCTACCTTCACAAACATGTAGGAAGATACTATATTCGCGACAAAATCCCTCTGTCAAATTTTTTTAAAAAACATCAAACAGATTGAAATATTAGTAGGAGGGACCTGACAGACTGATGGATACAAAGCATGACTGTATAAGCTTCATTTCCTCAGGTAAGCAGCTAAGAGTAATTTCATGATTTTGGAGAACAAACTCAGCCATTTTCATGCTTATTCATGATTTCTCAACTCCTGAAGCTAGCAAAATTGCAAAAACAAGCTTAGTCAGTATCTCTAAAGAATATGGCAGTAGAAGAACTTCCAGCAGAGGATTCCAGTTTATCATCACCCCTTACGGATACCCCTGGTTGTGCTGCTGCCCACAGAGGGATGTTTCAGGTAGTTATCCCTCCCACTCAGCAACTTCAATGCAGTAGAATTTAACTGCCAATAAAAACAAGGCCAAAGGCAAGGGAGAGAGAGTATTTCTGTCTGCATTTCATTCCTCTACAAACAAGCAACCAGGTTAGGCCAGTCTGAGTCCTCCAGACATTCCCATTATCTTGCAAGAGAAAGGAGTGATTTGTGCCACTGCCACCTCTGCTGCTCAGCAGCAGTGTCTGCAAGTGCCAGCAATGCTGGGTGCCTCAGTGAACCAGCAGGGGAAAGGGAAGAGGCACCAGTTGATAAGGCTACAACTAATTCCGTGAGATTCAAATAAAGACCTCCTCTCTCTGGGCTTTGCTTTTAGAAACCAGCCCTCCAGTGATGCTGCATGTAATCCACTCAACACCAGAAGGGTCCTGTGGTTATCCTAAACCTGGGGATTATTTCCCAAGTTTGCGCATGCCTATGTTTACGTATGCACATTGGTGTTTCTGCTCATCAAGCTCTTACCTCAACTCTAGATCAAACAAGTACTTTAGGTCCAATTTGGGTCTCCGTCATTTCTTTCTTTCGTTTGATTATAAGTGCTACGGAGGCATCTAGAAAATTCTGTTGCTACCGAAGCCCCAGCAGAGGAAGGTAGTCCAGTCCCAGTCTAAAAAGAAGAGGAACGGAATATAGCAAGAGAGTAAACAATCTCATGGTCTTCAAATGCCAGCTCAGTGCTGGGAGTTTCCTTTTCGTGTGCTTAGCTTTAGAGAAGGCTCTGTTGAGAGGAGCTACAGCAGGGAGAAAAGACAAATAAGGGTAGATCCAAAATAGAAGAAAAGTAACTAAGGACATGGAAAGAGGACAGGGAGAGAACTGTATCCATTGCATCCGCCTTTCTCTATGATAAAGTCGTGCTGCAATGTTACTGTTAAGGAGGGTATGAGCTTCCATTATAAGCTTCTTTATGGTCATTCTTGTTCTCAACCAATTAAGCTGACATTCTGAAAACCTGATCTTTACCAAAAAGTGAATTTCCTTATTTTGAAAGTTAAAACCTGCTGGTTTGGGGAACAAGAAAGTTGTAAATGTAGAAGAGAAGAAAGAGAAAATGCACTTCTCCTGTATTTTAGGAACCAATGTATTACCCAAATGGCTAATAATAAAATGATATTTGGACTTCCTAATAAAAGGATATGCAAGTGCTGTACACTTGACAAAGACTAAATACCCAGTAAACCCAGAGGGTGGAGGCAGAGGTTCATTCAGTATTTTCTTACCTTTGCCTCTCCTTCCCTGGATGGCCCTTGCCAGCCACATCTATTCAGACCATGTGCCCTTCTACTAATTAGTATCTGTCATGCAGGAATCTCCCTAATTCTCAGGCGCACAGACTTCAGACTAATGAACTTTTTATCTTCCACAGCGCCACACAAGCTGGCCCTGATTAAACAATGTCAGATGCTGAGATGCTGCTGGAGCCGAGCTGCAAGACGGTGTTCAGCTGGGCACAGGGTGGGAGTGCCCAGTCCTGCCTCACGCTGCGGCAGTTCTAGAAGTCCACCCAGGGACTCCCCACTTGATTAATTTTCACAGCCTGTGCTTTCATTTGTTTTCAACACTCCGCTGACCTTTGTGTAAGAGTTTAAACAAAGCTCTACAGACACTTGAGGCCATCGCCTTGATAGTATCAGTTCATCATTGTATAAATTTGTCTCAGTGGATGGTAGTCTTGTGTTTGCGTGTGTGTGTTTGTGCGAGGGGGAGGGATCCTGCTCACCTGGCTCTTCTGTGAACGCTGAAGTGTTTTTCAGTGAAATCAATGAGAAAACTTCGGACTGCATCTAATGTTACTGCTCTGTGCTGTATAATGCAAAGGGATGACAATACACAGCAGTTTGAGATGCTGCTTCCTGGACTCTGTCTTCTTTTCAGACAATGCCCTTTCCCACGTGATTTGTAGAAAGCTTCCTGGGAGCAGGAGTCAGGCCTTCCTGGTTTCCCTCTAAACCATTAGCTGGCGGAGTCATATTCCCTCCTGTGCTCTCTGACCAACTGATGGAATCTTAAATCTTCTGTTCAATGGAGCAACTTCACGAAGATGCTTCCTGTGGGACACTCAGGAAATAGGAAAGTGGCATTTGCTTCACCAGTTGCAATTTAGGAGAAAAGAGTATGAACTGTTCTGTTGGTGTTTTTTTTTAAAAAAAAAAAAAGCTTAAATCTTCATGAGAGGGTTCTAGATGATACGAAGGTAAATGCAGCCCCGCACATGGCTGAAGTGTGGTGAGATGATGGGAAGAAGCAATTTGTGGCTGGTTGGTTTTGTCAGCATTTCCTTCATGGCTAGGTTGCTTCCTGCTCAGCAGGCAGGATGGCCTGTAGTCCCTGGAGAGCCACCAGGACAGAAAGGTTCAGTGTCCCACTCTGGGCTTGGTGGGACCCCCAGGAGTTACAGGTTGCAGTGCACAACACCTTTGAGCACCCGTATCTGTGCTGGGTCTGGCATAAAAGACTTGCCTGAGGTGACACAGGACATCTGTCCGTTTAGCTTCCCAGGTTATACATGTTCCTACAGTTCTAACAGAAAGTTACTAGAAAAATGTATTTATGTCTGCTTGCTGCTTCTGTTTGCTACTGCTGGAAAAAACTGTATAGATATAGATACATATATATAAAGTATCTTAGCAAAGCAGACCGAGACACTGCAATCGTTCTCTCCTCCTACTCTCAGGGAGGGATGTCAGACTAAACAGCACTCTGAAGCTGGTGAGATCTCAGTGCATACTGTACCCCAGAGGAAGCACTTAAGGTTAAGGAATAACAACAACAAAAACAACAACAACAACAAATATCACTTTCCCCCTTCTGAGCAACTTCATGTCACGGTGAATGCTTGACAGGCTGCTGTTCGAAGTCTGCTTGAAGAAAAATTGTATACGTTATTAGCCACTTCCGTGCTTGTTAATTCTGTTTTTGTTTTTCACTGTTCAAAACCCTTCACAAATCCCCGTTGCACTGGAGCAACAGACTCCTACTTCCTTAGATTTGCAGGTTTCACTTAACAGGATTAGGTGACAGGATTTATTTAGAAACGTGTGGGATAAAAATACCCAGTTCATGAGTAATGGGGGGGAAAGCTCACAATTTTGTTGTTGCTTTTTTAAATTCAAACTTCTCAGCAGGGGAAAAGGTTCAGATCAGGTGTTTGCCACCCACACTCTTCAGTGCCAGAGAATGCTTAACTTTTTCTAGCAGGGGGAAGACTGGAGTGGAATAAATAAAGAATACTGAGTCTTGCTGTGAGACCTACAGGATGTGAGATTTGAAATGACTTGATCTTCCCACTGACACGGAATTTGTTAAAACATCTTCCTGTGACTTTAAGTAGTCTGAAGACTTTGCTAGCTTGCTTTTCACAAGAGGCAGATCTCTATTAGTCCAAGCTGGCTATAACATGTACCCCTCAACCATGCACTTACTCCCTGCTCTACAAGAGGGTGGTATCAGAGCTGCTTTGGTGATTCTGCCCTTCCCTTTTTCCTAGAAGGCCTGCCCAGTGCAGAAGATGCTCAAGAGGTGGTTAAACTCTACTCAGGACTGGCTTTGCTGCTTGTGGTAGATGTTTGCACCAAATCTAAGCTGAACATCCTGCTCAGTGGAAAAGAACTGGAAGACATACTTTAACAGAAATGATCCTGGAAGCTTCATCTTTTTTAGTGAAGCAAAAGGAAGTATAAGTAATTATTTGATAATAATCTGCAAGTACCGACATGGAGAGGTGGAGACTTGAACACAGAGGAATCCTCACACCAGCAGACACAGTTGCAAAAGCGACGCTGCCTGGAAGCTACGAGCATTCAGGCCAGAATTAAGTTAATAATTTTTAATGTTGAGGGCAACTAACCTCTAGATTAACATGATGAAGTTTTTTGTAGATTCTCTGTCATGGGAAATTTTAAAAACAAGATTAGGTATTTTTTATAAAAGATTTTCTTAAGTTCAATCTCAGACATTAGATCGGAATCTGCAATTAATTTGGGTTAGTCCTGGTTCATGTCACACAAAAGTCTAGAGTAAATGTTAATAATGTTCCTTTCTACATTAAAATCTAGAAAACTGGAAAAGCAAATGACCAGTAACAGTGGCTAGGAATGCTCACACCCTTTTCTGCTCATTTATGAATACGCTGAACTGCCTGCATCCCAGCACAAATCCCCAAAGAACCCCTTTGGCACCATTCTTCTGCTGTGAAGTTTGATCATTTACTTTTACCATCTGTTTCTGCTGTCTACCCAACTACACACACACATCCTATGACCTTCCTTTGTCCTCTTTGGCTGCTTAGTTTCTGCAAAAACTTATTTGCCAAAGCCTTCTGAAAATTCAAACGGACAGTATAAATCAGCTCACCCTTACTCCATTTATTGATGACTCCTCAAAGATGTCCAAGAGATCTGTAAACTATTAGGACTCCCCTTTACAGAAGCCACTTTGACACTTCCCAAGTAAACCGAACTAGATCATATTTATCCAAGTTCATGTCCTGTAGAATGTTTCTGGTCCTCAGAAGATCAGGATTCTGGTTTTGATTATAGTGATCTATTTGCCTATTAAAGCTTTCCTTCTAAGCTCGGAAAAACAGTTAGCCATTCTCAGATTTTGTTGTGCTGCACTTTTAATAGGATCGTAGCCAAGTGCTGCATGTGTCCTTTATAAAACCAGTATTATAAACCAGAAACAGACCGATTTTTCTTCTAAGAACCGCCACTACTATTGCCGTAGCACCCACCTGGCAATGCAATACTGACTTCACCTGACTTGCAACACCCCCATTCTGTCCCTGCCAACATCTTCTGCAAACATCAGCAGTCCTCACACACACTCTGCTCCATTACTTGGAGTGGGAAATTTCTCCCTAGAGCAGAACTGCAGGAAGAATAGGGGTCTGAACACTCAGTTGTGTAAATCCTAGTCTGCACAGAAGGTGTATAGCATGTAGTTACTGTACTCAAAGGACGAGAATACTGAATTGTATTGCTTATTTGATCCGACATACAGCAGAACGCTTGCTTAGTGTGGAATCTTATCCCACTACACAGCTTTGCAAGTCAGCCAAGATCTCTCCACACTCTTCTGGTTGAAATCATACCATCCTCCTTATTCAGCTCTGTGTTTTGCTTACACTTCTGATACTTTTCAGTGCCAGCTCTGGCACTCTGATTAAAATCAGCCTGGAGGGGATTTGTTAGCTACATGTGCCTAAAGCTGAGTTAATACTTTTCCTTCCTATTCCTTGGCTTCTCTCATACTCTTGGTGGAACTCCTAACATGCCTACAGGGAAAATGACAGTGTCATATGGCCTTTGGGTCATTATCCCCTGAGGGTTCACACACATTGTCAGATGCTTGAGCCCACATGAAATGGGAGTAAGTACAGGCTTTGGGGTTTTGTGGGCTGAGTATTGAGAATCTCCCAGGCTAGACCATCACAAACCCAGTTTCAATATTGTCTTGCTTCAAAGAAAGACACAATGGATTCTCTGGGGTTATCTCTTTGCTTCTTGCAGATATCTTGCTGGGAGCACAGCAGTGTGGCCTAACAGCGAGTCCAAATTAAAGCCCACAAATGGTAAACTTTGCAGGTGCATAACATTCATTCTCCTGTCGAAAATGAAGGCAACATAACGAGATTTCCCAGTCTGTGTAACTATACTGCATGGGTTTCCAAATGCAATGAAGTCAGCTTTCGCCTTTCATGTTTTATTAATGCCTTGTAGCTAAGTAAAATGACTAATAAACTGGCATTTTAAAGAACTGGATGGAGCCATTCTGAAGACTGAATAATAACTAACCATTCATTTACTAAGTTCCCTCTAGCAGTTTTTCAGTACACACAGAATGAAAATCAGGGAGCTACTGAAATGAGTTCACCCTCCTTTGCAACAAATATGCTACTTACTGCAGGTGTACAAATTCACTTCAGCACCTTCTGTCTAGTTTCTGCGTAGGGAAAGGAAGGAAAGATTGTTACCTGGCCCAGATTACAAAGTCAATGCTGGACCCAGAATTTAAAACCTGTAACAGCCTTGCTGGCGCATCCTAATCGTTAGTCACCATTCTGCAGCATGTTACAATGGAAAAAAGTTAAAAAGCTAAAGATTCCCCAAAGTCCAAATTAGTTGGAGGTGTTCTTTACTTATAAATTCTCTCTTTCGTTCTAGTTCCTCTTTATAAAGGGACCAAAGAGAGAGGGTTTCCTGAAGCAGGGAAGACTAGACAGAGGTGCTCTTAGATCTGTGTTTTCCCCGAGTGAGAACAGGATATTCACATATATTATGACTCCCACATGCGCTGCTGGGACAACGCCCATCGCCAGTATTTTCCTCTCTACTAAAAATTAAAAGAGGAATACCATATGCACGGCTTTATTTTCTAAGCAAGGCACATTTGTACCTTATCAAGCTGCTAGCCTTTGTGACTGTTGACTGAAGCATGAGAAGAAGTAAGTAAGATGCTCACTACAGAGAACATAAAAGATGTCACCAAGGTCTCTCAGCAAAGCAGTAGCAGGCCAGGCACTAAAATACAGGATTTCCTAATTCCTCATTCCATTATCAGCCCTTTAGAACAAGCTATTTGTCTCCACTTGTGCTTGTTCAACAGTGCCTCTTAAAACCAAAATCCAGCTGTTGTCACTGAACTCAAAGCAGCTTTTGTTAAGCATTTCCCTAAATGCATTCCAAAATATGTTTGTTTCCACTAAACCTGATCTACCAGCTGCCATGACCATTGAAACTGGAATGGCCCGCTTCAATCTCCATCAATATATGAATGTTCTAAGCAGACATCTCTGACCAAAAAAAGAAATCCCAGGCTGGAACTTTATGGCTAGATAGACCGAAAAAAAAAAAAAAGTGAGACTATGTATAAGAAAAGAGGTAATAATGCAGTAGACAAGAGATTGTACTGCATTATTCAACAGGCCTTATTCACCTTTGATTCCTGTGCTGCAAATATCATATGCTGGCAAATATCTGATTAGGAACTGGAAGTTTTCATAAGACAAATAGAGCAAGCGGAATTAAAAACAAAAAAAAAGCCACAAGGTAAGAAAAGGTAGAATGCATTGCTATTTCAAGGTTGTCTTGCATTTTAATACCAATGAACAATCTCCCAGGCAAAGTCAGCTCAGGTCTGTGAGACTCTACCAACAGCCCCCGGTCTCTCTGCTCCCATCCAGCTCTCTCCACCCTGGGCCACTCCTGCAGATGAACATCATGGACAATTAATGTGAAAGCTGATGTAAGGACATACAATCTGAGAGCCCTCGGAAGGTAAGAAAATGGGGATCCTCACAGCCCGCGTAGGCTCTGTTGAAGTGAAACATTCTGCAGTCGATGGGAATCATTAGGTTAGGAGACAGTTGTTATCTTTTTGCCCTTGACAGAGGTCAGTCTGGAAATGCTAGAGGTGAGCGGGTGGTTCCCAGAAGAAATGGCAGCACATGCATGACATGGATTTATGCTTGCAATTCCAATAATTCTGCCTTCTTGAATTCAACTCTAATTGTAGTGTGCCTTGCTGATGATTTAGAGCATTTGATTTACTGATCTTATTTTACTCTTCCTGCAATTTCACCTCTTTGATCAGATCTTGCCAGCAGGTTTTCATTACCAAATAGGTGGGTTTTTTAAATAGCGCAATTGCAAGTCATCATCATAAACATCAATCTTCATAACTCATCTGAGCACTCTATGTTCTTGTAATGTCGTGTGTCAGAATTCTGCTGCAGAGATAAACCCCCATCTGTGTGGCTGCCAGCTTCTCGTTCCTTTATTGATTCTCCCCTATTTGCTGTAATTGAGTTTTTATACTTACCTTGTTCTTCAGTACATAAATGCCTATCAGAGACAGGCAAAGAGAGACAGACCAGGGATTTCCACTTCTCATCACCTCTCAGCAGAAGAGGGTGCTGTGCAACACTGATTACAATAGATACTCCAGCAACTGAGGCAGTTAAGCTGAGGATTGCCTATCCACGTACTACTCACATATCAGCAGGTGACTGTAGGAAAAAGCTTATGTTCCTTATTTTCCACTGGATGGGGAAGGAGAAGGCACTAATCTGCAATTTTCCAGCACTGACTCATCCGTTCTGAGTCGCCCGTGTTAAAGCGAGCCTTAAAGGGAACTTTTTGTTTATTATACAGGACTGTAGACAGGCTCCAGTACACGTCACTGGTCTGAAATGCTTGCATGTTTAAAATCCAGATTCCCCTTTAATTTAATATGAACTCAGCTATATTTATAGGTAAGTGCACGTATGTGTTTTAGGATTCATCCTTAGCTGGCAGGCAGCCAGCGTAGCCTCCCTATTATTACTACTTTGACTCTATGACCCCAGTCTCTGGTGGAGTGATAGTTACACAGATCACACTGTTGTCCCAAAGCAAGACGCCAATGTACACACAGAGCAGAGGTATTTATTGAAATCATTTCTGGAGAGATGGGTGCTAGTTGGTAATTCTGGCTATGCCCTCATAAAGGGTCACAGGCGATGTGCAATACTGAGGATGTCCTCAGTGGACACTTGTGAGCCACAATTAAATAATGAGTTAGCCACCCTTCAGAGAAGAGGCGGGGAGGTGGGTAAGGACTTTATTTCTAGTTTTGCCTCCAGTTTTACTTTCTGATCTCAGTTTTCCAGCCTCTGAAAAGAAAACAAGCACCTGCTTAGAGACCTCACAAGAAATCAGTTAGCTCTGACTAGATACAGGACCTTTGCTCTCCCAAAGAGTGAGCTGCAGCTCCCTGACTTTCCAAGAATTTCCAGGAGAGGCCTTTGAGATGCCCCTGGCAGACAATGCCGAAGAGCATCTTCTCAAACTTTCTTTTAGCATGTAGGACTGCCTCACATGCCACTTTTACTCCCTAAAGAACCACATCACAAGGCTGTTAGCTCTGGCATGAAACAGACTTGCTCACCAGGTGCTTCTGTCTATCCCGGCACAAAGTGGCAGCAAACTGGTGAGTGGTTCTGCTTCCTGATGGTATCTACTGGCTGTAACCAAACGGAGCAACTGCGTGTCCTGGGCCGTCTGCTGCTAATGGTTGAGAGAAATTTTAATTCTGAAAAATCATTCCTGCATATACACATTTACCAGATTAAACTATTTCTTGTTCCTTTTTCAGTACTGTAGATACTTCCATTTTCCAAGTTACCCAGTTTGAATCTGGCAGCCATTTTCAGGCCTGTGCAGCAAGAACAATGCACGCACGTCTGAGTTTGTTCTGAAGAAGCAGAACATTTTTGGCTTTTTTTGCACTTCTACCACTAGAGAGCAGGAGAATGGTTCTCCCGGCTGTCTCTGGCAGCCCCAGCAGGGATAGCTGCTGTGAATCACCGAGAAGTTCCTTGTATAAGGGAGTTTCTGGGGCTGACACTCGCAGGGAAGTTGGACAACCTTTCGGTCCATTTATCAAACCCTTGCTGTTGCCATTTCCAGACAGATGAAACCAGGCTAAGGATGAAGCAGAAAGAACAGTCTGCATTCAGAATAATGTGATGAAGTTCTAACACCAACACAGACATACAGACAGCCAACACTCTGTGTTCCACCAAGACAAGCTAGTTCTTTTTTTTTTTGTTTTAACATATGAGTCTAGCCTAGATTCCACCCAAGGAGAAGAATACTCACTATATTAAGGGTTGAACTCTGCCAAAATATACCTAGAACAGGAACTACAAGGGAAACTACATTCATGTGCTTTGTGGTCTGTGATCATTACCCTCTAGATATTTTTGCATAACTAGGAGAAACATCTCCCCGAGCCATGAAATTTGGTTCTAGGTTTTCAGTTTTTCCTAATGTTTAAGCAAACAATTGGATGAAACTACAGCTGTGGTTTCACGCACTGGTCTACCAGCTGGCAGATGCTGAAAGAGGTCTTTTTCACCTTCCAGCTCCGCTCTCCCTTCCCCTTTCCTTGCACTTATGGGACCTTCACAAACAAATGCTTCTATTTGCTAGTACAGAAAAAGTGGAGGTTTTTTTGTTCTGATTCTTTAGTAGAGCACATCTGTTTGTTAAAGCACCTGATGAGAGCCAAAGGCAGCAAAAGCGGCAGAGTGTAGGAGGTAGCTGGGGAAATAAAGCTTCCCTCTTTCAATAGCAATAACCTTTTGATCAGGTTCACTCTGACAGACGAAATAGCAAGGTGAAGTAGAGATATCAGGAAGGGATTCCTTGCCAGGAAAGCTGCTGAGATGTTTTCAGAAAAGAAATGCTGGAAGCCCTGAAGAACATTCTGTACTGGGCTCTTACTGGGCAGTATCGGATAGTACCTTTACAGGAGTCTCAGGACTCTAATTTCAGCAGCAAACGTAACTCCCTGTGATTTGCCTTGCAGGACAAGCCATCATGTGAGAAAGGACAACGCAGTGAATCACAGACTGAAGGAAGACCTCAAACAGAAACAACTGATCAAGACTGTATTTCTCACTCCACATACTGTGTTAATTCTTCAAGCATAAGGTCTATGTAAGAATGTCGGGCCAGCCAGTCAGCATTACCCCGCAAAACCTTCTGGAAAAAGATGCTGTAAACCCAGCTCTTACAAAAAAAGCGTTGCCTGAGCCTTGTGGTTATGTTTGGCTCTGACTGGACTTCGCAGCCACCAGTCCTCTCGGAGACATGCTACTGTCCCAAGAGTGATGCTGCTCTGCTCAGGTAGAACTCCTGTGATTTTACAGTCCAAGAAGTATTTGGCTTATTCTTCTACTATGTACTTTAGAGCAAATGCATTGTTAGGTGGGACAAAGGCCGACAGATACCAAGCGGAGTTTCTCAGCTCTTCCTAAGTAGATTCAAATTCCTGTCTGCTTTGTTCCTTGACAAAAGTCGCTTTTTACACTGCAGTCATTTTCCCACCAGGTTGTATCAGCAGATTGTGCTGAAACCCAAGGCACCGATTTTCTCACCTGCGATAACTAGCTAAGGTTCCACTTTACATATTGACTGACCTATTTAAGAAACAGGCAAGTCCTAGGGAGCATGCTGCATAAATCAAACGTGGCAGGCAGGGGAGCAGAGGCTCGATTCCTACTCGTCGTGAAGAATGTGCATTTGCTTGTACACTTAAGTTGCAAACTTCCTTAAGTGGACTGATGCAATCAAGGGACAAATTATCTCCATTATGGCAATGTGCTCCAGACAAAAGTCCTGTTAAAAGTCCTGACTGTGAAGCCACAGTTTCTCAGGTTTAGAATAGAAAGGTCAATCTCCCTGATCTGAGCTTAGTCTATTTCACAAATTTGTTTTACATTCTTGTTCAAGCTAACTGAATGAAATTCATCGAAGAAATTAAAGCTAGAAAAAAATAGAGAAGGAATGAAGATCTGACATAGCTCTGAGAAGGAAAGATGTGGACTAGGAATCTGTTCCTAAACTTCATGACTTGCCCATGTTTTAATAAAGTATCAAGCAAACCCTATATCCTGTTACTAATGAATTTTAAAGAGGGCATTTGTAGTTGGTAAAAAAATTAGGTCTTTTGCGTCCAACTTCCTTAGTGGCAAACTCTTCCAGAACATCCCTGGCTTGATGCTAGGAAAGCTCTTTTCCTACTTTTCAGTCTAAATTTTACTTGTGGCCACCTTATGGCCATCTATTTTTGTCCCAGTGTATCTTAGCTCATCTGTGGTTTAGATTCCTTGCATTCCCTTTGCTGCCAGTCTTGTTCTCAGCAGATTCTGTGGGATTTAGCCCCCTTGTAGTTCGAATAACTTAGTGAGGGCGTTATCACTCTGCTCTATTTCGGTAGTTTGTTCTGTTGTGATGGGCTTCATTACGGTGATTTATAGGAGAATCCTAGCTCAGACCAGGCTCTGCTGTGTTAGGCACTGCATAAAACATACTTTCTCAGGCAGCTGCTGTTTCAGAGCGTTAATGTTCTAGATAAAGGATTTTGCCTGGGATAGAGTTAATTTTCTTCACAGTAGCTGGCATGGGGCTGTGTTTTGTGGGCTGGGAACAGTGTTGACAACACAGGGATGTTTTCCTTATTGCTGAGCAGGGCTTACAAAGAGTTAAGGCCTTTTCTGCTCCTCACACCCCCCACCAGCAAGTAGGCTTGGGGTGCACAAGGACTTGGGATGGGACACAGCTGTCCCCAACTGCCCAAAGGGATACCCCATACCATATCACCTTGTGCTCACCATACAAAGCTGGGGGAAGAAGAAATACGGGGATGTTGGGAGTCACAGTGTTTTCTCAAGTAACCGTTACACGTGATGGAGTCCTCCTTTCCTGGAGATGGCTGAACATGCCTGTCGATGAGAAGTAGAATCATAGAACGGTTAGAGTTGGAAGGGGCCTTGAAGATCATCAAGTTCCAACCCCCCCTGCCCTGGGCAGGGACTCCTCCCACCAGACCAGGTTGCTCCAAGCCTCATCCAGCCTGGTCTTGAACCCCTCCAGGGATGGGACAACCACAGCTTCTCTGGGCAACCTAGGCCAGTGCCTCACTACTCTCACAGTAAAAGAAGAATTTATTTCAAAGAATTTCTTTCTAGTATCTAATCTGTATCTCCCCTCTTTCAATTTAAAACCATTACCCCTTGCGTCCTATTGCTACACTTCCTGACAAAGAGTCCTTCCCCATCTCTCCTGTAGCTCCCTTCAGGTACTGAAAGGCCGCTATAAGGTCTCCCAGAGCCTTCTCTTCTCCAGGCTGAACAGCCCCAGGTCTCTCAGCCTGTCTTCACAGCAGAGGTACTCCAGCCCTCTGAGCACTTTAGTGGCCCTCTGCTGGACCCGTTCCAACAGGTCCGTGTTCTTCCTGTGTTGAGGACTCCAAAGATCGACATAGTACTCCAGCTGGGGTCTCATGAGAGTGGAGTAGAGGGGTAGGAAGTAGTGAATGAATTCCTTACTTTGCTTTGCTCGTGCACACAGCTTTTGCTGTACTTATTAAACAGTCTTTATGTCAACTCACAAGTTTTCCTTAATTTTCCCGATTCTTCTCCCATGCCACTGGCAGGAAGAGAAGTGAGGAAGTGGCTGCGTGGTCCTAGCTGCCGTCTGGGGTTAAACCACGACAGGAGCAAAGACAGGATGAGGGTGGGGGGGTGATTTAATCATGCTCACGTAGTTATTCAGAGGTGAAAGTAGGTGTAGGGCCAAGGTATCCGGAATACCAACCCAGTTCAATATACCAACACTGTTTCTCTGTTACAACACTGATACATCAGCTAATTTTCCATTCGCAAAGTTTCATCTTGTCACTATCTATGTAATAGATAACGCCTAAACCAGCTCCAATCTAAAGAGATCAGTTCACACAGTGCAGTCTCCAATGTGTGTTGCAGCTTTTGCGAATAAACTTTGCTTTCCCTCCAGGGGCTTGCAGACAACCGGCACTGCTGTGGCTTGAACACTAGATAAACCTAAATTTGTAACTGATTCTGTTTAGCTCACTACAGGCAGTTAAAAGCAAGCAATTTGAGATAGGGGCAGTTCCTCAGTCGGGAAGGTGCCCATGTATCTGAGGTGTGAGGTCAAAGGTTGATGCAGACAATTAGTAACCAGAGTTCCTGTCTCCTGTTCTCAGCTCTTGCCATGGCTCATTACTGAATTTAGTTCTATTTAAACTGGTATGGCTTGAGGGACTCCTGCCACAAGCTCTATCCGCCCTAATAAATAAGACCACCATCCTTCACACACACACACAAAACAATCAAAAGAAGTTGGATTGTTCTTAAAAATAACTTAAGGCCAATGGCTTCCCCAAGTCCTGTGTGTGACCATGGGCAACACCTGAGGCCTCAGGATAAAAAGAAAATTGGAGGTAAGTTTTCACTAGAATATATCAGCAAAAAGGAAGAGAAAACAAAGCGATTTTGAGGGAGAATCTGCAGCAGCATTGTATTATGAAAGAAGGAAACAGTAAAATGCCTTCTTTCCCACTGTGGTGAAATTGTATCTATAACATGATGTTCTGTGATAGGCTCCTTATTATCATAAAGACATCAGCTGACTTTGTAGGGCGTTCAGAAAAGTGCAACACAAGTGATTAAGGAGCTGAAAGGTGAAGAAAGATTAAATTAACAAAATTAAAGATGTACAGCTTGACTCAGCAACGACTGGGGGCCCATGATAGCCACCTATCAACAGCTGAAGGGCTTGAATACAAGAGGGGAGGGAAATTAAGTTTGTTATGAAACGCTGTAACAAGAAGGAAGGGAAAGAGAACAGAGAAAAGGAGCATAGGCTAAAGGCCAAGAGAGCTTCCCAACAGGGAGATGTTGCTGCAACATCAACAGTGCAACCGATGAAACAGAAACGTCTAATACTTGTGGAAATGAAGGTCTTGAGCACAAATGCCTGACCAGCTCTGCTATAGAGAATGGGAGCACAGAAAGGGAAAGCACAGCTGCCCAGGAAAACACCCTGAAGTCACTCCCCAAGTCCACTTCACTTGCTTCAAGTTCCTGGACAATTCTTTGGAGTCTTTAGTTGCAAACAGGCAACAATGGGTGATCCAAGCAAAAGGAAGCACCAGCCTCTGTGAACTTGGGCAGAGTGACATAACAAATGTGTTAGCCTGAGCGAGAGGCCTGTTCATGTCCTGAATGACAGCATCCGCTGCGTCCCAGAGACTCGCTGTGACAGCGGTGATACAGTATCTGCATGAAAAGATACCTGAATGAGTCCCACTATTCTGAGTTTCTATGTGCCTGCCCTTGAATGCAGCTGAGGAGCAGAGTTAAAAACGAGGGAGGCAACTTCTACACAAGCGTAGCCTTCAGCCTCACCCCTCCGTTTTCTTTTACCCACATAAGTTAGCGCAAATTGAAACTGGTCCAACACTTGCTAATTGCCAGGTATCCCGCAGAGCTCTCACAAAACCAGAGACTAATCAAAGAACCTAGCAAGGGAGCGTGTGTGTCTGTGTGTACGTGTGTGAAGCACGGCTCCACTTGTTAAGTTCCGGCAGGCAGTTGTCACAACTCTGCTATAAAGCATAATGTTGCCCTAATTCAGGAAAGAATTTCACCTTGTATCCGTAAAATGGGGAGAATTGCATCCCCCTACTTCATCACAATATTACAAACCTGATAAACTAATCACAAAAAAAACCTCAAGAGATCTCTGGATGAAAGCACAAAAAGTTCATGTTTGCAGAATTCAGACAGAGAAGGTTCTCTTTACGTTAACAGCTCAGCCAGGGAGTTAGTTACATTAAGGACAAAGGCTAAAAATTCTCACCTTTCTATGAATTATTCCACTGCCTTTAACTGGTATCTCCCAAACCAAGAACAATCAACCTAGTTGTCCAAAATCCAGCTCGTTGTTTATTCTTGAGTAATAAAGGTAGACATCCAGTTCTACTGTACGAGAGGCCTGTAGACACTCCCAAGAGGTACAATGGCCCAAGTGTCAGGGACAACAGGTTTTTCCAAAATCTCCCTAGACTGCCCTTTTCAGCAGACACTGCTTTGCAAGGCTGCTGCTCTGGCCCTGAGGAGATCAGCTCAGGGTATCTTTAGAAATGACAAAGTACTGAGTCCACACCTTAGAAAAAAAGCAAAACAGATAAAATTGTGATATCGGTTTCTGCTAAAATGTTGGGATTGTGCTTGAGAGAAATAAAATGCCTTCAAATGACCAAGCTTATCTCTTGGCCTTGTGTTTTTCCTGTGCCTTGAAGATGTCTGTGCTCAAAGCTTTTCCCTTTCTTTGGACAATAGGGGCTGCAAAGGAGCCTTTTCAGTGTGTCAGGTCAATAGTCCAAAGACTGAGAAGGATTTATGCTATAGATAGTAACAGCATCAAAGAGGCCATTACAACTTCAGCACCAGTAATCCCCATTTTAAAAACTCCATTATCTGACTGGTTCTTCATTTGCTTGTCACGTAATCCTTGTTGTTGTGGTAACTCAGAAACGAATGCTGTGAGCTTAATAGAGACAGTGACAGAATTGCCTGTCCCTGGATCCAGTCAGGATGGTTATGGGCAAGACAGAAAGAAATCAGAGACTAATAAAGAATTCAAAGATGTTACTGAACAACAGGAATAAAGTCTGTGAGGATGCTGCTGCAATTGTGAAATGCTTACAGACCTTCTTGGGGATCGACTATTTTCTGATTTTCATTAATCATTCAAGCTCAAATCCCCGACACTCTAGTTTTTTAGAAAACATTTCAGCGTAGGTCATGAATAACGAACAGATCTGATCTCTGGGTCTGAGATTGCTGGTTTCTACAGAAATCTATGTGCTTCTATGACGACGGAAAATGGGTTCCTTTATTAACCAGAACACCAATTATTTGCTAATATTTATATCCTCTTCCATGACATTAGATGTCTTGGTAAAAAAAAAATGCAGCACCTCTCTTCTCTTGGGCGACCAGTTGCAGTCTAGTTCAAACTGGTACAAGACTCCATGTATTGACCTACACAGGAATGTTTGATTTATTTTGGAGGACATGGGCTGTAACTCAGGCAGCCGCCTTTGCTGTGGTCAATAAATTGAAGGTAGAAGTGGGGCTCATTTCCCATCGAAAAGGAAACAGAAGGCCAACAGGCTTGTAAGCCAATCATGGCTTATCTGTGGAAGAATCCCTTGCTTTCAGAGACACTTCTGAGCAGCCAAAAATAAGAGTCAAAAATAAGAGGTCGCGAAACAGAGTGATCATTCCTAGGAAGATCCTGTCAGGTGTAAAAAAGACCATGCTCCTGACTGCATCTATATCCCAAACCCAGCCTCTAAAGATCCCAGCCCTTGGCAGCCTGCTAAAAAAGAGGTTTCTGCAGGATTAGGGAGAGATTATCACAAAGCTCTCTTACTATGAATGTGCTAAAATAGGGAATACAAAGACGACCAGTTATGGCACTGAATGTTGTCAGATCAACTTTAACTCTTGAGAATCTGATGCAAAGTATGTTTTAAACCAGCTTTTTAAGAGGCAATGCCTCAGGCAGGCCCAAGGCACTGGGCCCATGACTAAATAGCACTTTGTGACAATGACACCAAATGAGAAAAGGTAGCTTCTCCCTTAATCAGCAACTTCTGGAGTGCTTCTCCTGTATGGGACTGAGGACTCATCACTCAGCTGTAGCATCTGACTGAATACAGAGTTTCTCTTTTAGAGAATAGTCTAAAATTTTAGTCTTGAGTTGGAACAAAGTATCCTATGGAGCAGAAGCCAAGATGCAACATCTAAAAAGAGAGCTCAGCAAAAGCCCATAGAAGAGCCTGTAAGATAGGAAGACACTGGAGCAGTTAGGAAATAAGTCAGCTACTTGTTTGCCTCAAAAATAAATAGCTAGGAGTTAAGGAATAAAAGATAGCCCTGCCTCAAGCTGTTGCATATATGAAGGAAGGTAGAAACAAATTGTTTCCTTTAGAATAGGTTCCAAATCATTGGTTAGTAAATCAGATGTAGGGATGGATGCAAATTCTCTATTGCTGCTTAATGAGTGGCAGCTGGCATACATCACGGACTAAAGAGATATGATAGCTGAATTTTCATGACTAGAGAGTTGAGGGTCGGGAAAGGATCATCCATCACTGATTTCACTGTCACCATAACAATGATGTGACGTCCCTTTCTGTCTGCAGTTTTGGACACCCAGCAGCCTCAACAGGAGTAATTTATTACTATGTGCTCTTCATTTATTCTATCCTATGAATTTGCAGGAAACAGCAGTTAAAGAAAAGGGAAGATAAACCTGCATTTCAAATTGGCTTGCGATGACACTTTGGAAAACAACAGAATTGCTTTACCATAAATTGCTTGCAACGGTCAGGCTGTGACTGGCTTTAGCAGATTCATTTCAGCTGAATGAAGAGTACAGCAACTCTGCATTCACAATGCCAGCCAGCACTGTGTGAGGAGGCAGGAAACCCAGCGCTCATCTTCTAAAGACAAATCACAATTCAACTTGCAGTGTCAGGATCCTCAGTGCACCAACAGGGCTTAATTGCCCCACCAGCCCTCCCAAACAACCTCTACTCTGCTCCAGGAGCTCCATTCCATTCCAGCCCAGCCCTGGGTAACCAGGCCTGGCCTGAGCTACCCTGAAAGTGTATCTGGTTCCATGCGTGTTCCTGAGCTGTTATTTGGCTTTCCTGGACTGACCTTGGACCTGACTTGTTCTTTGCCTGAGGATGGCTGGACTGGTGATGGAACCTGTAACCATCACCAGCCCTGTCCTGCTTGTCCAGCTGAGGTAGTGTGGGGCTGTGCCCCGTTAGTGAGGATGCTGCCCCTGCCTGTGCTGTGGTCTCCCTCAGCTGCTGGCCTGCCATTCCTCGTGGAACAGCCCTGCTCTTGCTGCTCCCCAAAACTTAGTAATTTCACCTACAACCTCTTGGTGAGGGCAACGTGTGTGTGGATGAGAGGGACAGGGATACATTGGGGTGGGGGGGCTAAAGAAGCAGTTCTTCCATGATTACTTCCTCACTCATAGTTCTCTCCTTTTCCATACACTTCTGTTGTGCAGCTGCAATTCATTGTCAGTAACAAAATAAAATTACAGTCTCAGGACTAATTAGGATGGGGGACAAGATAAAGGATGTCTTATGAATTTGAGATAGGGTTAGAAAGAAGAGTGATTAGAGAACGGGACTGGTAACCAGAGCCTCAAGAACAAACCTCGCTCATGTACTCACATCAGCAGAGTGCCAGTCAATACCTTCTCTTGATTACTGGATAGAGAGTATTAAACGATTTCAGTTCTGTTCCCAGACAGAAACTGGCTTGCCTATTAAGAACTGGTTGAACCACAAAAGCAAACTTTCTCCCTTTTTAGAGCGGCACATGCAAGGGTAGGAAAAGTTTTTCTGCTTGAATCATTTGATAGATGTCTAAAAGTCTGGACTTCTTCAGGGCTGTTAAATATCAATCATTATGAAAATCATACATATTCAGTGGCAGAGGTGTAATTCAAAAAACAGGATAAGCTTTTGAATAATCTGAAGGATGTGTGCACCTCAATTCCCTATTTAATTCCCTCCCCAGCCTTTTAAAACATAGGCACAAACTACTTCCAATGGGATGTACCCTGTCTAAAGATATGAAAAAGGATGAGTGTATGCACTGAAATACACTTCCGTTCCATAGGTTGATTTGCCTTCATGTTATATTGTTTTTAAAGTAACAGAATTATAAAATCTCAGTACAACAGAATGAAGAAAATATTACTAATGCTGCAGAGCTCACAGCAAATTGTAGTCGTGTCTCACTCAAGCGTGTGAATTGCAATGATGCTCACTTTCACAGCAGTCGTCCTCCTAGGAAACTTAATATACTTTTTCTTGCTCTTCTTCAAGAAGAGGATGAATATCTCAAACTTGCAAATAGGGTCATGCACAATTCCATGACTTCTGCAAGGTTACACTGTCTTGGTTTCCAGTCTGAACCCTAGACCATTACTAAGCAAAGTAATTTTCAGGTGTAACTATCACATTGGGGAGGATCTCCAGAAACAAAACTGTCAAGCCAGAGCAGATCTAACTCAGTAAGGATTATCAGTCACACACTCATAAGCCATTTGCTGGTTTTTGCTCTTGAGTTCACCTAGATAAAGGGAAAGTCAGGATTTGTGCGCTGAACTCCAGTGACTTCCAGCTTCCAGAACTATTTGATAAACAGTGTAAACCAGATCATGCTGTTCAAACTCCCTCACACCCTGCCTCTGAAACATGGGGCCTTAAAATTAGTCAAAAGCCTTAGCAGGTTTGTGTGGAGCAGGGCTTACACAGATTGGTGATTTGGGCCCTTACAGTACTTAAATTCTTCTCTGCAGTTAGAAATAAATGTCACTTTTACCTGCAGTTAAAAAAGGCACTATGTGCATCTATGCTTTTCAACAGAGTTCATCTTCCTTCCTGCTGTTAGTGACAGCAATATACAGCAGAGGGACCCCAAGTCTTCTGCAGCTGTGCCTGAGCATTGTGTTACACGCAGCAGGACCGTGGTGAGGACAGCCTCTCACAGCAGTGCAGGAACTGGGACAGAGACCGACAAGGAAAAAGGCTTTTGAGCTCAGTCACCCAACACACCAATTAAACAGGAGCAAGACACGCATATATTTCTAAAGGCTTTTTTTCCTGCCATTGTTACAGGTTTCTGAAAGGTAGATGGATGGATCAGACCAGTGAATAAGTGGGACAGTGGTAACGCTTCTAAAATAGCATCCCCTACCACTAAGAGATCATTTGCGCTGTACCCAAAGGGTAAAATGTCGGTTTTCCTTGCCTTTCTTCTTCTTGTTGCTACTACATAAAGCTCTGAAAATAGATTTTTACAGTAAACAGCTCTGGGGGGGAAAGGTATAATTGATGATGTCTTGGACAAAGAGGCACCCTGTTGATAATCAGACTTGGATAAAAAGCCATTTTCTACACCATATATTTTAATTTCTTTTTCCTCCGTGAAGTGAAACTTTTGGGGTACTTTTGAGTTTGTTTGGAGTCCATATTACCCTTGAAGTATGTGCAATAATACTGATCAGCTTTGACAATAATTTGTATACCCCAGTGGTCTGAGTATGATATGCATTTCTTCTTGTGCTCCTTCACTAGCAAGTTATTTATTTCCCTTACTTGGTCTTTTAGCTCGAGTTGAACTTAAGAGTGGTGGTCCAGTGCTTTATCTCAAGTCAAAACTGTGATGGGGTTATGGAAGCAGCATTCTCAAAGGAGTCCAAAGTATGATGTTCATTAAACAGCAAATGTATGAATGACACGAAACCTCCCCTTGCAGTTCAGGCACCTACTAATTGGGGATACAGTAAAGCAAGTCCTCTAACAATGAGGAAACTCAAGCTGCTGAACAACACATCTCACCCTAACTGCACTCTTAGACTGTGAGTGAGACATAATCCAAGAAGAAATAGTGAACTACACAAACCGAAACATTTGAAAAACAGAATGACCCACCTCTGGCAGTAGCCTGAAGTCTCAGCCATACTATCTTCTAATCCTATCAGCAGACTGGCAACCAAGACACAAGCTCAAAACTGAGGGTTCATTTCCAGAATCTCCATAGATATGCATGTATATGTCCACTTAGAAAAATGCAGATGTATGTATATAGGTGATCTTTATTGGGTTTCTTACCCAATATATGCCCAATCTAAATAGTGTACTTTTTAAAACAACCCTCATTTAGATATTCATACAGCACAACCATTGTGATTCAGACAGACACGTGTAACAAAGCTGCATACAGACTCCATCTACCCATTCCTTAGATCTAGAATACCAGGAATTTACTTATTTTTGGAATCTGTGATAAGGATTTAACATAGCAGAAATCTACCTGATTCTTTCCCCAACCCATGTAGATATCACTTGTGGCATAAAACAAGTGACGTTGAGTAACATGGACTAGAAATACGCTGGCAGTACAAAATCACTAGTTTTGTTCCTTGACTGCCAATGGCACCTCAAAACTTTAACTGTCTGAACTCACTGTTCCAAAAGAAAGCAAGTTAGTGGTATTAAGGAATAGCTTTCCTTTCACCTGATCATCTTATTCTCTCTTTTCCTTCCATCACACTTCTCTACCACACATGCACAAGGATGCCCTCACAGCATCACTCAGATTAAGGCAGTCCTTTGCACAGTAATGAAACCACAGCTTCAGTATCTTTTCAAAAAGAATTTCCACTTTAGCATTACCACTTCAAGCGTTTTAAACCAGGCCTTCAAAGCAAAAGATCTATTTTAAAATAATAACTGCCTATCAATTCACTCGATGTTTTTCTGCATGTAGAAATGTTATTTTCCACGCTTTCCCCAAGATAAAAAACAACGTGAATCTGTGAAGTTTGCCTTGTACACTTAATTTGGAAGCTCTTGCATTTAAGAGGTACCAAATATTTTGAGACTCAAAAGAAAAGAAAAGACCAAGATCTAACTATATTGTTGAAGAAACTGTATTGAAACTGCCACAGCTGACAAGCTCAGTCAGAGAGGTAAACTTAAAATATATTTTATTTCTACCAGTGGGCTGTTCATTTACCTGGGAAAAAGGATCCAACCAGATAGCAAAGGCAATTCAAATACTTTATGCCACCACAGAAGGTAGAACAGTGAATTTTTAAAAATCTGATTTAAGATAAGAAACTCTAGAGCAATGCCACTGATGACATTGGGATGAATTTCTGTGTATTTACTCAGTGAGACTGAGAGCAGAGCTGAAGCCCACATATTCAGACCACGCTTTGGAAAAGATTTACTGCAAATAAGCAGTCATTCAGTCACCAACACCTTTCTCTTGAAGGCAGGTTAAATGCTTGTGAGGCATGTTGAGCTTGTAAAACCTTGCAGACATCAAGAAGCAAATATTTGAGACTTAAATTCTTGTATTTAGAAGAAGTTGTATCAGTGAGAAATGACTATTTGGATATCCAAGTTGATGGAAAAATACCAGACTAGCATTTATGCTTGGCATTACAAATGTGCTTAACTATCATTGAAGCCAATGCTTAAAGCTATACATTCTAAAATCATTGTATCAGTCACTATGCTTCTTGTACGCTCACAGGGCAAAACACAAATGGGTCCAAACATTGCTAAGAGCAGGAAAAGAACCCTAACCAATTCCAAATCCCACAATGGCAATAAAAATAGCACAAGTGCTGATTAATTAAGCTGTAAAGTTTCCACCTCCAGACCTCAGGAGTAGAAGGAATGATATAACTAATCAGCAGAACTAAATAGTCTCCTTCTCTGGAGATAACTCCAAACCTGCCTGGACGCGTTCCTGTCCAGCCTGCTCTGGGTGACCCTGCTTTGGCAGAGAGTTAGACAAGATGATCTCTGAAGGTCCCTTCCAACCCCGACAATTCTGTGATGCTTTGATTCTGTAAATAGATCAGGCAACTACCTGGAATCCCATGAAATTCTAAAATTAGTACAATGCTGAAAATAGTATTTCATTTTATTAACTTTTTAAATACTTAAGGCCTAAACCCACTGCTTTTAAAGCTCTGCTTACACTCTCAATTATACTGTTTTGTGTTCCTGCTATGACTTATAACCTTGCAGTGCTGTGCGACCAATTTATTTATTTTTGTTTGCTCATTTATTTATTCTTTGCAACAAAGACTGAAATTTACTTGGAATCTATATTTCACTTGGAAAAAATCTTACTTGATCAGTAAGATCTGTCCAAGTACAAGGATGATTTTAAGATTTCACACTAACAGTAACATAAATACTAACATCATTTAGTTGGTTTATGTATTTACAGGGTCTGAAATAGTAATTGCTACTGAAGAATTTGTGACATGTAGGTTGTATCCAGCAGTTATGTACACGAAATATTAGCTAGTACTTGAAGTTCAAAAACCCTAGCCTAATTCTTGACTTCTGGAGGACAGAAAACATTCTGAATTGGGTCCTTTCCCATAGCTTTATGCACTGAGATTTTGAACTTGTATTAACAGTGAGATTCCTAATATCATTCTTCCACTAACCATGAGACTCCTAATAGCATCCAATATCTTAATGGACAATCTCCTAAGGGGCTTGATGCTCCTAGAAAGCTGCGGCAGGGACTCGGAGAGTTAATCCATCAATTCCAAAACCTACCATATGCCTAACACATCTTCTGGCAAGAAAATGTACAAAACATCTTGATTCTTCACCAGTGTCCTCTTTAGATTCTAGAGAGGTGTCCAGTACATGAAAGAGATGGCAGAAATAATCAAGATTTTTTGCTTGTTTGAGACTTTGTGCTCTGTCAAGCACTTCCAAGGAGCTCTGTCAAACTCTTCCAAGGGAATCTCCACACCAGACAGTAAGGAGGGCCCCTGCAGTCACACCAATCCTTTTCTCCGCTGTAATACTTGGTGCTGATGGATCTAGTCCTCTTGTGGCACCAGAAAAATATCAAGTGGTATTCACACCTAGCTATACCTTCCAGAAGGACACACTGCTCTTTCCACCAAAATGTACCTGCCAGAAATGGTCATAAAAAAAGAGAGAAGCCTTTATGAGTCAGGGGCAGAGCTTTTCAACAGTTGCTAAGGAGGATTTTAGAACTTCATAGAGAGGTAAGTTACCTCTCTGTGACTTTTAATAGCTGCAAGTATTTCCACTGACTTTAGTGAGCTTAATGGAGCAACAGAAAGGTGACTGCTGTCTAAAGGGAGCTTATCTTAGTCAGTGCAGCACTCGAGTTTTAATGCACACTTAAATCTTACTGAATTCAATGGGAATTCTACACACCTATACTACATCCATTACCTTGCATCAAAGTATATTTCATCTGTGCTTAGAGCACCATGAGTAATATTTATTACTTGTTCTTACATCCTCTTAGTAGGGGAAAAGGAATATGCAGGTTGATTATTACCTGCCTACACGTGCAGAGATTTATTGTCAAATGTCAAGATGCAGTTGAAGCAAAAAGCGATCAGATTTGTCAAGGTCCTTAGTTTCTTTCTAGAGGATAATAGTGATGAACGCATCACTCGGATGTATGATTTGTTTGACCAAACACAGATGTCTGCAGTGTAGATCTAAGTCATTTCCTCATCTCTCTTCATAATCAATGGAGGCACGATTCCTTATTCTAAATGTGTATATCTGTATCTATAATGAACTGGACACTCTGGTAATATCTTTTTCTCTCCACTGGTTATAAAGTGAGCTCTGTCGTGACCAGCCTTGATGTGAACATCTGACATGCAAAATTTTACACTAAGGGAAATAAATACTACTCTTGCTTCCAGGAAAGGTTCCTCCAGTCTCCTGATTCACTAATTTGACTAAGTTGTCAAGTGTAGGCATGTGTCTTCAAACAGCAGAGGCTACAAGCATGGAGGAAGATATCTCTCTACCTCATTTTCTATCACAATGGCTGCCTCATTCAGCTTTAACTGCTGCCACCTATTCTGACCTCATTCCAGATGGTCCTGAAGTTGGGTCTGAAGAAGGATGAACCAGGCCAGTGACCTGTTAAGCCACTTAAGATGTGGAATGTGATTATATACCACCTTGAGTGGGAACCAGGGTCTTTGGAAACACAGGAGCATGAACCATAATCCCAGAGTTTTAGAGATTAATGGATGGTTGCTACTGAAAACACAGAGATCAGGAGACAAAGAGAAGCTAACCTTTTTCATCAATAAAATGAGTCTTCTCCATATTGTTTTGTAACTATATAATGCTAGAAAATGCACAAGTTCATAGATGCTTCTCTGTAACTTTTAATTGTGCACAGCCTGAGCTGTTTTTATGCGACCCTGGTGTGGGTTTTCAAAATACAATGGGAGTATGTTTGACACCTCCGTAATGGTTTTCTGCTTGGAATGGATTTGCCCATTCAAAAGGAAATCCTATTCAATAACCTTCTTGTGTCAACACAGTCAGAATTAATCACGTCCTTCGTTACACAGGGAAGAAGCTTCCATATCCCACAGGAATTTGCTGCAGCCTTGGTTGATATCCTCTCCCTGAGTTACTGATTGTTTTGACAATTCGGGTCAAAGTGTGTACCACAATTACCCTGGATTTCTGAACAGCTACAGTGTTTGGTGAGTTGAGGTACAGTAGCAGCATCTGACTGACTGGAACCATTTACTATATTATCTGGAAACAGACATTCTAACAATATGGAGTTGGTAGATTCTTGACTTATCCTACAATCACAATAAACAATGCCATTGGAGCTGGATTGCTTTGTAATTAATAAGGATCTAATACAATAGTTGAGCGTACTTAGCCAGCAACTTTAATCTATCGAGTCACTCCCTTCTCCATCCCCTTGTTTTAGGAATGCGTCACAACTGTGAATTCATTTTAGTGTTACTTCTCTCTCTTCACAACCATAAAGCAGAGTGGTATCACTCCCATTTTCTAACTAGAGAAGTACAGCACAGACGTATATACAGAACCTTTTCAGTGCAAATAATGACTGGGGACAAATCAGAAAATGACTCCCAGTTTTGTACAGCTCTGTACTCTAGGATCTTCGGTCACTCATTTTTAGTCTTTTCCCAGCTACACAAAGATCAGGCCATAGAGATCCAAACAGGAAAGGCAAAGACTATCACTTCGCTCTGCCTAGCAACCAGTATCAACAAGCAGATTTTATCATCTTCTTTCTTGCCCTCATATCAATAGTGCTAGAGAAATTACTACCCTCAAATTTCCCTCCATGTGATAAGAACAGATCTGTACTTCAGCAGAAATAAAGTGCCTCACGCTCCTTATTTTCTAGATATGATTGCATATCTGGGACATATATATTAGTTCAACAAAAAGTCTGAGACCAAACAGACCAGTATTCTATTGACTCACTCACCTTGGTACTGCTGGAGACATATATTACAGCAGAAAAGTACTACAGTCAGTTCAAATTGCCAGACAATGCACAGGTCTGCCAGCCTTCTAAACACAAAACTAAGTGGAAATCATTTTAAACTCAATGAATGCATGTTTTTAGAGGCAGGATATGGATTACTGAGATTTGGACAGTATTTCAGAGCAAGGAAAGACTGCTGCAAATTGACTGAGTGGAATCAAAGTACTCCCTTGTTCACAATTTCACAAAAACTAGCACCTAAACTGCATCCATTTTTACAAGTGATGTACAAATCCAGCAAATGTAGGTGTTACTGCTTTCCTGGGAATGCACAGGCTTTCCATTTGGCAAAGCTTCACCACATGGTTTATTGCAGAGATAGAATTAGACTTCCCTATTCTTAAAACACAACATGAAGAAACAGGAAATCAGATTTCTGAGCAAATCTGTCTTGGTAGAGTTGTCAAAGTTGATCTGGGAAAAAGGGACCAGAAAGAATAGCTCTGGATTCAACATTTAACAGTGATAACAAAGCAAACAGAAAAGCACATCTGCACACACACACAAATACACACAGAAACACTTTCAAATTAACTTCATGAAGATCCACGTACACACACAAAAAAAAAGTTGACACAGTGATAAATAACGATTTATCTGTCAGCTCAACACAGGGAGCGCTTTGGTAAACTGAGATGATTTAACAAAGTGTTTTAATACAGCAATATGCAAGGTCATACATGCGGAAAGAAAATATGGAAGTATCTACAGATGAGAGGGTTGTACCCTGACAAAGCAGTGGCCCTGAAAAGGACTGCGGGCATGAGCTCACAGGGCTTTTGTGCCCATGGACTATAAGCAGCTGTGTAGTAAGGAAGATGTGTGAAGAACTGGGGGAAAAAAAAAAATGCCTTGAAGAGAAGAGTTCAACATGTTTAATCAAGAGCTTCTCCAAATAAGATGTGCTTATTTATAAAAAGGCATTACACTAACAACTACAGAACTTTGTAAGCGAGCACAGAAACACATAAGGCTAACAAATGTCTCAAACTAAGTGGAAGATAAATACAGAGTGCATGTTAAAAGAAAGCTAGCTAACTAGCAGAACAAACTACCAAAGGCCATCGCCAATTTTTAGTCATTTAATAGCTTTGTATCAGGACTGGATGATCTCCTGGAAGGTTTGCCTTGGCCAGACATGACTTCTCACCCCTCAGTGAGGAACAGAAAGATGAAATGATCCCTCTGCTTTTCCCTTTGGGGAATCTAGGACAGCTGTAGAATCCGTATTATCTTTATGGGAGAAATGCTAGAGGCCAACACCCGCTCTTTTCTGAACTCAGACTCTGTACATACAGACAGAAGCCTATCACTATGTATAAAATAGCAACTGCCAAAGCAAGAAGTCATCCATAGGACCTGATCAGTCAAGTATGTGCAGGGAGCAGACGCACGTACAAAATGTGCAGTTCAAGATACATTAATTCCTGATCAAGCTCATGAAAACTCTGGGAACATGCTGAACAAATCATTTCATGATTAGTCATTCATAATGTCTATCGGTACTATTTTTGTTGCATTCCTTAAAAAACAATAATGTAACAATGTTAGCCAAAACTGCATACCTGCTGTGTACAAATTAGGGTTTAGGTACCTAACTGAAAGAGTGTACTTCAGGCTATAGTCACTCGTGTCTGCCTCACATATTAACTGGTAACTGACAGTCTGAACTCTTCCCAGACAGATAAAATACGTGACCATCACCCTTTCACTCTCTTTAAATAACTGACTTGTTAAGACTGCTCAGTCCTGGCGGTTGAAAGGAAGTCCTATAGTAGCTGAACTTCTGTGCTTGTTTTCCTGCTTGCAAAAAGCAAGCTAGGGCCCCTGTTTCTACTGCTGTTAACAATCAGTGACTTGCATGGTTCCAGAGGTATTACTGCCCAGTGTGCCATGCATTTAGCTAACAATATGTCAATTCAAATTACAACTGCTCCAAGGAAAGAGCCTAAAAATAGAGGCCTTCCAGGTGGCTCAACAGATGGATCCATTTGCCATACATGGTAGAACAAGTTAGCCTTTTCAGACTATGCTTTTAGAGTAAAAATATCCCATTAGATTCTGACAGGAGTCGGTGCTGGGCTTAGACTAGAAGAGGAACTAAGCAAGTGCCTAACTGCATCTTAGGGATTGGCGGCAAGCAGACACTGAAGCTTCAGTGTTGTATGCCCACAACTGGATATAGGTAATAGGCAGAAAAGCAAACATTACTCCACAAAATGCAGGAATCCAGAGGAGTGTAGTTGGCAGCTCTTTAAGACACCCTATATCCCCCAGTCACAATTTCAGATCCAGTCAGGACACGGCACTGGCTGCTGGTTCCTGTGTTTGAATAACTGTGCAGTGGCTGCGTTCCTGTGGCATCTCATGCCAATGCCTTCAGGAGGAATGAACACCTTCTCCTCCCACCTGCCCTTCTGCAGACACTTCTAATGTAGTCTGTGGCTGTCAGACTGAACAGAGAGGTGAATTCACAACCATGCTATAGTCCTAGAAAACCGGAGTCTTTTGGTCATACCAGTGTATTAATTCCCTCCAGAGTAGGGTTAAGCACCTGTGTAGCGGAGAGAGATTTATGTTGCTATATCTTAGCCTGCTCTGCAGGATAAATACAGCCCATCAGTTTACTCTGCTGTTCAGTCTGTTATATTCTCTACCATCTCTTTTGTGTTTTTTTTTTTAAATATGGCAGGTAAGCATGGACTTGAGTAGGCAATAGCAATATCTGTCATCATATACATACACACACCTAGACAGCCTCCTAGACAACACGGAGGAAGATTCCACCACCTTTCTCCATCAGCCAGCACAGCAACAAACCACACAAGGGAAGAAAACAACCAGCAGCAAGAGTAATTCCTACCCAAAACTAATTCAAAAGGATTTCAAGACACTGCAGTTTCTCCTTGGAATTTCCTGTTAAGACTCACGTCTTCATTTTTTAACCCCAGCACCTGCCACTTGCATGAAAGCCAGCAGGAATATTTTTCACAGGCCACACTAATGACTGACAGGGAAACTGCTCCATCTATCCTACTCTGTATGTCAGAAGCCAGGGCTTCCCTCGACTCACAGCAAGAAGCAGACTTGACTTTATTCAGAACTCCAACACCATCCTCAAATGCTTCCATGTTCAAGCTCTGGTAACAGAATGAAACAACTCTAACTGCTGGGACGGGTCTGGGAATATTAAGCCCAAAGAAGGAAATATGGGGTGCACCATCAAAGGAGGTCCATGTCATTGCCTGAGTATGAAGAATAAGACACTTTTTAAGTTGTACCTGGGAAAGGAGTCCCAGTGCTAATTCCACCTGCTGAGGGCAAGGCACAGTACTGAGAGGGACAGCACAAAATGTACAACTTGACAGAAAGTGAGTAGCCTGTGACAGTTACAGGCCAATTTGGGACCACCCTCTTTCTCATGAATGTTTCAAGATAACACTTCAAGTGTTATCTGTGGTCATTATCTTATGTCTGGCCTACTCCTCACAGAATGGTGAGGAAGAAGAGGTACTACTGTTTTCACAATGTGAATTTTTAAAGATTTCTCTTCCTAATTGAGTTGATGAAAATGAAATTGTACAGCATCATTTAGTGGCTTCAAACCAAGATCAAATCACTGTTTCTGAGAGAAATGCTCTAGTTCATCTACAAGCTGCAGTAAGAAGCATTGAGTTAAATTCTACATCTTAACAGTATACAAGTCAGGCTACGTGTTCCCAATGGAGTCTCTGATTTTCAAGGAACTGTATCCTGGCCTGTACTGTAGCTTTCCCTAGCGCAGTGCACAGGTGTGTTATACAGATTGCTCTATATAACCTTGTCACCCAGCTGTATACTAAGCAACATGACCACATGAAGTTTGTTCTTTCCCTTCCTTTTTTCTTGAGGTCTGAATTCTGTGGTGTATAAGCAAAAGGACTGACCGAGAACAGCCTCTTGGTATAGCCAGAAGATTCCAACTAAACTGCGCATCTGATAGCATCCAGAAAATATCTCAATACCATTGTAAAAATAAATTGTGTCCTTTCACTGTGCAAAAGGAAGAAGAAAAATGAATATTGAACAGCCACAGACATAGCTCCTGTCTTTCTCTGAGCCAAATTTATAATTACTTTTTCTATTTTATCAAGTTTCAAGCAATGCACTTCAATGGAGAAAGTCAGCAAGAAGAATTCCGAAATTAACATGAGTGTAATGGAATTTCTAAACTCTCATATAAGAAAAGTCATCAGCTGGAACCTGAACTCCCTGACTTGTTCTCTTCAGTCAGCAATGACTTGCAGTGTCTTCTGGATCTTCAAACCATTTCAGAGAATGTTCTGAAGTGCCTACATAGAGTAGTATTTTGCCTTCTCTCTATTTGATTTTAACTCCTTTTTTAGACGTTTCTTCCTTGAATGTTCTTCTATATCCTTGCAATAATATATCCATACACTTCAATAATAGTAATCGTCATGATCCCTCTGGCATGTGACCCAGATGAAGTTTTAGAAGCTATAACATATGCTGGAGTCCTCAGTCCTTAGCATTGTATCATTTACAGATACTCCCATCTTGTAAAAAAAAATTGGAAAATACTATGTGCACACTATGAGTGTCTAAGCCTACTGTCATCCTAGAACAAAAGAGGTGATGAACTGGCTCATGAACTAATGCTGATGTTAAAAATTGTCCACCAGCATCTATAAAACACAAGCAAGAGGGCCTGAATGGAGTAAGGGGGTAGCTCCCTGCTGGTTCTAATTCCCTATCAACCTGTGGCAAGGCTGGGTGTTTCCATCTCATTGCTACTTCCTAACTCTAGTATCCCGTAATGCTCAGGGAATACGCAAACACTTCATTCTGCTCAGGCATTACAAATTGCATAATTCGTTGCAACAGATGAACTCCCTTAACTCTCACTTACCAACTCCTGAGTATAATTTTTTTCAGATAGATTGTTAGGGAGAAAATGTTCTTTACATATTTATGAGCAGAAAATAGAACTTTTAAAAACTGATCGAAGAAATTGTGTCATGACAAGATTATTTTATACGTGCTTTAATGGGAGAAAATTCCTGATGGTTTAAGCCCATGAGCTTGCATATGAGGCTGGTCAGTTAGCACTATGGATGTTAGTGGCCATTATTCTTGTATTTCCTATTACAGCAATACGGAGTTACATTTGTATTTCGTATTACAGGCAAAGACACACCCTGTATTCTGAATCAGGTACAGGCTGGGGGGGATTGTTACCCAAAACACTGCTGGTGCATGATGTGCAACCATCAGATTAGCTGGTGCCTACGGTGTGATAAGCAGTAAAAACCAGTTAGAACTGTAAAAGAATCTCTTCTGAGCTATAGAAAACTGCCATCTGTTGTGCACTTTTTCTCCATCCTACTGTCCACGCTGAGCACCGCAAGCCACATCTCCCCATGCCTGGCACCACTAGTTGGCCCTCTGATTCTGAAGGTTATTCTCACAATCAACTGTTTTAAGGCAAGACAAAAATCTGAGCTTAAAGCATATGACAGTGTGATTCTAATCGTTGTCTCCCAGCATATTTCATGTAGCTGAGGAATTACCCAGTTTTGTCTGTTTGCATTCTGACAACAGGCAATAATTTGGAAATCCTTCTTCATGGAAACAGCAACTCTATGAAAAAAGTTGTGTGAAATGAGCTAAAGTTCAGAGCTAAGTATCTGAAAATTGAGTGGCACTTCATGATATATGTTAAATACTGATGAGTGGTGCCTGGGCTGGATTTGGCAAATCTAGAAAAGGTCACTTAGCAACTAAGTAACCAACAGAAGTTGTTTCCGGACATGTGTTCTTGCTTCTTGAAGGCTTATTATTAAAGCAGGTAAGAGACAGAAGATGAATGTATGCATGCTGGTGGAATGAATAATGTGTGTGCATGTGTGCAAAATTCACAAAATTCTAGTTCCCGAGCTGCTGTATGTGATGCGTTGAGAGTTTCTTTTAGTTTGGGTTGTCTGAATATTTTTAAAGAATAAATAAAGGGATTTTAAAAGAATGAATAAAATAACATTTTTTCAAAACTGTAATATTGATAAAGATTGGCGCCTGGATTTTATGCCTGAAATTATTTCCTGCATATTATGTATGCCTAGTACAGCACATGTTTCTGTATGGTTTCCATTATTCAAAGAAGCAACTAGAAAAGCATGATTCTGAACTAAGAAAAGGATCAAAGAACAGCCATAGAGGTACAGACTAAAGATGTGTTTAGCTACAGCCCAGTCTCCAACAGCAGCCAGGAGGCATGTTCATGATGCAGGTCACAGTCTCCTGACTCGCGTTTCCCCTGAGAAAGACAGTGACCACATGTGTACGCTCAGTGTGCCAGGCTGCATTCTTTCAGGTCTGGTTTTTATCCTCACATTTTTATTTATATTTACTCCATTCAAAGTTGCACTAAGTTGCAACTTTTTGTTTGTTGCTTCCCTAACACCAGGAGTGACTATGAAACCTCTCTCAGCACCCACCATCTCACCGGATACATTAATGGAGCACTGGGCATCGTTGGGAGCATTTTGCTCGGAGTCCCATCTGTTTTCTTGTCCCTATATTTTCCACTCCTTAACCCTCACCACTTTCTCTTCTGGTCTCTTGAACTCATTTGTTTTTGTACGTCTTTCTGGTCTCCGTTTCCTGTACCTCTCTCCCTGCTTTTTGGAGAGAAGGAGGGGGAAAGGCCGCTGCCTGTTCTTAAGGGAAGGCATCATGAGAAGATTAAATAGTAGAGGATCTCCAGGGAAAAGTATAAGAACAGGAAAGTCCTATAAAAGCACTTCCCTGCTATACTCTCAAAGCTTCCAGCAAGCTATGGCTCAAGGACTTCCTGGTTTTAAGGGCTATCTCTACAGTTAATCACAGGTTCTTTTCACTTGCATTTGTCTAATTACTTTTCAGATCCATGTAAACTTCTGGCATCCACAACACCCTATGGCAAAGAGGCTCACAGTTGAATTGTGTACTGCTGTACAGCCAGGTATGTGTTCTGTATTTTTATATGTTTTTCTTAAAAAGAATAAAACCTTTAAACATATGAAAGAATATATTTTTCTTTGTTTTACAAGAAACTCTCAGATTAATGCAGCCTTAAGAAATAATAGTCTTACAAAACTTGCACCTGCTGGAAAAGAAAAGCTACGGATTGCATCACTTTCCTATGCTGCTTTGAATGTAAATGAAAAGCCCAGACAGATTCAAAGGTCTTTTATTTGAAATATGGAGAGTGCTTAGCTTTACTTGAAAGCCTATGAATCTGCACTTACACTGAAAAGCAAAGTTAGGTATTCCCTGTTTTACACTGTCCAATAATACCTTTAAAATTGCCAAATAGTTTCAATTTGTTATTGTTTTAAGTATTAAGCCTCTTTGGTATGATGGCTTTTACTCCACTAGTGAGATACCTACAAGTACAAAAGAACAGCACTTACGAGGATATAAGCAGGGTCATCTTCCCTAGTATCTTCTATATGGCATTAAACTATCCTTCGTGGGCAGAACTATAAATCCTAAGAACAGCTTTCAGGCTGTTACTACCAAGACAAATAGGCAAATTTCACCAGCATGCCAGCAAGCTCTGTTCTCTTTTGAAGGTAATTTAATGCAGTAGCCTTTATGATACCTTGCTTCTAACGGGCTTGCCTGGCCACCCAGGAACCATGAAGGAATCCATGGTGAATACGTGGAAATCATACCAAAATCATATTACCTTTTTTGGAGGAAATCCCAGAGTGGTAGAAAGTTTAGGTGATTTGTAGATTCTCTAGAGCAGTGGCTTTAAGTCACAGAGGTACACTACGCAGAATACGCAACAGACTCTGAGGCACTGGAAATATTAGCACAATCTAAAAACATTCCCTTCCAGTCCTTTGCCCTTCAAGGTAAAATATTCTCTGTCAGCCTCTTACAACACAGACACAAACCAATTATTTGACATTAGCACTGCTGTAATTAAGACATTTTTACAATTACCTTTACAATGAATGTAGTGGAACCATCACATTGTTTGACTGTGGAAAGGGGCTGTTTTTGAAAAACACTGCTTTGGAGCATGTGAGAAAAAGCGGCTTAAGAATGATGTCCAACCTTCCACTGTGACCCTAAGTCTCACTTCTGGTCAGGTAGCACAAATATCTCTTAAAAATTACATTTTTCTCGATTAATGTGAGAGCTTATGTGAAATGACATCCCAGTTTTCCACTGACATCAGGCTGTTGTTAAACGTTAGCAAATACCCTATGTGTGGAATGCTAAGATAGGAAAACAAAATATCCTCTATTACAAATGGCATCCCATCTATCACACTCGATTTTTTTTGCTGAGAATAACAACTAAGATTGTGTTTATTTGCATCCCTGTCTATTCAGGTCTTGTGTAACAACAACAAATAAGACCGAGAGAGTCTCTCATTCTTACCTTCTGTCAAACAATATCAAGAAGAAATCAGCTGAAGCTGGCAAAACTGTTCTGCTGTGAATTTGCTGGATGATCAGAATCATATGCAGGTTCTATAAAGAATGACAATAGATATCTCTTAGTTTTCATGCAGCAACAAAATTAGACTGAACTAAGCAGCTGCATTAAAATTAACAAAAACATAACTTCGAGCACACAGAAGACATTCTTTATTTATGGAATGGTGATACTATGCTTGGCTCTATGAAAACACAGGAAAACAAAACCAGTTCCTGTCCGACAGGTATTAAGGCAGGCTCAGAGATGGAAACGGGTTGTTATAAAACTGTCTCTTGAAGAAGCATCCCAAGCTTAATCATCGCTTGCCAATTTGGCAAGTGGCCCAAATGAAATGAGGGACAATGGAGGAGAGTTATGTTTGGCCACCTACCTGTACCATACAGGAGCATGAAAGATTGATATTTGCACATATCACAACAGATTAATTTCTGATGAGATACAGAAAGATAGCACTCAAGACTAGGGAGATGCCTGATACTGATTAGGAAAAGATTGATAAAAAATATATAGAATATTCCCTTATTTTGAATGTCTTTGAGTCAGTCAAATGCTGAAAGACTGTAACACTGTTTCAGTCTACTGTTACCAGTGAGATTTCATCAATGTGGTCTAAAGGGAAACTGACACAAACCGCTGACTGGAAAAAAATTGATGAATTCCACATATTTTTATTAACAAGAAAACAATAGTGTACATTACAGGATAGCATAACTTCTACACTGCATCCCATGCTATCCAATATCAAAGCATAAGTCTTTGAGGGCTGGAGAAGGCACACGTCTTGAATTTTTGTTTTAGGCTACCAGAGCAAACAAAGATTTCCTGTAATACTGCATGCTTCTAATTGATATACTACTTCTACACATACTGATTCTGTCATCTTTGGTGAGATAGAAATGTCTCCAGTATCTAATACTACATGATTTGGGGAAACTACAAATACTTGATATCCCGTTCCTGGGCTCAGATGCTCCTGGCATGGAATGTAACTTAAGTCTCCAGGAAGTTACTTGTATCCAGCTGCAGGAGATTAAGACCTCCATTTTATGTGTGGTAAGTAGGAGTAACTACATTAACCTTAAGCTGAAGGAGAACATTTTGTTATATAAGCACATCCCTGCTCCTATAATGCTATTCATATTAATACAAAACACAGGGGAGATTAAGCAAGTAAATTAAATTTATTAGCATTCTGCTGCTTGCTTCCTAAACAGTGTGGGATTTAGGGGGCTAGAGGCTCCTTCTCGTGTGGTACACACTCCAGGTTCTAAGTCAGCTCAACATGGCAAGGTGGCTTTAAGTGTACCACACAGTATACTTTTTGTTGGAAGGCATAGCGACTGTTCAGAATGTCAAAATCTTAAGTCTTTAACAGCTAGAAAAGATTTTTCTCTCCTTTAAATGGCTGTATATTTGAAACAGGATGCTTTGAGTTTTGCACCTATCTATCATTCAAGTTTAAGTGGTTCTAATGTGGGTTGTTCCAACTGAAATATTCTATTGTATTTATTCTATTCTATTCTCTGCAGGCATGGAGAATCAGGCACAGATATATTACACTAGCTAGACATAGTTAGAGTCCTCTATTCACCTGCTCCAGTAGGTCCTAGGTTGAACACATGATAATCCAGTAGACTAGAAAGAGAATTCAGAATTAAGGTGGGTGTAGCGGAGAGAATATCCTTCTTTGAAAATGCACAAAAGTCCAAGACCTATTTTCTTCCTTCTCTATGCACACACACAGTAACTCTCACTGACATCAGTTTTGGGGTCGAGACTTAAAGAGAGAATCAAAGAGGTATTTTCCCCTGCAAGCTCACTGCAAGAACTGCTAAAACCAGTTAAAGGCAGCCTGAGGGAAAAGATCTAGTTTATTCTTTACAAAAATCTCTCAATGCTATGGCATACATTTGGGCAGAAACAAACTTTGAGTTGTGTGAAAGTCAGAAGTCCCTTCCATTATTGTTGCATTTATAACGGTATATATGGGCTTACATTAGGAAACACCCAAAATTAATCAACACAATGAGTTAAAAAAGCAGAGATAATTACAGCTCCTGTCCGTATCCAAAATGGTCAGGAATTCAGTTTACAATAATTACTCTAAGTCCCAACTCTTCCTGCCAGGGTCACTATTTAACCAGTGGCTAAATGAAAACCACAGTTGATTGGGATTGGAAATCTTGGCAATGGTGAGGACTATTTTTCCTCCTACAATCCTCATCAAATAAGGGGCATACAACAAATTGCTTGTCTCCAATCTGCAATTCTCCCCTCCACCCATCTGTAAATTTGAATTAATTAATAAACGCCCTTATGTTTTCAAGGTCATAGAAAATGAAAAGCACTCAGGAAAATGGATGCACTGAAAGTGAAGGGTGTTTGTGGGTGAGGGTTTTTTATGTAAATGGAAAATCTGTGAGGCAGAAGCTCCTTCATCTGTGCCATGAGTGCTTAAGTTAGAAAACTTAAAAGGAAATACAGGGAATGCAAATAAATTATGCTTGGAATAAATATGACCTTCCCTATAAAAAGTCTAAGGCTTTATGGAACAGTCTCAAAACACACAACAAGGCCAAAGGCATCAGTAAGTCAGGATTCTCCAGGCAAATTCACTCGCGCTGTCCATTGTTTGTCCCTGCTGACTGTGGGCCAGCTCTGCTTTCTATCGGCACTGGCTGGTCATAAAAGACCTGGCACAGGGCTCTTCCACAGCGACAACTGTGATACACAAACCACACAACTACATGGCTACCTTTTTTTCGTCACATAACATACACCACTACGTGAGCTTCCACAGCCTCCTTGTAAATCTCAAGCATCCTCACAAATAATACAATTTAGGGAGTGAGATGAAGGTGTCATTTAGGTGTACAACATTTGAGGAGTTAGAAATGTCACCATTAGATAAACAGAAACAATACATTATGGAATCCATTACTGGACACACAGTGAAACTGAATGACTTCTGAAAAAAAGGGATAATTGAAGGCTTCACTGGAGAAAACATTTTGACTTTGGAAAATGAGAAGGATCAGCTGCTTAAAATTCTGGAAGACTCTGAGTCAGAAGGACCCTTTAATTCTTGTGGTGCATAAAGGCTGGACTCTCAATCAAATCTTAATCTTGCTATGGCCACTGAAAAGAAAAGAGAGACTATGAGGTATAACTGCAAATTACAATTCCAGCCAGCCTGATGCTTAATACAAGTCATCAGACTTCACTCCTACCTTAAGACAATACTTGAAATACACTCAGTCAGAAACGCACTGATTTGGTTTCTGTTTTTCACTTGAAAATTTAAAGCTCATTGCAAGGGGTTGATTTTAGCAAGGAAAAAAGTGAAACAGGATAAAACCCATGAGTAAAATTCAGTGACTGCAGTTCACAACAGCTGGGAAATGACGTCTCCCAACAGGGCTGTGAACGTCTGACACTCCTCGGGACAGCAGAGGCCACAGTACCAGAGCCCAGAACACCACACAGTCCTTGGCTTCAAATTTCTGCTTAAGGAAACTCTAAGTTCATCTCTCTCAATGCAGACATACACTCACAGAACTGGATGAAGACATTTTTGTGATGGGTACAGAATTGCTACGCAATAATCAAATACCGAGATGCTGTAATTTCATTAGCACTGAGAGCTTTGGGCAGTGAGGCTGCCGACTGTCAGATCACATTCAGATGACAGTAGGTACAACTAACTATGTGAAACATTGATTAATGGAATGAACCTGTCAGTTACTGAGGAAGTCTCACAACCACTAACAAAGCACCTAAAGCATAAGGCAATACTGTTTATTATAAAAATCAAAGCAATAAATCAAGTATTCCAAATAGAACATTTTCACTAGCCTGTTATTTATGCCTCTGTGAGTAATCCTATTTATCCCTTTAACACAGCTGGGTAGAAGCAGATGGTAAGTTGTCAGTACCACAGGAAAACCTCCAGAATTTCTAAAATGCACCTTTTGTTGCTTATTTTATCCGTTTCATGCATCTGGTAGCCTCTATTTTGTTAATATATTATTTGTCCGATTTGCAGAAATTACTCCAGTTCATCCTTTGCACTTGTGGCAAATTTACGCTCACATCTGACAATAGTTATGGTAATATGGTTTTATTATTGCTATTATCACCACCATTATTATTGCAAATCAATAATGTAGATGGCTCAGTGAACTACCTAGTACCAAACCCAGCTGCCATACATACAGTCTATATAACCCAGACTAGTAAATTACTGCATCATTTTGCTTTACTCCCAAATAATAACAAATGCCTTCTCACCTTCTCTACAGACAAAACAATTATTAGCATATTATCGAATCCTTACTGTGCACAAATAGAATAGATCTCTCTTCCTGCACGGATCTCACTGCTTCTGGCAGAATTTCTCTAACTTATTAACAGGGCTAGGTACTTTCGCAGTGAGAGAATTAACTTTTACCACTGCAGTCTGTGAAGTCTCAGGCAAATCTGAAGTACACCACAATCATAAACCCTCGGCACGTACATGGGATTTGCTATCTCATCTCTGATGAAAGACATTTTAATCTGTCAGGCTCACCTACCAGTCTCCTTCTTCTACATTTTATTCTGTAATTTTAAAAAATTGGCAACCTCTGTAGCCTTTTACAAAAAAACATTTTAACCATCTTCCTGCATGTCTACTCTCTGAATACAGAACTAATCATGCAATTCCCCGAAGAAATCAGAATCAGCAAGAGCTTGTGTATCAGTCTTAATGCAATGCTCATTTCTCCTGGCTCAAGAATTACTTTATACAGATATAAAAATGTAATGCTTTCATATCCAAAAACTAAAAGCAAGTTAGTAGACCCTAGTCAAGCAAAAGCCTACTATTAGAAAATCAAAGGGTGTTAGAATCACATTTAAGGTTCAGCATGCAAAGTAAACACGGCTGTGACTGGTCCCTCTAGATGAGAGTAGCAGGAGTTACTGCTCAATCACGGTCGAGTTGCCCTGGCTGAGCTTCGGGTCCAGCTAAACTACAGGTACTGTATTCACTATGGAGCTGCCCTAACAAAGCTGCGAAGGAAAGAATTTGCATAGTCTTTTGCACACTGCAATTGGCTTTGTATCCCCCTAATAACTCCTTCTTTTCACTTGCCATTTCAATAAGACATTCTCTTTAAGGGATTTCACGGGAGTATCAGATGCTTTTGGTTTACTTCTGCCTCTTTTGAAACCGCACTTTGAAATTTTTGTCTTGGTAAAAGATTGAGCTTTTGTTTTCCTCCTACAGAAGCCTTTAGCACATCTGCCAGAAATGACTCTTGGAAACTAGATGCTAGAAGATGCTGCAAACAAACTATATTCCACAGAACTTCAGCTGAATTAGGGGAAAATAGATTCAATATATGTACTCATACTATCTTTCTCCGACAATAATATTTAGCTGCTTCTGTAGTTTCCAAGAAAGTCCCAAGTCTACAGGCCAATTCTGAATGTTTGACAAGCACAATTTGAGAAATCCTCCTGGGGAAGCAGTGATTAGAGAAGGCAACTGGCAGCTTGGAGGCCCACACTGTATTCCCTGTTTCATTACTGATTTTTCCGGATGACCTTGTCAAGTCATTTAATGCCTTTCTGCCTGTGTTTCCCTATCTGCAAAACATTCAGATAAACACCTTCCTTTTGAAAACACTGTAAAATTGTTTACTACGGAAAGAGTTCCTCAGATGTTAATCTGGCTCTTGGGATGTAACATCAGATGAAAAACACAACGGCTACATGACACAAACGTCAATCTAATATTTTCTAACAGATGAAACCATCGCAGTCCAAGCAACAGGTTAACCTTGTACCTGAAGGTTTTACTTCAAATGAAGTAAAATATGGTTTTACTTCAGATGAAGTAAAAATTAGGTAGTTACTCATTCCATTTTAACCTTAATGCTATCACCCAAGACAGCATCAGAAGTGCAAACCATAAAGGTAACAAAAGGCAAAAAAGTTGGCATAAACATCATTGTTCTGCCTAGTTTCAGGGTTCTGACTATTTAGCCAAACTTTGCCTTGATCAAGAATGTGCACCTGGCAGTAGGTAACACTCAGAACTGGTATCAAAGGTACCAGTAGAGCACCCTCAAGCACACAAGTGGTTTAATAGCAGCTAGTGGTGACCAGCATCCTCCTGAGTCCATCCAGGTCAGGAAACTTACGTACATCTTCCTGAATGGTAACTGCCTCTTCCATGCCCCCTCCATGACCTTGGCTGGCTAATGCACAGGTTTTTATCATTAATGGGCCAAGATACATACTATAAATGGAATACCTAAGTGCAGTCTTATTATGAGTCATTTCACCATCACTCTAGAGAAAGTGTAGCATTACATAATTCCAGCAGCAACCTCTTAACAGAGAGGAAGCAAAATGGGAATGGAGAGGAGTGCAATTTCAATTTATTTAGCCAGCTGTACACACCTAGGCTGGCCAACGACATGCAACACACACTGAAAAGAGAGCAGCTTTTTGACATTTAACACAAATCCCACTTCAGGTACCACAAAAGCACTGTTAGAAGGTCTGTGAAGTGAGCATAGCACCTTGCACCAAGGAACAAAAAGGCAACTTCGAGTTTAGGGCAGCTTTTTACAGGGACTTGGACATATTTCACCTGAGGAAGGATGCACGCTGATATCGTGGCCGGCTCCCACAGGCATTTCACTGAGTGTAGTAACGGACCGTGGGCGGCTACGCCACCGCCTCCTTATCGCCGCGCAGCCCTCAAAGCCCTCACTCGCTCCCGACAAAATGGCGGCCGCGCGTGCCCCGGCCTCCGCACTTATCTTCCCGCCTCACGCGGAGGCTGCTCTCTGATTGGCGAGCAAGTCCCCCACGCGCTCTCTCTTCCCTCCTATTGGCTCCTGCTTCCCGCTCACCCCCTGCGGGCCCGCCGCCGGCGCCGCGTTTCCTCCCCTCAGCGCAGGGACGGCGATGGCGGGCAGCGCTCGTAGCTCCGGGCCGGGACCGGCCTCGGTGCCGGGCGGCGCCAGCGACACCTCCCTCCTCGGCAGCGCCACGACGTGGCCCTTGCAGCGCTACGCTCGCTTCCTACCCCCGACGGATGGAGACGGTGAAGGGCAAAACAGCTCCTCCTGGAAGGTGACGGGCGGCGCGGGGTAGACCGGCTGGTCGGTTTTGCTTTAACTGGGGTTTAGGAGGCCGCTGTGTAGCAAGCAGTAATAGGCGAGGCCTTTGCAGGTGTCTTTTTGCAAGTCCACAGCTAATGCAGGAATCGGGGGAGATTTTGCTTCACGAATTAATGTGAATGCATCCGTGATCTGACAGTTAGTGACGCGGGGTGTTTTTTTTATTCCTTCCATCAGCAGTGACCCGTGGTATTAAAAACTATAGATTGAGTTGGAAGAGTCCGGATGGTTGTTTAAATCTGTACATGAAGTTATAATTAGTAAATATTGTTAAATAGGCCTCCTGTCTTACGGGAGTGGAGGGCAAGTTGCATTATTGAGGGGTAAATTACACACCTGACTTTTAGCACTGACCTTTTGAAGCCTCTTATTTTGCACTAGAAGTGGAAAATGTAGATTCTGTGCTTACAGGGCTATATTTTTATTTTGTCTGTCTCTTTAAAGGTTTTTGAATCAAAAGAAGAATCAGGCCATCTTATCCTTACCATTGTTGTATCTGGCCATTTCTTTATTTCCCAAGGACGAACAGTACTGGTAAGTTTCTCGTGTATAAAGAACGTTTCTCCTTTAATGCTAGCATCAGTATTAACGTCATTTCCCTTCTCAGCCCACGAAAAGGAAACTGACGATTTTATTTTGCTTGTGGAAATTCTATTGTCCTGCTTTCTCTACGTTATCAGGATAATACTAAATGCATTATTTCATTCTGAGGATCAGTGTTTCTTCTGTTGCTCTAAAAATCTAGGTTAAGACGCACTACTAAGTACTGATGATGTTGAAAGATATGTGGGTTTTTTCAAGATTCTTCTCCCTTAGAAAACAGAAAATAACTGTTAAGAAATAGATAAAAATGTGACTATAATTTCCCATTTGATTTGCTATATGACCCAGCTGTTTTTTTGCCAATGACCTGTTAGTATTTTGGTTTTGATAATTTGTTTTATCAAAGGGTATGGTTTTTTTCAATGTTGGGTAATGTGATCTAACACACACCTTACATTCATGGAGACAAAATAACAACTTCAAAGTTGTGTCAGCTGCTTTTCCTGTAGCCCGCACTTAAGCGTGACCAGGGACTAAACTGTAAAGACTTGACAGTGACACCAAAGAGGTCACATGAGAAACACTCCATTTAGAAGGAGTTGGTTTGATGCTAGTGACAGAGAAGGCCTGTGCTGGAGAGTGGAATCAGGTGTGTTCAGTACATATCGCTGATACTCAGTGATAATAACCAGTGGGAATAAATATAATAGATATAATAATATCTAAATATTAAAAAGGCTGATAAATATATTAGAAAGCTATTACAAGCCACTGAAAGATGCTGCAGTGTTAAAATAACAGAGCCTTTTTTTTAATACAGAATATATAAGAGAGTATGTTGTAGCTTTAAATACATATAAGCTTATAAATTAGTTTTTGCCGTGCCTCTTAAAAAGTCTGAAACTTAAAGAAGTATCTTGTAACTGTAGGAGGAGAACCATGGATACCCTCGAATTTTTTTGGCATGTGAGTGTGTAAAGAATATTAAATAAATAATGAATGAGCTGGTAGAGAACTGTCAGTCTGGCTATCCCTCGTATGAGACATGGTGTTTGGCTCACAAGTTTTGTGATGATGAGTTGAATGTTCTTGGACAAGGTAAAAATGGAACATGGGAAGTATTTCAGCAGTTGCGCTGAATAAGAAAAAGGAATGGAGTAATTGAAAGTTGAGATAGGCAAAATAAATGCAACTGAAATGAGACTTGCTGCTGTCTCTGGCCAAATTCAGGTTGGAATGAATCAGTGTTGGATGCACCTCTCCTGCAGCTGGTCCTGTTTTCAGTATCCCCATGAGATGGCTGTAAGTGTTTAGCAACTAGCAGATTCCTACTACTTTATAGAATGTCCTTGAAATAACCATATAAAGGCTAACTAAAAGTAAGCTTTAGTAACAAACTAAAGAGCAAAGAAGACACAGACAAAAATTGTAGCCCTTCAGAGAATGTGCCTGGCAAAGACTGAATCTGGCAAGTAACAATGGGCAGATAAAGTGTGCTGTCGTAAGGGATGAGTGCGGGAAGTAAAAGAAAAGCTTTATGAAGACTTGGCTGAGAAAAGCACTTCCTCGCAGCTCTTGGGTTTAGTGGCTAGTGAAGCTTTCAGGCAGCTGCCTTGCTTGAAATGCCAGATGAGGAATTTCTGAGGTCTGTCAGGTCTGATTCAGCTTCTGAGAGACACTTAGATACTGCAGTAATGATTGCAGCCCAAGAGTAGTGCAGAATAGAGGTGGAAGAGACATGCTTGGCAATTGTGACCGATACCTGATATTGAGAGTTTAAAATAAAAAAAAAAAAAGTGGCTGTTTTATTAAAAACCAAAACATTTTTTTGGCAATGCTTCTATACCACCCTTAAGGCCAATACCACCAACGTCTTACTAAGCTTTAGAGAAAGGGTGTACCAAACTGGTGTAGTGCATTTTAAAACCTGATTGTCAATTCTTTTGGGTGGACTTCTTCAAGTTCATGTCATTGGGGTCACGCTGCAGGTGTGTTCTGTGCAGACAGAACTAACCTAGTGTGAAATGCATCGGCATGACATACCTTATGCCTATTTATATTTCTCAGAGGTTGGAGCAGTTGCCATCCTCCCTCCATTCTTCTTAAGGCTCGCTGGAAAACCTAGCAAATGCCAATCCCCTAGTCCTGACCATGGGTGGGCATCTGCAGAGTGATATTAGGTTTCCTGTTTACAAGGGATTTGGTCCAGCACATCTGGCTTGGCTTTACTGCTTAGGCTTGTTCCTTAAGCACATGCCCTCCCAGAAATGCATCCCTCTTCCCAACACTACGCAGTGATAAAATTCTTCTTCCTGGGATGGGCCCAATCTACAGGTATCTTTTTAGTATTTGAAGAACGGTCTGTGGGATTTCTTTAGGAAAGCAGCTGGTGCCATCAAACAGAAAAGTGATGCATGAGAAGGACAGCACAGCCAGTGATGCTGTTGGCCAGTAGCTGATAGCAGCAGTGATACTGAAGTAAGTATGACCATTACTGGATCTCTGAATGGTTTTCAAGGAGCAGGCAGGACACTAGAGACTCAGTGTTGTTGTCCAAGGACAGTTTATACCACGGTCTTTGGACAGAAGTCTTCTAAGGCTTGTTGACAGCTGGATCTGGACAGCAGGAGCAGCTTACAATGCAGTAGACTCCTATCTAGCCAGAACTGCCCAGGCCACTGGTGAAATTCTGCAAACTTCTTATCAAGGTGCTGTATAACACAAAAGTTGCAATATTGTGCAGTCTGTGTTATTGCTGTAGAAATAATTGGACTGTAGAAATGGTTAATCTCACTGGTTCCATCTCCCTCTAGTCTCCAGCTCTCAGGAGTTGTCAGAAACCTGTCACAATATTTAAACAGGCTTTGCACGACTAAGTACATATATTTCTTTTGAATCTGTCATGGACTAAATCCTCTCAGTGGGGCTCCGTGATAACGGACATTTTGTCTCGGTGGATAATGCATAAGTTTCTGCTCCAGAGGGAATGTATCGAGTTTGATAGAATGCACTTGTTGGAATGATTCAGCTCATGTTTTCACTTCGTACGCTGATTCCTACTTGTTGGCCTGGGCTACTGAATATTTCCTTTTTATTGCCAAGGTGTTCTCCAACATGTCCGTGCTGCCTTACTCACTTGCATTGAAATTCCCTGTGCTGTACTTACAGAAGCGTTTCTTGCTATGTAGTAACTGCATCCTTTAAGTTGTTGATGTCTAGTCTTTTGATCTATCTTCTAATCCCTACTTTTCAGACCATTTGATGTAGTATGGGCTTCTCGATTTGAGGGAACTGGATAACAATTACCGCAGCTTCATACCTTGTTACCTCTGTGTAGGAGCACAGTGAGGCACGAGATCTGCATCACAGGGACACTATTTCCTTCTCAACTTGAATAATGATATTGTATTTTTCTAAAATTTCTGTGGATGAATAGTAAAGATATTTTTTTCTCCTCTGACAGTAATCAAAGAAAGAACTGAACTGCTAACTAAATTCAAGCATTCATGTTTCTAACATTATTTTTTTGACTGCAGCAGTAATGATAGAGCAGGAATCCTTACCCAACTCTGAGAATTTTAACATGATCATCCTAAAGAATAGGGTTTTTTTAAAAAAAAGTTTTCATCCAGCATATGTAACAAAGAAAATTTATTAATCGGATGCTTTTAAAATGGGTCCTACTGTAGAATGATAAATTTTTATCTCTTCTGGTTTAAAATTGGCAAGGAATGTAGTAAAATCAGTGCAAATAGATGCAAACTATCTTGGTTTGTACCTTCTATTTTCGTGAGGAAAATAAAAGTCAGAGTGCATCTGTTCTTCAGTGGTGTGTGCGTTTTATAAAAGCCCAAATGAGCCTTTTTAGCTGCCAGCAAGCTCTGTCTTATGCTGATAATACTCTGGGTGGATGCTTTTTAAAAAGCCCAGCAAAAAAAAAAAAATCAGCGTCACATACTGAAAAGTGTGAACTACCGGACTTTGTCTGCTTTCTGTTGCACGTAGAACTTTTCTTTGTTCCTTCTTCTGCAGTGAACAGTGATGTTAAGTGACCTAACGCTTGTCTGAACTCTGTGCTCATCAGCTTCGTAGTTAGTTCCTGCTAAGCTTAGCTCAGTTGGTTTGAAAAAAAGAGGAGAGAGCTTTTCTGTGAGTTATTTACTTAGTGAATCATCTTTGGTGTCTACCTTTCACCTACGTACGATATTCACAACTCCATTTGCACAAAATTGAGGTGAAAGAGTTGTGTAGAAATGGAAATCTGTATTTCATTGATGGTTGGATTAACATGATCCATTCTAGGAAGAATATTCAAGTGTTCCTGACTTGCTGTAAAAATATTTTCTCTATAATGGATGTAATTTTGTATTCTTTTACTCTTTTTTTATTTTCTTAAAGCAGGAGTGTTAAGAAAATCTCTTCTTTTCCTTAGAGAATGCTAGCTATTTAGAGCCAAGTGAGACTCTGACTCGTTCTGTGATCTGTTTTTGAGAATAAAATATTCACATATTCTAACAACTAATTTTTTTAGTACATGGAAAAGACTACAGAATTATTTTAATGAGCAATAATAGACTATTTAATGAATTCCCTTCTAGCAGTCTTTTCACTAATGGCAGTTGAAATACTATTTTCTTGCCCAAAAGAATGCTACAACATCTACACTGAGTCCCAGCGTTTCTGAAGCAGGCAGATCAGCACATACCTCGTGCTGTGGACACTGCTACCTGGTGAGGGGCCCTAGGTTTGAAACAATTCCTTACAGTATCTGAGAAGGCTCCAGAACCAGTCATTGGTGGTCATACATCCATGCCACTATCACAAATCATTGTGGATCTGTTCAGCGTTTCCATCAGTTGTTCAAATTAAAGAAATGATTTATTTTAATGGGTAAACTTTTGGGGAATGGGTAGGCGTTCGAGATCACTTTAAACATTTGTTAATGATACTGCCAGAGACATAACTTGAAACTGTCTTAACAAGGAAACAACTGCCTTCCTTTTAAAATACAATCTGCTTCTTGTGATCAGCCAAATGGAATGAAGAGGAGGGTAAATGGAACTTCAAAGCGTGGAACATAAAAATCCCTAATGTGTGTTGCAAATAAAATGATGTCTTGGTTTGGTAGGGTTTGGGTTTTTTTTGTTGTTGCTGTTTTAAACAAAGTTCTTCATTTGGAATTAAATTACATAACGTATTTTTAGGACCTGTTTTTGCTCAGTGTTGCCTAACAGACTGCATATTTTACGGCAGAAAAACCTCATTCTTGCATCCTGTAGATAATGGAATTTTAACAGGAATATCTCATCAGCGTCTCTGTCGACTTCTGGCCATACTCTCAAGATACATCATGTTCTGTTTACCACAACTCTTATTTCCTCTGCCTCCTTCAAATCAACACATCATGACAATTATATTTTGGTGTTTTATTCAGTGAAATTAATTCCCGTGCTAGAATTCTTAATATCCTACAAATTAAACAAATTGAAATTGTGAAGAGGACTTATTAAATAGGATAAAATTAATCCAGAGTAATTGATTTGTGACCCGATCTTCAAAAAGTGTAGACTAAATGTCCTTAGTGCCCTCCTGGTCCCCTCATGACTTCTAATAAGCTAACAGTGCTTAGGATACAGTAGATTCTAACTCATTAATTAGGCAAGCATTCAGCAGACGTTCTCGATGCCCTCTTTGCAGTGCCTGAAACTTAGGCACCAAATTTTGGAGATGATATTCACAGCAGTGCCTTGGGTAGACCAAGGTCCCTGTGCAATAAATGAGGCCATTTGACGGAAGCGGAGGGAAGCGAGTGGGTTGCTAATGCTGCTTAGTGGTGGTACATAGCAAAGCTAGAGGAAGGCTGTTGTTGGGTTTGTTTTTTTTTTAATCAACAGTTCTGTGATTGTTATTTGAAAGAGTAGAAAGAACTTTAGTTTTATTGATTTACTCAGCACTACAGTCGTAACTCAAAAATGTCAATTTTTGTTTGTTCATTTAAGTATGTGCTGTTGATATGATTGTTTTGGACAAGCTGAATATCCTTCTGCATTAGCTTCCCCATTATATTTGGTATAATGAGACATTCCTGTTGTATAATGACTGTGTATCCGTGATTGGCAGCAGTAGAAAGTTCTAAGGGGTTCTGATCACGGGGGTTCTGATCTTTTCTCTTGCCTCAATTCTTCCAAACCTGGCAAGTAGAATAGTTTTTAAAGAGTAGTGGTTAATGAAATGTACTTAGCCTAAAGTTAAATGTATGGTATTGATCTAGGGAAGTATATATTTTGTATCAGGAATTAAAGAAGAAATTGCTTGACTTGACTTCCTAATGGGATGCCCTGAAGAGCTTTACCCAGGTAAAGCCATGAGCATCCAGCTCACCTCTGTAGGTCTCTGGTCAAGTGTCACTGTTCTAAAGTGTATTTTAGGGAGAATTTCAGGCTCTCACTATGAAATATGAAGGTTTGTCCCGAGTTAGGGGCTTATCTTTGCTGTTCACTCCTTCAAGGGGTGGTACTTTATACCCGTCTATGGGGAACTCTTTCTAGAGAGCTGCCATCTGGCAGCACGGGCTCCTGCACCCAACGCTTTGCGCTTTGGCAAAAGACATTCCTCAGTTGCCGAGTCCTTTGTAGCTGCGTGTCTCCTGGAGTTGCTACTTCATTTAGCTTTCCTGCCTCTGTAGAGACAGAGCACTCTCTTTAATGAGTTTGACCCTGATGTGTTCTTTTTCCACAAACAAACAAGCTTAATAGCAAGATTTAAGATCTGGCTTCTAAGAGATTGGGGGTGAAAAAAAAATTGCATGCAAAAAGATAATGCAGAGCTTAACATCCTTTTATTCTTTATTCCAGTTAGCTTGCTGGCTGCCTGCCTTGGATGGTGCGGGTTTTTTTTGGCCTTTCACCTCTTTCCACCTCCTAGTCTAAATTCTGCAGATCTGTTTGTGATGGCTAATGTTTATACTAAGATCGAAGTCAGAGAATGTGGTTTCTGCTGTGCTCTTACCTTCCCAACGATGCTATACATGACACATTTGGATACTGACACATGGCTTGGAAATTTTCTGCTCTCCCCACTCTACAAGTTGTCATGTTTGGGGCTTATTTTTTTGTCACTCTGACACTCCTACTCTCAACTCAGCTTTCAAGACAGCTCATGCTGTGGGAATAAAAACTAATTTATTTGACCCTATTTAGATCTTGAGGAAAGATACAAGTAAGGAAAATTTCTACTTCTAGGTGTGCTACAAGGTAGTAATGAAGATTTGACTGGAATTATGTTTAAAGTTTAATTTTCACAACTTTAAGCTGGAATTACAATTTTACTCTACAGTCATTAACGACGGGAAGACTTTTCAATTTTTTAAGTAGCTTTCTAATTTTAAAAATGTAGAATGGCAACTCATTCTCTTTTGGGAAGGCAAGAAGTTAAAAATTAGTATTTTTCAGATACGTGCAAGCATTTGATTTATAATCTATATGTCACCTGTCACGGGTGTAGGAGATGGCTGTGGTTTCTGGGGAGTTGTGTACCACGGTGCTGCGCAGCCTGAATCGGAATGAGTCGTGTGGGACGTTGTCTGAGTCCTTCAGCTTTTCCCATCTGCCATCTTGCTTCATTATCAGACAGGACTGCTCTGGCAGCTATGCACTGGGATATTAATTAATACAATGAAATTCCTTTGATCTCCTGCTGAACTCATCATTTCTTGCAAATGCACGTTCTCGGTCTGTGGGATACCCAGCTGACTCCTTAATCCATTACATTATACAATGCATACGTTCATCCTCAACTGTGAACTCTGAGAAGACTCTTCTATTTGCATTTCATGAGCCTGTTGTAAGTGGCAGCCAAAACTGGAGTGTGTGTGGCATTCTGGGGTTCTGTCTTTTTTTATAATATTGGTTGTATATGGCAGAGTATATAATGTTTGTGGCAAAAAGAAAGTTTTTCTTCCTAAGGTATTGTTTACACATAGTTCAGTTTCATTTCAAAACATCTGTCTCACGAATGAGTGAATCCAAACTGATTGATGCAAGCCAGCATAGCTGAACTGTTATACAAATAACATTTCTTTAATATATATATTAATTTTAGTTAGGATAGGGTTACCTAAAGGCCTTGCAATCTAACATAATAGGGATAATCTGTTCCTGTGTTCATATGTTGCTTAGCAGCACAGGGTTTCTAGATGATATAATCATAAAAATATTCATAAATAACATGCAATACCTTCCAGCATAGATCATAGGCCTTGTTATCCAGCAGCTTTTTGAATGCTGAGATGTAAAATCAGAACAAAAGTATTTCCCAGTTAATGACAGACTAGATGGCTGTAAGGCTGGACCAGCGTTGGCCTCATATAAGGTGTGGTCGCATTTTGCCTGCTTCCAAAATATTTGGGAAATGTCTTGCTTTGTTTTCTCCTTCAGCTTAATCCCTGTCAGGGTCCTCCCTCTGAGAAACTTAGATATTTGTCAGAGATGTATGAAACTGTATTCCTTTAATAGTTTTGTTACAAATATGATCCTGGAGAATGACAGAAGGAGAATATGCATGATCGAACGCTAATGATCATACTTAGAAAAGCGCTGCCATTTATCTCTTCAGATTGTAAACATTTGAGGACTTATGTTCCTGCCCACTTCTAGGTTGCCTTTTTGTCTATATTCCCGATTAATCTTACACTGCCATCTGTCTCTGCTCATGCCCAGCGCTGCTCAGCAATGCCCAGCTCTGAATGTAAAGCACCTACGGATGGTGCCTGCTTAAGGGCAGCAGCGACCATGGCTGCTTTGTTCTCTATTTCTGTCAGCGTGGTGGCAGCAGCAGCAGTCGGGAGGGACTACTACTTCTTTCTTTGTCAGTGAATCTGTCCAGAGCAGATTTAGAGCCAATTCATTATCTTGAGAAAGGCACAAATGGATTGCAATCTCAATATATTGCCATATATTCCAGGATATATGCCATATATGCATTCCAGGATATATTGCCATGCAGGTTCCAGGATCTGCCCCACACCTAGCTCCTGGATGAGATCCTCTCGACTTCGAGCGATGGAACAAGGGACAGATTTATTGTGGTCGTCCTCCTTGTTGCTCTGAATTCATTTGCCTGAATTCATATGCAGATTCATAACTATTTAATTGTTGATTGTCACTGTTACGAAGAATCTTATTTTCTCTTAATTCAGGCAGCCTCAAATACAGCCTATGCTGACTGAGGAAACATGGAAAAGCCATGAGGAACAGAATACACCTTAACGTGGTACAAAATCAGGCTTATTTGCTGCTTAGAACTGAGGAATATCTAGAGGATCCTGACTGTAATGACAATTACTAATGTAAACAATTTAACAATGGAGTTCTGCAGACCAGGGTTTGTATAAAACATTCCCTCTCCATTTTCAGGTAGCTTGTTTGTGCCAAATCGGGGCTCTTTTGTATTGCTCAAGTCCTGCACTGAGTTTTTCTATTAGGTTTAGCTATTCTTAGTTATTTGTTTCTGCTTGGTAATATACAATCAACCAAAGGTGCAAGAAGAAAGGAAATACTTTCTGCGTGGTTCTTCAGTTAATTACACTTGAAGTAAATTAAATTTCATTTAATCAAATTTTGGGGTTGGAGTTGAATAATTAGGAGTACCTAAATAAAAATTCCAAATGCTGTTTTTTTCCAGCTTGCTTTACCTCAGAAACAGGACAAAGGATGACAACCTTGGAAATGTGAATAATTAGTTGGTAGGAAAGTTAAACATTGGCTGCCTTTTATGATTTCTTTGAAAACAGTTATTATTTTAAGGAGACAACATTTGTTCAACCCACATCTTACAGTGAAAGGAAAAACACTATAAAAATAGACTTAATATGGGAACAGCTATATTTAAATAAACACAGTTGGTGTGTATCAAAACCAGTAACTGTTTGAAATGAACAGAGTTAAGTACAAATGGCCACAAGTTAAAGCAGCCCCAGTGAAAGAATGAGATGTTAGGGTTGCTTTACTAACAGCATTTTGGGGCGCGGTAGTGGCATCAGAGGACGACCAAGCAGCCGTGGAGAAATTCCCGATGGCAGGAAGCACTAAGCATATAGGTATATTAAAAGATGTTCAACATGTGCAGCTTTAAATGAGAGAAATAAGTCATTGTGCTGAGATGAAATTCACCTTCTGTTAGTTTGTGTGTATTTTCATTCCAAACAGTGAGAACATTTACTTTCAGATTATTTGTATAAACACCAAGAATACACCCTTTCTGGAAGGGACAGTATAAAATACTTTTCCTGCTTTATATATTCCAGTTCTATGTCACCCATCTTTCTTTTCTGACTTGAGAGCCTGTCCCCTGCCCTGTCTAAACTCTTCTGTGTGTTTTCTGCAGCCAGACATTCCCCTTGAGGAGTGCGGTTGGCTGTACCTCACTCCTCTAACTTCCATCCTGGTTTCCTTGCTCGCTTCCTTCCAGCAACCGTGGCAGCAGCACACACTGATAAGCAGCAGAGACGGATCTCACTCCACGTCTCCTCTAAAGTACTTCTTGTGTACACAAACCTGCATTTTTGTGTTTTGTACAGCCATGTTCTCAGACCTCTTTGCAATGCACATGCACAATTAATGCTGATTTTTTGCTGGCACAGATGCTGCTCACTATTCCCAGGCTGTTGGCATGACTGAAATGTCTTGACTTTTGACATAACTTCCTGGTGCATGCAATCACCAGCCTGACTTGCTGATATTTTTCTATTTTCAGCACTAAACAATAGTGTGGGGCCACACTCTGCACAGCTGTGGATGTCTGGAGCCAAATTTCAGGGATATAGTCTGCCATGCAATTGGAAATATGACATGTGAGGCAATACTCATTAGTCTAGAAATGTTCTAACAGTGCTGCCTGCTTTTCTTAAAATAATAATCTCGTCTCATTCCTCAGGCATTCTGCTTAGTATCTTCTCTTCCCCCCCTTTTTCTTCCTCCAAAACTTTAATGTCCACATTCCAAACTTTTACCCTCTCTGTGTAAAGGCTAAAACTTTTTTAGCCTCTCTATATAATTGCATCGTGTAATGACTGGCGAACACTGACTTGCCAAGAAAGATGCCGTTTCTGTTGCAAGGTCCATCGTTTGCAGTTTGTCCCTCGTAGGATCCAGATTCCTTTACAAATTCCTGTAACAGTAGAGGATAACTTGGTGCTTCCCATCGGTCACAAAGTGAGGCCTTTCACAGCTTGGCAAGTCCTACCTGGAGACGTTTTGGGAGCGCTCAGAGCAGACAGACACGCTGCGAGTGACTTGGCCTGTCCTACCTGCCGTCAGCTCCTGTTTCTACAGCGCTGAGGGAAATCTTTCTCTCCCTCTGACCCCAGACCTTTTGGGAATGATGTCTGTCTGACACTCTGCAGTCTGTCCTGGCGGGTGTCTCGTCAGCTGTGTGTCTGTGCCCACTTTGCCTTTGCTTCAACTCCTCAGTGCTTTCTAGACATTCTTCTCCTAAAAGTTAAAAATCTACAGCGTGAGACCGTAAAGGCAGTGAGTGCCTGCACGCTGAGAGAGCAGTGTCTTAGCGAGGTGACCTGTACCAAAATAGGATGGCAGATGGTTTCCCAGCCTGGACCTGCGTAAGATGGATAATAACTCTGCAAAAAACACACTGCTGGTGGCCCGGGATGGACTTGACTTGTGGTTCTTGACCCTTAGGACACCTGTGAAAAGCAGCCTATGCAAAAAGCCACGGTCATTGAAAGTATTAGGAGTTCAGATAAAACAGGTTGGTAATTTCTTACCTGCCCTTCAATTTGTTTGGGTTCCCACCCCGACTTCGCTACTAATGACTCTGTGGCAGCCTGTGGGAAGTACCTTGGGAGACACAGTCCGTTGCCTTGCAATTTTTATGTGATGTCTTCAGTTTCCTGGGGTATTTTCACAGAATGCTGAGCAGTCTGTCTTGTTTGAAGAGACTGACAGTTAACACAACTGGAGTATAAAAACATCTTTATCGAGTTATCAAAGCTGCTGCTTGTTTACCCGAGTTCCATCTGGAGAAGATGCCTCTCTGGTCCCATTCTTCAGGTTTGCCTGCCCTCTGCTGCCCTCTCGGGCAACTTCATGGGATGTGGAAGAATTTAAAGCTCTCTGTTGCAGCTGGGTTGTTAAGCATTTCATGGAGACTTTCATAACACACACAGATATAAATGTAAAATACATGCAGAAATTTGGATGTACCTTGCCATAGTGTTGTCACCAGAGCTACAGATTCAGATTTAATTCCTGTTCTGCTTTATTTCAGGAAGGCTTTTCATTAATTGATTCCCACAAGTGGTTAAAGATAGTAAGAAGAGCAGACTGCCTGCTGCTTCGTGCACAGTCAAAGGTAAACCAAGTTGCTTTTAATGTTTCTAGTAGCTAAAACAGTTCTTTATAAGATTTCTTAGTATTGGATAAATTAAACTAGAAGTTCTGAGATACTATAAATTGTCTATATAAATTAAACGGATTCTTTTTCACTCTAGATATAAAACAAGAATGGATTGACTCACCTGATGTCTTTTCTAACTGCTAATATTCAGCTCTTTCAGACTGCTTTTGGAGAGGTAGCTACTCAAACAGCTGGACCACTATTTATTTTCAAATCTATCTGCTGTGGCTAACAGTTAAATAGATGAAGCTATTGTCCTACATGTAGGGAAGCTACCAATGAGTCATACTTCACTTAGGAAACAAATATCTAAGCAAACAATTATTTAGCCATTTTGTGGCCCCCGACACCTGGCACAGCAGCGACAGGCTGGCACTTCAGGCATTTGGTACTCGAGGCAATGAAAGGGCCCCAGGTTTCTGGCCTGCTGCTCAGCTCTCAGGAAAAAGTGGTTGGTTAGCCTTTAAAGAATTAAATGACACTTGTTTGTTACCAACTTCAGTATAAATCTCATTTTTTTGGCTCTTAGATGAACTCTGAGAAGTTTCTTACTCATCTCCACTGAATGTTCACCAGGTTTTTCAGAAAAAAGGCCCGTTTCAAAATAAGCCCTCTCCCTTCTCCCCTGACACTTTCTAGGTTTTGTTGTTTCAGCAGAAACAGCTGCCTCTACTTTAACTGTCTCTGCTTAACAAGAGAATTCCTCTCTAAATTAAAAAGAGGAATTCTGGGAAAAGAGCCCCATGTTCAGTAGCTGCTAGTTCAGAGACCGGTTTAACTCTTGGCACCATTCACAGAACTAATAAGTCATGGAAACATCTCTCAAGTATTCTGAGCTGTTCAGGCATTCTCCTCCGACAGGATCTCTGGGACAGGTGGGGTTATTGTAATTGCAGATAATAGCGATATCTGGAATAGCTGAAAACTGTAAAAATTCCCATTTAGTCGTATTTTCATCTTTTAGCTGATTTCCTTTCCGAAAGACACATAGATATTTCTTTATAGGATGTTGCAAACTAAACAATCTGGTTTGCAGAGGAGAGAAGGCCGTGCTAATTGCAAGGTAAAAGCAGATGTGAGGCATAATCAATCGTTTAAATATAAGGACTTCTCTTGTTTCAGAATAAGTCTAATCTAATGGTGGCACTAGGAGCTGCGTAAGTGACTTGAGCTGCTTTAAATGAATGGGTTATGCTTGCCTGAAACCAAAACACACTTGCTCTCTGATTTTTGTCAGATTCTTACAAGACGTGGGTTATCACTGAACAAGACTGTCGAGCTGTTGCAGTAACTAGTTCTGATGAATCGGTAGATCACCAGTTTCCTTTGCAGTGAACAGAAGCTGTGGCCCAGGACAGTGTTAAGGGATTCTGCTGCATCTCACAAGTAACACAAAATCAACGTCATCATCACTTTGAGGCTTGAACAAAGCTTGGAAAAGGAGAATATTAACATTAAATGAATTCAGTGCATCTAAATATTTACTTACTGAAAATTCACCTGACTTAAAGTAGATTTAGTGGCACTGCAGTGGTCCTATCGTAGAGTTTCTCTGCTTTACATCCTAAATTGTAGCTGAAGCGCAAAGTCAAGGAGAAGCCATCTAAGCAGAAGCAGGCCAGGTTTTCAAAACCCAGTTCCAGTATCGGAGACCACGGGGCTGCTAATGGGCACGCACAACTAAATATTACACTATCATTTCTGCTTTACCTTGTGCTCCTTCTGTTTATTTCATTCTCCTTTCAGTTATTTTCTTTCCTGCACTTGCTTTTTTCGCTGCATGTTGCCTGCTTTGCAATTACAGAATAATCCATGTCAAAGAAAACATGAGGTTAATCACTGGGATCCCATACTTCAGGAGAAACTGAGTGAACATTAACTGATGGCTTTTTGTAAGGCATTAATTTATAGCAAAATTTACTAATTTCTTAAGAAAGACTACTTTAATAGGGCATTGTGGACTTTCAGCTAGTAGAATGAGTTTCTAAAGTGTATTTTGAGAAGCTTAGTGTTAATGTACTTGAAGGAAGAAGATGTGCAGAGAAGATCCCTGTCACAGACCACTAATGAAGGTGGGCTGTACTAGTGGCAGTTTTATTCCGTGAAGCGCACAGATGTCTCATTCTGCAGCCGTACCCGTCAGACACACACGTGTGTCTCACACTCAGCTGAAAGCAGCGCTGCCTGGCTGTGCCTGCCCCTTACACAGCTCCATCTGTAGTAATCACCTGTCTCACGGCAGTCTTTGATGTGCCTCTATGCAGAAAAACTTTTTTACATGAAACAATCTGTCAGCAGTAGCAAGACGAACGTTCTTAATACTCTTGTAGTACGTGATTTCCCTTCTTACTGTTTTCATTGAGCTTGTGCCCCTGGCATGGGAAGAGGCGCAGATTTGATGATCCAGGTGATCTCAAGGTTCTTTAATACTCAGCTCTTAGAATCATAGAATGGTTAGAGTTGGAAGGGACCTTAAAGATCATTGAGTTCCAATCCCCCTGCCCTGGGCAGGGACACCTCCCACCAGACCAGGTTGCTCAAAGCCCCATCCACCCTTGGCCTCTTGTGTTCTTCAGCTGTTGTTGCCCAGTACTCAGTTTATGCTAAAACTTGACATCAGTTTAGCTGAATTTAAGTACTCTCACTCTTTCCATAAAGGAAAAATGTTTAATTTACAAAGTCTACCGTTGTTTATAAACCACAGCCTTAAGTATTTAACATTCCTTATGAAAAAGCAGAGGGCAATCCAAATGGACATAGGGATTGTAGGGGTAAGTGAAACAAGTGTTCTTTGAAAGTCTCTAAAAGGAATTCAAATGAAGATGCAAGTTACCTTTCTGTCATTTTAATGAGAACTCACCTGTCTGGCATATCCACAAATCACTTCTCGGTTATATGAAGCCGATCGAGTTAAGTTGACATCTTAGTTAACTAGAGGCACTGTAACTGGGCACTAGTAAAATGAGTGCTACAGTTTGAATTACTTTGACATTTTTTCCATTTAAAAGGCACTGAGACAAGCTTTTATGCTTACAGTGTCCTAAAAATCATTTTCTGTAATAGAAGCATCTTAAAATAACATGCATGTAAACATACAGGCTGTCATGAAGAGCTGGCTCATCTTTGAGACAAAGATTGTTAAAGTGAAGGGTGTCCTGGCATTGGTGTAATCAGCACTCTAGCAGCATGTCTAGTCATTAAAAAAAAAAAATTGTTTTGACATTGAAATCTTGGGAAGATGAAAACTCAAATAATCTGGGTTGGGCCAAGGAAAACTTGCTTCTTTTCTAGTACTTTAACTTTGCTTTAAATTCAAAATTTCAAGATCAAAGTAAAAGTCCCTTTAATTCAGTTCCTGAACAAGAGCATTCTGTAAGTATCTGCCTTACATCAGCTGAACGTGCTCAGGAGAAGCTTATCACTCATGACAGGCTCTCCAGCCCTGCCTTTTCAGGGCGCTTTGCTGCACCTCATGTACTTAAAAAAATATCTAATATGGTACAGCCCGACAATCTGTACTGGGGGTCAGTTCTGCCCGCATTTTGTTATTTTATTTTTAGTATTATTTCCCTATTTGGAGTAACGTATTTGAGTTTCTTGCACTCCTAGTCAAGGTGTATCAGCATCTCTCCAAGGCACAGCCGCGTTCAGTGTGAGTGCCAAACTGAATCTGCAGGTGTAGCTGCCACAGGCAGAGCAGGCGGGTGGGTAAGGCTGGGTTTGATGCAGACAGTAACATAAATCCTAAATGGAACATACAGTTCCCAGAAGTTTTTAGTTTAGATTCCAGAGTTGACTTACGCTTCAGTTAGCGCTGTTTCATTTTTTTGTCACAAGTAAGTACTCAGAGTTGGCATATCCTTATAGACCAGAACTGAATTTCCCTGCTGTCCTTGTAAAAACTCTGTCGCTGGCGGAAGGTTTGTTCACTTGGCTGCACCTTTAGTTCATTCACAGGTGGTGCCGTTTCACTTACCATTTCCTTGGGCTTTTTAAACGGATTTTCAAACTGGGAATCATGCTCTTGTGGTTTAGCTGCTGGGATAAATGAAGATACAGCAGGGAAAACTTGTTTCTTTATATTTAAGTTGGTGCAGTGATCCAAAAATTAATCGCCTTCTTGCTAACTATAACAAACAGGAATTTAATTAAATCAAAATAGTTTGAGGGGATTCGCAGTTAATTGAATTTCTCTTTGGTTTCTGAGCAGAATGAATGCCGCATGTTCCGTGTTCAGTTTGGTGGAGACTCCAAAGCCCAGATGCTGGATCACTGCTGCAGCTGCGTTCAGAAACTTGCCGAGTACCTCCCGGTTGAAGTAACGGATGAACAAAGCCAGAAGCTCTACCCCAGTCTCCTTCAGCCGGCCAACGGTGAAAATCAGGTGGGTGGAAATCAGTGAACAAAACGCATCGCTACTACATACAGTAAGTAAGAACATAGGTAGAGAAAAATAGAAAAGTCATCAACTGTAAATGACAAATTTTACTTCTGAAGAAAGTTGCTTGTAACTGTGAACCCCAAAATTCACTTTACATGCAGGGGAACCTGGTTAGTGAACAGGGCAGAGTTACTCAGCTGCTGAAGCCGGCTACCGTCTTCCCCTTTTCTTAGCCTACCTCAAAAAAAGTTAACGGAATGGGGCTCAAAATGGAAGACTTTGATGCTTTCTGCTGAGGTTAATAAACAAGAATAGGGGCAGAGGCTGAGAGCTCAATAGTTATCCAAAACTCACGTCTGCAGTTCCATCAGGGTGGATTTCAGCTAAGGCTGCTGGGAAGCACCTGGCAGACTTTCACATCAATTACATGAGGAAAGAAAAATGATAAAAGCGTCTTTTAAGTAACCATGAATTGTGTTCTCCTTCTTGTGTTTACTACCTGCTCCTGTTTTGCAGTGTTAATAATTGTAAATATGCAGTTGTAGCCATTTGACCTTAACCTGACACATTTAAAAGTGATTTCAGGGTAGGAACAGAATGTTTCTCCTCTCCAAGACGTAAGGTAAAAGGAAAAGGCAGAGACAGACTGTTTCTGAGGGTGATTAATTCTTAAATATGTGCTCTCTGGTTATCCAGAGGATCACATTTAGCAGCTCTGAAAACACCCCCGCAGCTAACGCTGGGCTCCCCAGCTCCAGAAGGACAGGGAACAGCTGGAGAGGGGACAGCAGAGGCTACAAAGATGATGAGGGGCCTGGAGCATCTCTCTTAGGAGGAAAGGCTGAGGGACTTGGGTCTTTTTAGTCTGGAGAAGAGAAGGCTGAGGGGGGATCTGATCAACACCTATAAATCCTTAAAGGGTGGGTGTCAGGAGGATGGGGCCAGTCTTTTTTCAGTGGTGCCCAGTGACAGGACAAGAGGAAATGGGCACAAACTTGAACATAAGAAGTTCCATCTCAACATGAGGAGGAACTTCTTTCCTGTGAGGGTGGCAGAGCCCTGGAAGAGGCTGCCTGGGGAGGTGGTGGAGTCTCCTTCTCTGGAGACATTCAAACCCCGCCTGGACACATTCCTGTGCAACCTGCTCTGGGTGGACCTGCTTTGGCAGGGGGTTGGACTAGATGATCTCCAGAGGTCCCTTCCAACCCCCTAGCATTCTGTGATTCTGTAACTTAGCCAGGACAGTGTGAGGGTAATGTAATAAAAATATCAGGACCAAGACTGAGGCCTAAAAAAAAGAATGTGAAAGCTTCAGCTCCATCATTTCCTGACTAGGGAAGTCCTACTCTACCGGGCTGTGGAATAGTGTTTGGTAGAGAAAGCGTGGGGGGAGGGAAAAAATATCAGTAATTTGACTCACGCCATTTCCATAAATGCATCTGGGAGACCTTCAGCAGCTGATACTCGAGATGTATTGTGTGTGCCTTTCAGCAGGTTACCCCTCCTTTGGGCTTTGCTCATTCCCCTAAAGCTAAAGCTGAGAACACACGGAGAGCTGATGGTGAAATGTGTGAGAAATGGGCTGAGTTTTGCTTCAGCTAATTGATATATTTTTGTTAGTATGTCTGTATTGATGGAGGAGGCCCGGTGATGGTGGAGTCTCATCCATTGTACCAAACTAATCCTTAGAAGCGCCCTGGGGCCGTCCAGGGGTCCTGGTCTACGGAAAGTCATCTAGGTGAAGAGAGCCAGACTGATGGCAGACTAAGTGGACAAAGGTCTGTAAAGACTGACAAGTGGATGAAGGTCATCTAGAGGGTGGCTGATGAAGATGAGGATATGACCACCAGGGTGCTTGTAACTACTAACACTGGACAGTAGGTGATAGCAAAGACGGTGAAATGATGTGTAGCGTAATCAACTAATCAAAGGTGTGTTTAGGATAATGATTTTGTAGAGTAGGTGGGTGTGCCTTGTAAGGTAGAAAGGTGTAAACTAGATCTGTAATAGGTCAGGCGGTCGGGAAGAATGTGAGCTCCAACTTCTCAGCCAATGAGAAGAGAGACAGTAACTCAGGCGGCTGGGATAAGGGTATAAAATATCTAAAAGCTAAAGGATTGGTGTGCCTCTGCTTTGAGATGCACCCCATTCAGCGCTGTTTCGTATAATAATTTTTTATACCTTTGCTTTGGCGACTTTGTCCTTTTTAAATTCTAAGGTGTGAGCTGGTGTTTCTCACAAATGCTACTGAACACCAACACTCAGACTCTTGGTGTTGATAATGCTCTTGCTCCAGAAGTTAAGACTGAAAACCTTGCTCAGAAAAGAAGAATTGACAGCTTTTTGGTGCTGTGGCCCACGGGGAGGAAAAAAAGCCTTCTCCTGCTGAGCGTTCACGCACAGCATTTTTTAAAGTTACTTCTAGTAAGTAGTTTAAAAGTTCTCTTAGTTTAGACATGACAGTTTAACTACAGGCCCATTATTTCCTGTCGTTCACTTTTAAAGGCTTGAGCAGATGTGCATTCAGGTTCCATAAAAAGATGCTTTTATACTGCCTAAGGTGGCTGAGCACATTTTCTTCCCGTTCTCTCTAAAAATGGAACTACTTCCCTTCTCGCACATGCCCACACGCTGCTTGGTAACAGGCCCTTATTTGCATTTGATATTTTCTAGCCAGATGAGCCTCTACCAGATTCCTGCACAAGCCTTGGAGAGAGAAGATCTGTAACGCAGCTAGCACAGGTAAAAAATAAAATTGAATATTTAGCTCCTGTACCTGAATCTCTCCAGCGCAGAGACAGCGAAAGCTCTCTCATATGTGGTAAACGTCTGGGAAATGGCTTCTCTGAACATCAGGATCCTCATTTATACCACCACCACCGCAGGATCTCGTTTAATGAACTGGGAAGTAAGTGGCAAAAGCAGGTATTTCATGGTGCAATTACGCCATTTGCATAAGAACAACCCACACCCCGACAGCAAACACATACCCAGAGGGCTCATCCAAATAAGTGGCCTTGGCACCCTGCAGAAATGACTTTCAACCCACAGTTTAACTGGGAAGTCCAGGGTAAAGCTGTATTTAAAAATAACCGGCAGGTTGTTGCCTCTTTCCTGTGAATTTGGGGCCGAACAGAACCAGATAATGGAGGTAAAAACTCTCCCCTTTCCAACCTCATTTTTTTGTACAGTTGCTTCTAAGGGTTCCCCAGTGGGTCTGTCTCACCCATTTTCTGTACCGACAGGATGAAATCTGTGTTTCTTCACCTCCGTGGCGTCAGGCACAATTTCTGTGCTCCCTATTACAGATCTGTCATCTCTTAAACCCAAAAGCCCCTTCAACACCCCTGTTTGGACAGCGGAGCTCCCTGTACCCTCCTTCTCCGTGGCCAGGGCTGTTACACACCCTGCTGTTCGTCCCACACGGTTTGTTACCGTCCTTTACAAGGCAGCGAGAGGGATCAAACAAAGCACTTTGCCTTTAGCAACTGTGTTTTTCGTGAGCAATCTCTGCTTTACAAGGCTATAAGCTAACACTATAAAAGAAGGACTTATCTTCTAAAACCTGCTATTTCTGGGGCCCTGCATTAAGGCGAGGGCGTGATACCTGCTTCTGAACAAAGCTTTCTGCTGGCAAGGCCCGTGTTTGATCCATCTCTGGCTTGAATTACTAACTAATTCCCAGCACAAAAGGACTCCTCGGTGTAGTAGTTTCCTACATCCCTCTCTACTTGGTCAGTTCAACACAACCACGCTTGGAGCTGGGCTCTCCATGCCCTGCCCCACAGACTTGGTGTACAACTTGCTTTTCCCCCCTTCAGCTTCAAAAACAAACCCTTTCTCTGCCCCTCTCTGGACTTCAATTTCTCCATTTCCAGCCCTTCAAGAAGCTGGCTGAAGTGCTGCTTTTAAGTATTTTCTTGCAGATTTTTTTAAAACAGATATTCAACAGTCTTCCATTTGTATTTAAAGGTATTTTTCTCCAGTCAAGGCTATGGCATGACCCAGGAACAGAGCAACACTGCGAGGCGAACCAACAATAAGATTAGCGAAAAAATATTTGGGGTGGGTTTTTTTCTCCTCACAAGTAAAACTCTGCTCTGTTCCAGCTGCCAGTGTGCCCAGTCCAGCTGCCAGTTCTCTTGCCCCATTTCAGGTTCAAGCAGCAGAAGTTAGGCTCAGTCAGGCCCCAACAGCAAATCCTGTCTTTCCCAGAGAGAGAGGCTTGGTTTAGCCTGTGCCTCTCACACCAGCACGTCAGAAAAAGAGGCCAAACCAGGCATTTTCAAGCTTTTTTTAAAGGCAGACACAGACTAACCAGCGACACCACCCTTCACCTGGGATCCTCTGTGCATCATACCCACCTCATCGTGGAAGTAGCACTGCAGGGATTTGATTTGCTTCCCTCCCCTGCAAAGTACCCAAAACCCCACCCATAATGGATGCAGCAGCTTTAATGACTCCAGTGCAGATGGGCAGAGAGAGTTAAAGGCTGGGAGGGTGGTGAGGTTTCTATAAGAAAGATGGAAAAACGTTGGTGCAAACACTTGGTCATTAACACGGAGCATGAATAATGTTCAAGCAGTTCCCCAACGCGACTGACGTGGCCCAGTAGTTTTAGCCCAATAACCTACTGGTGAGGGTGAGACTGGTGTGTTTCTCCTGTGCAGCTACGGACGGGAGCGGCGTCACCTCCGGGTGCTGGGAGACGGTCGGGGCTGTCCCAACCCCAGCACCTCTCCTTGGCCACCTCCTGCTCTGCTGCCGCTGGTTTTACACCCAAAAGGGACCATAGTTCAGCCACCACCAAGGGAAAAAGCCAGGGGAGGGGGTTAAATGGGCAGGAAAAGCTGTTTTAACCCTTTAAAAAGCCCCATAATTGACTTCTAAAAGTCACCTTGCTAAATTAAGAGCTTAGAACCGCATACTGGGTTCTACAATCCCTATGGACGCTTCTTACGGGATCCTCTTCTCTTGCACAGAAGGGATATTCCCGAGGAAACCACCTTACCCAGGAAACTGCCATTTGGGATTAAAATAATCACAAAGGGAATTCAAAGTTGCACAGAAGCCATGTTGGAACTGAAGCTCCCTCTCGGGGAAAAATTACGTACCGAAATCGTGTGTGATACAAAGTATTCAAGCAGCATCAAGGCGGCAGCTGCCTCTTTGTTAAATACTGAACGCTGACGTAGCAGTGTTTTTCCGAAGCCACATAACATTACCTTTGATGTCTACCATCACCCCAACACCATTGTTTTCCTTTTCTTTTTCCCCAGTCTGTGCTGAGGAATAAACCCGAGCTCCTCCTGGTGTCCCGGCATCCGGCCTGGCCGGCGCAGGAGCTGGGGCCCTTCATTCGCCTCTGCCTCATGGACCAGGATTTCCCAGCTTTCGTGGAAGATGTGGAGAAGGAATTGAAAAAACTCACCGAAGGTTGAGAAATCCCAGCTTGTTGCCACTGGGATTCACGCTCCAGGCCAGCCAGCACTTGGGATCCACAAGCTTAAGTGTGATTAAATATATTTGATTTCAAGAATATTGAAATAGTCTCAGACATTAGTGGGTTTGGTTTTTTTTTTGGTCAGTGTTTTATTTTTAAAAACAGGTGAATCCACTTTTTATACATCATTGCACTTCAACAAATACACAGAACACGAGTTCATGCATCTACAGTTACGCACATCATGAGAACCCTGTTAGGTCTATTTCTACAATCTTTAAATCATGAGAAATTACAGTGTCAAACTAAAGAGTATAACTAGTTGCATAGAATATCACCATGCTGTAACATTTCATCATTTAAACAAAAACAAACCAAAAACAAAACAAAACAAAAAAGAAACTTATAAAAGTTTGCCTGAATTGAATGTACAAGAATATGTTGAACACATCAGTGCAAAAGGATCGGAGAATTTACATGAGTTAACGAAAAAAAAAAATCACTTAAAAAGCAATCATATATATATATTTATAAACTGAAGGTTTGTTTTTGTTGTCGACTGCATTCCACCACCACCACCTCGAACCATTCCAGCTTTTGAAGTCTGATTATAGGACACCCCAGTCTCTCTCTCTATAGGTTAAGCCCTTAAGATAATTTCAATTTATATTACTCCTCTAAGTACCAGCACAGTATAATTCTCTCATCTTTCAGACATACAGTAAAGGAATGAATATCAGCAGCTTAAAAATGAAACACAATTACTGTAGTTTGGTTTTCCCCCTCCCCCAAAATATAAATATATAACTGTATATATATTTTTAAGTTTTGCTGTACTTTACAAAAAGTCTCACTAGATGGCAGCGGTGCGCTTCAGAGCTTTGCCAAATTTTTTTCTTTTTTTCTTTTTTAACAGCTACAGGAAGTAAAAAATGGCGCATGCGTGAAACCGACTTCACTACTTCTAATCTTTAAATAGAGCCAGGAAAAAAAAAATAATAGAAAATAATAAAAAGCAACATTCACAGCACATCAAGCCCAAAATAGTTTACACCTTCTACACTGAAGCATTATTGAAATGTATCTGGCTAGATCATCCTTACAGGAGAGGCTAAATAAGGCATGCGTTAGACAGTCATATTGTTGCTCACTTGAAAAGGAAAAAAAAAAAATAAAATAAAATAATAAAATAATAAATCAGACAGAACTGGAGTTCTAGAACCAAGAGTTCCAACCCTTAAATTTAGCAGGTCATATTGCCATCAGTCTCTCAGAAACTTAAAGCTCTAAAAAAGAAACGAGAAAAGGTGCTAGTCAATGCCCGGCAGCGCCCGCGCCCCGACAGCCTGCAGTGCAAGCGCTCCTCCCTCTGAACTGAAGGTGGAGGCTCCCCACCGAAGGCCAGCTCTAATTACAACTCAAGGAGGAAGGGTTTGGGTGTGTTTCTTAATTAGCAACAGCAGCGATTAGGTCGAACTCAACAGATCTTTAAACTACCTGCTTAATTTACGAAAGAAATCTGTTGGTAACCCCGGGTGCTGCCCGAAGCCTGGCAGGAACGGCTCGTGCCATCCTCCCAGCAGCCGGGAACTTCCCAATTCATGGAAAAGCTTATTTTCCGTACCCCAACCGCTACAGCAAAAAAAGGAGGGTTCAGGCTGACCCTTTCCGAGTCATACTTACATGATAAGCATTTTTAATTTGTGTTTCTCTGGCGTAAGTTTTTATCTTTATGATTGTTTGTAGAATTGGTTTTCCTGGAAAAAGAATTAAAAAAAAAACACGCACAAAAAAGTCAATCCCATGCACAAAAATCAATCCTACTTTCTATCTGGATGCCTTCTTTCCCCCTCCATCTGTCCTTCTCTGGCCAGGACCCCGCAGACATCGCTCTCCTTCGCTCCAACGCCACCACCACCCCAAAGGGTTCCTTCCCATTCCTGGTGTCACATGTAACATCCACCCCACGCCACAGAAACTCCAATAATCCCTCAGATTAACCCAAATTCTATTTTTTTTTTTTTTTTTTTTTTTTGTCTCTTAAAAGGCACTTACATTGGCCCAGCTGGTTCATCATCTGCAGACAGAATTCCAAGGCGATGCCAGGAAAGGGAAGGGAAGGAAAGGAAAAAAACAAAAAGAGAGGGTGAGTCTTTGCTCCGCGCCCCCCGCCCCGGCTGAGCCGCGACCCCCGATATCTACAGCGCTAAAGGCCATTCCACCGGGAAGTGCAAAGGTTCATGGAAGTTACTGGTCGGGATTTGGGTTTTAATGGCAGGTATGTTGCTTCGATGGTTTTAGTTAACACTTGGAATGCTGGTCATGAAGAACTGCAACTGTAGCGGACAGATTGTTGCAATATGGTCAAGACTCATCTTGTCCCCAAGTTCCAGTGGTTCAATCTCATAAAAAATAGATGAGAAGACAAACCAACGTCTCGGTTGTAAAATCCTGCTGGTTGTTTTCTTGCATTGATTTTTTTTTTTTTTTTAAATATATATATATAATTTTAAGCCATTCTTCAACTGCTGATGGGGAATTACTGGTATATACAGGAGGGTATATACACACAATATGCTCATTTTACCCCCCCTGGATGATCCAGCCTCTACATATTATGTTTTTTCTCCCCGTTTGATTAGAAGGGACCAGGTTAGGAGAAGGCTGAAGGTGCAACACTTGATTTGAGTACCCAGCCGTGGTCCCGGGAGAGCAGCAGGCGCTGTGCCTGCGTCCCAGGGGAAACGAGGGGTGTTGTGACACCCCCAGGCACTGCAGGCTTCAGCTCCAGGACTGCCAGCGGTGTTCTGCCCATGTCTCAGGGCAAAAAGATTCTCTTGAGAATTGGAAAAAGATCTGCCAATGAGTAATGTTTTGCGTTAGCTCTTTCATGACCAATTGAACATCATTTTTGGAGTTATAAACCACCTTATTTTGCACCCAAACTGCACCAGCGAAGAGCATTTAAACAGCAGTACAAAAACCAATGCAGAAAGTTAACGCTCCTGTAGAAGTATTTTGGGGGGGGGGGGAGGGGGACACACAACACAACCAATTCAGGACCTGCCGTTTTTGGCACTCAGGAGTTGCTGTTCCCACCTCCTGCTCGAGGGGTTTTTTTCACGAAGGCTTTAGGAAACTCTCAGCAGGATTCCACAAGGGTGCTCAGTGCACATGAAGCAGTTATGGAAATTACAGTCTTAACGGTGTAGGCATCCGCATGAGCACACGCCGGGAGTAATGTCGGGCAACGGGGACATTACTCCACCTGGACCTTCCAGGCAAACGGAGAGGCAAAGCCACCGCTAGCACAGACAGTGACCGGAACAACAGAAAAAATAATAGTTCAAAAAAATAAAGAACTAACCACAAACCAAGAGCTTTACAGCCAAAAATAACACACTAGCGACACACCAGTGTCCACAGAAGTCCATTCCCAGCAACAGTACACTATCGGACAAGGTACAGAGAGAACTAGGACTAGTAAAGGACAACCAGACATCAATGTGCTGTTGTATATACAGTGGAGATATACAGAGACACATCAGGTGCTGAAACACAAAGCACAGGAGGTCTAGAACTCCCCTCCGCAAACATCTTTTGGTTCAACAAAAGATGGTTGGAGCAGGCTGCACTGCACCCGCCGTGCCTGGGGAGGGGGACCACCCCTGAGCCCCCCACCCCAGCCGTGCTGAGACCAGGCCATCCCGGCTTTCTGACGAGCACCATCGACATCTTTGAGAGTTTGTTTGGCTGGACTTCAGAAATAGCAAACTGCGCCCTTAGGATACAAGCTCTCACTATTAAAAAAAAAAAATTCTCCATTTTTCTTTCTTGGTTAAAACACTTAGGTGCCTATTTCAGATAAGCAGTTTTGTGTGCTTAAAAAAAAATAAAAAATAAATAAGAGCTTCACATTTATAAAGGCTGCCATGGAATGTTTTCCTAACAGATCCAACAAAAATGCCTATTGGAATATTTAAGATTATACAGGCGGTCACCACCGCTCGTCCCTTTCTCATCGATAACCTAAAGGGAGATAAAATAAAGACAGAGGAAAACGTCTCTGGGCGTCACTACCCTGGTCAGTCATTAACGGCTGGAAAAGCAGCCCCAGTACAAGTACAGACACAGACCGAAACCTCAGCGAAATCAGGGGGCAACAGAACGACAGAAAAAATAAGTACAAACTTAAAAGATTTAAAAACAGCAAACTGAAATCCAAATTAGTCGTGAACGTGAATGAAGAAGTTTTAAGAAAAAAAGTGTTAACATTATGACTTGTGCATTGTATAGACTGAAGTGGAGATTAAACAAACTCCAAAGCATGCAGATCTCTCACTTACCACCATTTTTTTAAGGGTATGATGCAATTGAAGGGGGGGAAAAAAAAAAACAAACAAAAAAAAGAAGTCATAGTAACCGACAAATATCAATATAACCCCAAAGCTTTATGCCAGAAGACCTGCGCTAGTACCGGGTTGATTCTAACAGCACGGAAAAGCGATGGCCGTGGAGAACATCCTCCCTTCCGCTCCCCAAGCGCTGCCAGGTGAGCTGGAGTTTAATCATCCACCACACTAATCCCCTCCTTTCGCAGGAATTTCCTTCCGAGATTGGAGGGGATCTGCAGATTCCCCCAAACCCTGTTGTTTAAACACCCCCCCCCCCCCCCCCCCCCAAACCAGCCAAGCCTTTCCTGTGGATGCAGTGATTTATCTGCTTAGTCTTGCCCCGAAATAGCAGGTTTCTTGGTGTTGGAATGGCTGCCGTCTCTAACACATCGCCTGACGTGTAATCAATCCCTCCAGGCAAAAATATCAGGGTAAGATGATGACAAATAGATTTGCTTTAGCTCCTCTGCTTGGATTAACCGTCTGGGAGGGCGACTCCTGCTTCGGCAGCCAGAGAAGGGGGCTGTGTTTCGTCCCGTCTCCCCCCCAACTTCCAGCCATAATTTTGAAGGCGTTTTAGATGTTACTCAGCTTTTTACCTCCTTTGGCAAGCTGCAGTTGTTTATTTTTAATATCAAATTAATCTTGTGTAGCCTCTTATAACTGGTGGAAGTTAAAAATGAAACACTAAAGGGTACTTCCAGCACTAAAATTCAAATTTTTTGCATCCAAAGGGACTCTACATTTCTACTCCTGTGTTAAAACTTGCAAAGAAACCTATTTCAGCAACAGTTCTTACACTGGCATGTGAGAAAATGGTGAACTGGAGCATTATTAAACTGAAACTTGTCTTCAGTTTCTGTTTAAACTTAAAAAGGAAGAGCCAGGGTCTGGGGCAGCCTCGGAGCCTTGTGTTGTAACACAACTCCACGTTAGAACCGCTCCACAGAGCGCCGGGGAATTTCTGTCGTTAAAAACTCACTGGAGAGTTCACTTTCCAGGAAGAGAAAATTTGACAGTGGCTCAAAAACTTTGGAGAAGGACGTTTATAAGAATTTAATGCGTTTGTGAGTTGGGGTTCAGGGCAATGCTCTTCTCTCTGGCTCCGTCAACAGGAACCATTTGGAGAGAGCTGGGTGGGAGGAAAAAAAGACAAAAAAAGAGGGGAATGGAGACGCTTGTCTTGCTCCATAAAAGCAAACCAAGAAAAAACAAGCAGTTGCTCTGAAATGGAACGAAGGCACAAAAGGAGACGCTCTGGCCAAGGTTATTGCCATTAGATTGGAGGAAATCTATAATAACATCTAATTAATGAGCATCTAAAGGCCCAGAGAAGCACGGCTACTCAACTGCCACCGTGATAGGACGACGCTGGCTGTTGGGTGTAGTGGGTGCTACGGTCTCACCCCGTGCCTGGCTGACACTTTTCTCCCTTAGATGAATCTTAAGCAAGGGAGAGAAAGGTGCGGGTAATAGGAAAAAAAAAAAAACAAACACCAAACCCCCAGAAATTAACTTGTAACAAGGTAAACCGTTTCAGCTGAAAACATTTTGTTCTTTAAATTACTTACAGTAATAGCAGGAACAGGGAAAGTCAAGAAAAAAAAGGTAAAATGTGAGTATTAGAAAGAATGTGGGGATATGGATGGAGCTTCTGCAGAGCCGGAGGAGAAAATCATTTATGGAAACTCTTTGTATTAAGCTGAGAAGTGAAAAAGGAAGAATGAAAAAGGACACGTTATGACCCAGGCACCTCACAGCTTTGAACTAAAGATTGTGTAGAATATGGAGTTTAAAGTAAAAACTGTTTACATTCCTATGGGGGAATGTAGCCAAGAAGTTTTTACTTTCTACTTACCCCAGAACACGCCCTTTAAACTGGCGTCTTGGCTAATTTTAGGCTATTTGATCCAACAACCACAGAAAAAAAAAATAATACTTTCTTTAGGGCTCTTTGATGTACTACATTGAGGTCACAATGGCTGATCGCTCCGTCTATCAAAAATAAGCAGCTTAAGCTATACCACAGAGGAATAAAAAGCTATTTTGCTTCCTTTCACCGTCACGGGAAGCCCAAGCAGCTTGCATGGAGCAAAATGTGCCCGCAGTCCCCTGCCGAACCCCTTTCCCACCGTACATGCAGTGACGGGCCAGCGCCTCCGCATGCCACCTTCATGCAGCCTTCATCACCAAAAGCCACTGGAAGCTGCACCTCATTCACCTGGCTCGGGATTTTCTGAGGTTTTCCAAACACCTGGCTGCTCTCTGGAGAAGGAATGCCATCCATACGTTGCTTTACCGCAGGCAAAGCAAGTCAAAACTCTCATTTTGAAAGGATGCAGCACTTCAAGCGCAACGTGCCCCCCCTCCCCTTCCTCCTTCCAGCACATAATTGGGATGCCGGGGGACAGGTTACTGGAGGTTCTCACTGCAGTCACCTCCTCTCCCGGGAGGACGAAAATGCCCCCAATCCACAGGCACGGCAGCAAGAACCCGCACTGGGCCCCTGCTGATGCCACCCTTGCACCGTTTCTAGTGGAAATACAGATTTCCCGAGTGCAAAGTTCCTTTTTTCTGCTATAGACCAGCAGGAAGGAAAATAAATAAATAAATAAATGATCAAACAAAGCTGAATTATGTGAAGGAGGAAATATCGGCAAAGGAGCTACCGAGCAGCCCTGTTCTGTGGCATAAAAAGCAAAGAATCTAAAGACAAGAAGCGAGGTCCATGCAGAAACAAAACCACCCGGACCCTGCCGTCAGGAAATGCCAAAGTTAAAGGAGTGTCCTGGCCCTTCCCGCCCGGCAGCGCTTCCAGCTGGAGGCAACACCTCTGGTCAGGCCGGCGAGTCCGGTGGGAAGGGTCCTGTCACACACGGCCCCGTGTCCTCCCCCTGAAACTCCGAAACCCGAAGGGGCTCACTCTGCGGCTGAAGGGTAAATTGAGGAGAACTGAGCTGAGTTTAAGCAGGTTCCTGTCCCCCCCCCGCAGCCGCCAGGAGCCCAGGTAGCTGGCACAGGTCATTTTTAGCCTGTGGAACAGGTAGATGAGAAAGGGAATGAATTCAGCTGGCTTTATTTTGGCTGGCCAGGTAGAGCGCCCTGGAAAGCTCTACCTGGAAAGCATCCCAGCCGCCTTCCAGGAGAGAGAGGAGGTTTCTCTCCAAACACTCCCATTCCCCACCAGCGACTGGGTGCTGCTGCTCAGCATCAGTTATCAAAAGTCCTCTTTTTGGCCCTTTTTTGTTTAGGCACCCCCAAAAGGTACGGCCCCCACTTAGTTTCGTTTAGGCTGACGCAGCTCTAAGACCACTCGCTTTTCTGGGAAGTTCTTATAAATACCCTCTTGTGCGTATGGAAACACTGACATCACTGTTCTGGTTTGTCAAAGGGTTATACACTTCTGAGATTTGCCTGAAAAAACTTCATATTCCTCTAAAAAACAGTTCTTTGTCAGTCGGGGTGGAGTGAGGGACCCTCAGGATTTGCCATCTCGCTCCGTTATGCCACACTAAATCGGAGGACTCTTTGGAGGTGTGGAAATGCTGCACAGCTCAATATGGCTCTTAGAGGAGCAGCAAGAGGAGCTGTTTTTGGAAGGCGGGACCTCATCGAAGCACAGCTGAAAAAGGGGAAAGGACTCCAATTAAGCGTGGCTGTAATTAGTGGATTGTGGAGCGATCCTGCTCCAGCTCTGGGCCTGGGCTGGGTTTGTTGGAGGGGATGAATGGAGGAGACCCCAGGGGCTGCCCGTAACTGCTGTATGGCCCAGCCAGCACTAGGGACGATGTCCTCGGGGCGCTGCAGGAGGGGAGAGCTCAGCATGAGCACCAGCATCTCCCACCAAGACCTGAGACAAAGGCAGCTCAACTGCATTTCACCTCCGCTGGTATCAGCCAGGCTGTGCCTGCCCCGAAGGTGGCCATTTAACAGAAAGGCTTTGGTTTCTCTGGATACAGGGGATGTTACCACCTTTAGCATCACTGTTTTTCTCCAAAACTTTATAAAAAATTCTCAAAGCGTCCTGAATAAGTCATCTTTACACGAGGCCCACGCAGAGATCCTCGCTCCTGAGATCCTAAGTGTTGAAGAGCAGGTTGGATGGGGCTTTGAGCAACCTGGTCTAGCGGGAGGAGGAACTGGATGAGCTTAGAAGTCCCTTCCAACCCAAACCATTCCATGATTCTATGATAAATCGGGTGACTAAGGAAGGTCGAGAGTTATCCTGGATGGCAGGGAATGGGAAGGAATCCCAGTGTCTGAGGAAAAATTTGGAGCTGCCCAAGGATAGAAATTCCCCTCCCAGCGAGAAGGGCCAGCAGTGAGGTTTCTCTGCTCAGGTGTCCTGGTTTGAGGCCACCGGTTTCTTCCCCGGTGGTCAAGGAGGCACCAAGAGCTCCATTGTTACTGCTGCAGCAGCTTCACACCAGGCTCCGGCACAACCACAACCCTTGTCCTTAAAGCTTAACACAGCGAAACCAGTATTAATAATAAATATTGGGAAACCCCACTCACAGTTGCGAGAGATCACAGCTGTTGCCAAATAATATTTCTATTGTGTAAGGTGGCGTTTAGATCGATATCCACAGGAGCTGCTGGCCCAGCCATAGGCTCACTGATGCTACCCCCCCCCCCCGCAGCACGCGGAGCCAGATTTGTAAGATTTTTGGAAGCAGAGAGTTTAAATTCCAAATGATAAGCAGGCCATTGCGCTAAAACATTAACTTTGGCATTTCCTACCAACGTATTTAAAAGAATCAAATGAAGGGTAACCCCAGTAAAACATCTAAGCATGGAAATCAGCAGGCTATCAAGGATTTCTCACAGATGCATCTGTAAAATGCCCCTGCTCACAGGGTGTTTCCCACCACAGTATCACAGAAAGCTCCAAATGCCATGACAGAAAATGCAAGAGTATCCAAGGGAATGTAAGACTCGAGTCGGCTGTTGGCTGAGAAGCCGTTATGCCGATTGTGTCTCTCCATCCAGGCAAACCTAATCCACAGGTACTGTGATACGGATTTTTTTTGTCCTCCAAGATGGTGGACAGAGAAGACGTTTGTCCACCACAGAGGTGTGACACTCTCCAAGCCTCAAGCTCTTTAAAATAATAGCAGACTGAGCAAGCAAATTTAGTAACCTCGGTTATTTGGCTCATCATCTTGGACACCTCCCTCAGGCATCTGACGAGCGGCCAAGACCAGCCAGGAAAACTTCAGCCTCTGAGACCAACAGCTCCTGAACTCCTCACCTCCATCGTGGGCTCGACTGCATGGAAATGGTGGTTCCACTGCGATCTGGTCAAGTCAAAGCCAACCTCTACTGGATTAAGTCCACTTGAGGCTGCTTGCAATGAATATTTACGTTTCAAATTACAATTGATCTTGTTTTGGGATCCTTGTGAAACGTCAAAGTCTGAAATGCAGGGAGCTATGAACAGCCGTCAACACACAGGTGAGATCTCTCCAGCCATCCCAACATCAAAAGTTAGGCCAACGTGGCAGAGCAAGATAGGAGAAACACAAGAAGAACCTTCAAATTGTCTTTTTCAAAGTTTTCTAGGCTGGTTGGGAGCCACTTTGAGGACAAACTGCTGGCAGTATCAACCCCTCAGCACCTGTGAAGCTGTTAGTTATGCAGAGGAACATGCATTACCCAGGTTCAGTTTCGGTGGATACACACCTAGACCAGTCCCAATGCATGCTCTGTAAGCAGTTAGTAAGTGCTAATTAAGTGGTTAACATCAAAAGCTAGTTTCCTCTAGGTATGCACTAATTAAGACAGTTTTCATCTGCTATGGAAGTGATCCAAGCCTCAGCCATTCTCCAAGTAGGAACATTTATTATCTATTTATGAAGATTTTTTTATTATTTTTTTTTCTGAAATGGAAAATGAGGAAGGAACCATGAAGTTGGTTTTTCCTGAACTTCCCAGGCAGGTCAGCACCTCTTATTTTCATCCCAAAAGGCAAACGGCCGTGCTGCATCGTTCCTGACCCCTCGTGCAGCTCGACAACAACCAGCCCTCGCTGCACGGGCAACGCAGCCACCTCGGGATGGTCTCTCCTGGGCTCGAGGGCTTGTCCAGCCCAGGAAGACAACAAGGATTCGGTGCTTCCCATCCCAATCCCACCTTTTTCCCTCTCCAGCACCTGCTCCATCACTCGGAGGCGTCAGGTTCCTACAGCACCACGGCACACCGGCCGCTTCTCACAAGGATTTTCCAGGGATTTTTATTCTTGATGAATAAACACGGGAGCGAGCAGCTCGGTGGCACGTTAAAGCCTGTTTCTCCATGTGATTCTTTCAAATACTCCTTTTAGCCTCAAACTGCCCCTTTCCCCGTGTTTCACAGAGGAAGCTATGCAGGAGAAGCTCAAAGATGAAAGAGTTACTACTTTTTTTGTGTACCAAGCACAGTGTAACTAGTTAGCACTCCCAGACCTGATAATAAATACCTAATCTAAATGTAGAGAATGTAACTCAGTGGCTATTACAATTAGATAGAGTTTTCAGAGCATTCCTTAAACACAAATTCAGTTACAGACCAAAGTAAGAGCCCTTTTAACACTGAAAGCACATATTTCTGAAGCATCTCTGTGGTTCCAGTCCCTTTAAGTGCAATGTGTCCTTACAGAACCTGCCCGGTGTCCGTTCCAGGTGCCACACGGTAGAGGGAGGGCCATCGAGGGTCAGAATGTCCTCAGTTCCCCACCCTGTGGCTCCTCAGGGCTGGCTGCGGGGTTACTACAGCAGGAGAGAGACAAGGAACACTCCTCCCACCTCGTGTCACAAAAGCTTTAAAGATACTGCAGTAACTGCCCTCCCACCCCACAGTCTGAGAGGGGGAAATCCAGCCTTGGGGCTTTGCCCCAGCACTTGGACCCTTCCGCTGGGTTTAACGTTGGGAGAGCGAGCAGATGAGAAAGCAGATCCCTCCTGACACACAGCCCCGCTCTGTTCCGCTGCCACAAGTCCCCTTTGCCTGGTTATTTTCCCCTCTCTCTCTCTCTCCTCACAAGCGGCTTTGAGCACACTTACCGTCTGGGACTTCATCCGGCCGCTTCCTTTTCTCATAAACAACTATGATGACAACGAGGATAACGATTTCTGCCAGGATCCCCAAAAAGGGCCAGAGGGGAGCCAAGTGGCTGCGGACACGCAGGATGGTGGTGACCGAGACGGAGCCGACCTGGTTGGTGGCGTTGCACATGTACTCGCCAGGATCCTCGTTTATCTGGAGGTTTGTGATGCTGAGCTCGGTGTAGTTGTCTTTGTTTGAAATAAAGAATCTCCCGGAGGAGTTGTTGATGTCCTGATAAAAGGAGAAAGGCGGAAGAGGAGAAGAGCAAGAGGCTTTAGTGAGTTCCGGTGCCTTTTCGGTACCATGGAAACTGGAAGAGATTGGAGGGATTCCTGCAGAGAGGCTGGCTGGTTAACACGAGGGAAGAGCCCACCAGAGCATTTATTCTGCATCTCTCACTAAGTGAGCTCCCGAGCGCTAAAGTGCTTCAAAACACCACCAAAAAAATGCCAGTTTAACTGACAACCTGCATTTTCACCCTACTTGAACAGCAACAGCCACGAAACACCAGCACCGGTGATCGTGTGAGCGATGTGTCCTCAGCCTTTTCCTGCAGGGGATACCCTTACACCCCCCTCATCGTTCACAGCAAGGAGCTGGGAGAGATGAGAGAAGTAACGGGAGAGAGGATACGTTCCCTACCAGGGGCCAAAATTTCAATAGAGAAGGGAAAAAAAGAAAGTAGCACTAGATTATTCCATTATTATGGAATTATTATTATTATTACTAGAAAGTAGCACTAAGTAGATTATTCCGCACTGCATTAGAGAGCGCTTCCTAACTGTCTCAGGTATAACCACCCTAACAACATTTTGCTTTCACTATGTTTTTAAGAGAACCACAGGCTGCTCACGGCTTTGTGGTGGGGGCAGCCACCGACTGCAGGGATATTTCAAGCTGGAATTCAAGGCACCACGTTCTTTCTACCTTTGAAAACCAGCCTTTCAGAGTTGCTTCTGTTTAAAGAATTAAAATAAAAGGGACAAAACTTTCACAAAGTAGGGATATTTAATCTGCCTGAGCATTAATCTTGGGCAAGTTTATCAAATAACTTTTCACCAGAAAGACAGGGTGAAGGGAAATCTGCCCAGTGCCACCCAGGGCTCTGGTGACTCCCAGAACCCTCTAAGTCCCCATCTCATAGAAATTTAAGTTTGCACTTAACAGTGAACAACAAACCCACACTGTTATTTGCTTAACAATTTTTTTTCCCATCTATCAAGTAAATTGCTACCTCTCTGGCAGCTCCTACAATGTAAAAAAAAGGCGGGGGCTGAGGATTTAGCAACCTCCAGCTTCTCTTCTGCCATTCCAGTTGCTGGTCAAATGGGTTTGTTCACTAGGTCAGCTGCCACGTGGAAAAACCAGAATCACTTAAACGTTAATAGGTGTCCCTGCCACAGCCTCTTATTAAGCCTCGTGGGTGCATCAAGAAGATCGTGACCAACAGGTCAAGAGAGGTCATCCTGCCTCACTCTGCCCTGGGGAGGCCCCATCTGGAGCACTGGGACCAGTTCTGGGCTCCCCGGTTCCAGAAGGACAGGGAACAGCTGGAGAGGGTACAGCAGAGGCTACAAAGATGATGAGGGGCCTGGAGCATCTCTCTGATGAGGAAAGGCTGAGGGACTTGGGTCTTTATAGTCTGGAGAAGAAAAGACTGAGGGGGGATCTGATCAACACCTATAAATCCTTAAAGGGTGGGTGTCAGGAGAATGGGGCCAGTCTTTTTTCAGTGGTGCCCAGGGACCGGACAAGAGGAAACGGGCACAAACTTGAACATAAGAAGTTCCACCTCAACATGAGGAGGAACTTCTTTCCTGTGAGGGTGGCAGAGCCCTGGCAGAGGCTGCCCAGGGAGGTGGTGGAATCTCCTTCTCTGGAGACATTCAAACCCGCCTGGACACGTTCCTGTGCAACCTGCTCTAGGTGGCCCTGCTTTGGCAGGGGGTTGGACTAGATGATCTCTAGAGGTCCCCTCCAAGCCTGTATCATTCATCATTCTGTGATTCTGTGAGCTCAAGCAGTAAAACTGGAAAGGAGTTTGAGAAATTTATAACCAAATGCATTTTTAAGATCACGTTTCCTCACTCATATCTTGTAATTCGTGAACATCCCCGAACTGCGCTTTAAGAAGTTCTAAGGCACCCCAAATAATATATCCCTAAACCCAAAGTGCTCGTTTCCTCCCACGGTGGGGGGTTTGGGCAGGTTAATAGATGCCCTGACACCCTCCCTTTTCTTACCTCAAACACTCCGTTGACCTTCTTGCGCCAGACCCACTCGGGATGCGGGAAGCCCACGGACTTGCAGTACATGAGCGCCTCCTGCCCCTCGTTTTTATTTTCACTCCGCTTGTGGCCAGTGATGTCAGGACTAGCTGTGAAAGAAAACAAACAAAAAAAACCCCTTCTGTTTACAAGCTGCTCATTGAAGCCCTGAGAATCTGAACAGAAAGTAAGTGACAAGCCCCCTGGAAGCTGTTGTCTTTCCCACACCGAGCCCATCTTACAAAGAAAAATCGCCATTCCCACGTCTCTCCCAGCAGCAGCTCAACTGAAGGTCTGCAAGAACATCCTCCAGGCTCAGTTTGCCAGACAGATTGAGGGACAAGGGAGAAGTCTCAATGTTAAACTTGAGTTATCTACCACAAACTTACAAAATTAAGATGGCCCAGCTCTTCCCTGGTGCAGGAAGCTGAGAAACATCCAGGTCTCCCTGCAGGAGGTCCCTGGGGCTCTGTGGCACCTTCAGCTTTGAAACAGAGCTGTCCAAGAGCTTTGTTACAACTTGCCCAGGCTGTCAGGGCTGGGCACTGAGACTGTCTGAACAGGAATTTCCCAAAGCTGAATCAAGGTGTTCTTCCTCAAAGCAGGGTTTTAAGACTTGGTCCACAAACATGCTGTGACTCGTTATGCTTAACGCTCCTTAGACCTTGCAGTGACACCACTCCCGGGTACCGCTGGGGATCTCTCACGCAGCTCAAGTCAGAAATCCCTCCAACAAAGACCCTTTGGTTCAGCCTACCCATAAATACATATATTCTAAGGAAGGCTGCAGGGGAAGCTGGGCCACCACAACAGCCCCGAGTATCAACAGAGGGTCTTCTGAATGAATTTCTTGATAAATACCGTCGCTGCCGTTGGGCAGAGCAGCCCGTTGCAGCCTAATTCCTCACGAGAGATTACGGTGGATCAATGGGCTGCCCCAGCTGAACCTTCCCTTAAGCAGATGGCTTCGGTGCCGTAGTGACCACCTTTAAAGCCCATTCGCTTTCTAGCTTGCTAATTATGTCACACGTGGCCTGCTGTGTGATGGCAAGATGCTGATCTGTTAATCCAGTCAAAGTCCAATCTGGGTGCTCCAGGAAAAGACCCCCCCCAGGCACTGAAATTTATTCTAAGGGTCTATTTTAGAATTCCCTTTCCCATTGGCAACCCCTACAGACAGATATGGGGAAGGGGCAGGGGTTTGTGACAGCTTCTAAAAGAATTCAGCAAATTTCACAGTTCTCATCAGTTGCAGCAAACAAGAACAAGGAGAACACCTCATGTGACAAAACAACATGGGCTGAAGCTGCTCTTCCCCAAAAACGACATCCCAACTTCTTAGGAAAAGGTTCAGCAAGTTTAAGTGCTAAAGGAATTATCATAATTCAAAGGTGAGGGCTTTTCAAACGCAGAAAGGATCCCACGCCTGACCTGCTAGATTCTTCTTGGACAGTAACACGGCTGGTGGATAATGTCATTAGAGGCAGAATTCAAATAAGCTTCAGGAAGATCATGGCTGTAGGAATATTTAAGCTACAGCGTTCCTTAGTATGTGTGTATTCACCTGAAAATGCATATGTAACTTCAAAGAGGATTTCCAACACTGCTCTGCAGAAGTTCTGCGCATTTGCCATGTAAAGAAACACACGCTCGCCAATTACAAAATTAATTTAACTCCTACAAAATTAACTATTAGCGGCTTTTTCTACCGCAGGATTTGCTCCAGCCCAGCGGCAGCCAGAGCCAGCAGAGCACCGACGAGCTGAACAGCCCCTCCGCTGTTCAGGAAAACATGATTCTTCCATAAGGAAGAAGATGAAGGAAGGAACTTCTTCACTTGGAGCGTCGCAGAGCCCTGGCAGAGGCTGCCCAGAGAGGTGGTGGAGTCTCCCTCTCTGGAGACATTCAAACCCTCCTGGACACGTTCCTGTGCAACCTGCTCTGGGTGGCCCTGCTTTGGGCAGGGGGTTGGACTAGATGATCTCCAGAGGTCCCTTCCAACCCCATAGCATTCTGTGATTCTGTGACACCTAAAACATCTTTACACATTAAACATGATAATACTTTGAGACAAAACCCATGAACTGAATGAAGACTCCAGATCATAACAATTCTCTGGTCTTGTGAGAAAAGAAGCTGCCGGGTACAGGAACTGAAGGAATCTGGCAAGGGAAGAACACTCCATACTGGCTAAGCGATCACATACTACCTGTGTTTACACGGGGCAATTATACTTGGAGGAAATTAAGTTTTCAAGCTGAAGGTCTCCAAGCAGACAATAAATCAGGTTTGGGGTTGAGTGCACTGCATTACACCTTCAAGACACTTCAATATGCACCTGCAACATCCTTTCGAACCACTGCCTCTGGCCTCAGAGAGGAGCCGAGCATCTATTCCAGAAGATGGTGGTTCAAGAAGTGGATTTCCTCTCGTGATGTACTGAAAGGTGTCGCCTCCTCCTCAGTAGGCTTGGAAAGCTCTCTCTCAGGAGAAGCGAGGTAAGCCCAGTGGCTTTTGCTTACTTGACGACACGCAGAGATCGCGCCCAGCCTACAGCAGCAGAGCCAGACTCAGGGTGACACGGTAAGGGTCCCAAACCCGGCACTAACGGGCCGTTAAAAGCTACTGCAAATTACCTCTGTTATTAAAAGAAGAAATAGGGTTCATCAGCTTAAAGTGGGAGCCCCACACAGTGTCCATATCTTGGCGCCAGGTCTATCACAACAAGCCCAGGCAGGGCTGCAGGGACAAAGGGTGCAGCCACTGCCCCACTTTTTCCGTAAGATTTCCGATAAAGAAAGAAATAAAAGAGTATAAAGCTTTCTAGGACACCTTAACCTCTACTGCAGGGTGACCTAGTGTTCTCCTACAGCCAAGAGATAATTATATTTTTTTTAAGGAGAGGACACCTCTGCCAGGTTATCCCAGTGAGAGCAGGAGGGAGGAAAATATACCCTGCTCCTGCCTGGGCTCAGTTTTGCCGCAGCCTTTTCCAGCTCTACAAGGACAGGGACTTTTTTTGTTCACAGTCTGAGGGGAGCACTACACGGAATATTAATATTTCAGGGCATCTGATGCTAGAGCTGCATCGGCTATGACTGAGAGATTAACCCAGCATCAAATTGTTTGGCTAATTGCATTCTGCTGTACAAAGGACAATTAAAACATCACTGCAACTGGCCTCAGCCGCAGATTTAGCAACAGAAGGGTGTTTTCCTGGGAAGCTTTTCCAGTCAAAGATTTTTTTTTTTTCTTTACAGCGTTCTGTTCCAGCACCAGGTACAGATAAAGCACAGAAGGGAGCCTCAGAAAGGATTTAGATTTCACTCTGGCTTTTAAGCAGTCGAATCCACATCTCCGTCGGGATCCAGTCGGCTGCAGAGATGTGGGCACAAGGTAACGCCCCCGAGAAAAGGGAGCCAGGTTTTTATCCCTATGTTGTGAAACCCGGAATCTAAACATGGAAAGTTTGTTTGAAACAGCACGTGAAAGAGCAAAAAGAGGAAGGGCTGGTTTAAATTAATTGCTACTAAAAGAAATAAATAATCGAAATACGAATTTATTCATCCTAGACACAAGAGTAAACTCATGATAAACATCGTTCTTTTTCTAGTTCTAAAGCAAATTGAAGAGAAAAAAAAAGGGGATTTTTGTGTCAGAGTAAGAACGGACCTTTATGCTTCCAGGCACAAGATGCACCGTGCATTTTCCTTAGGGAAATGCTCTGAATACAGCCCTGAAAAGAGGAGGTTTTTTTCTTGTTACAGGGCATGCAATGCCCTTTTTGGATACATAGGAGATATTCAGTCCTAAATTTCCAGGTATTTTCAAACTATTTGACTAGTGTTACTAAAAAGAAGAGAAGAATTAACATGCCTAAAACCTCCAAACCATGTCCCAGTTCACAAAATCTCTTCAAGCTTTCCCATTAAAAGACAAAAAAATTAAAGCAAGGGCAAAAGCACCTAAAAATATTCTTGCGTGTAAAAACTCTGATGTCTTCTGGGTGACCTAGTAAAAGGGCTCGAGGAGATTTATTTCTCCGCGTTATAATTCTATTCCGCGTCTACCTTTCCAGCCGCACCGCGAGAAGGGAGGACGTGACAGGCATTTTGTGTGGAAGGCTTCGCGCCGCTCTGAGACGCGGTTGTGCTAAGAGAGCATCTCATTTCTTAATTAATTTCTGGGCCAGCGCTGGGAAATACTGCAGAGGTTGGTTTTTCCTTTTTTCTTTTTAGCGAGCCAGGAGTCAAGAAGTCAGGATCTTCCAAGACTGCTGAAAGAACCACTCCATTTCCAGCGTGGGGCTTGGGCTAGAGGCAGAGCCAAAGTGGCAGGGTGACATTTTGAGCGCAGGTATCACCAGAGCCTCCAGCACAGCTGAAATTCAGGGCTATAAGAAGGATTTTTCAAAAAGCAGTGAGTTTTCTGTCTCTCGGAAGCAGCAAACGAGACTGGTCTGAGCATTTCCTCTCGGGAAATTGATAACAACCATGGAGGAGAGAAGAGAAAGGTGGAAAATGAGGGAGGGATGAAGAGGGAAGTCAGAAGAATCCCCTTGATGAGAACATCTCAGAAAGGGCTCATAGGAGGCGGCATTAAAAAGCTCTACCTGTCCCAGGGCCACGGGAAGAAGGGAGCCTTCGATGGGAAGGCAGGGGCTGGGAGAGCAGGTACCCCCCATCAGTCATATCAACACCTTTCTTGATGCTTCCACCGCTTTGGGACAGCCAGAAGGAACTGGGAGTGTGTTCTTTCCCATCTGGTTCTCACTGGTGCTGCTCCGCACCAGACAACGGCTGCCGGAGTATCACAAGACAAAAAGGACAAACTCGTTTCTTCCTCCTCTTCCTCCCAAGATCTCGATAAGAGCAGAAAGACTGCAGAGTTCTTCAGGGATGAGTTTTGGGATTTCTTTTAACCTTCAAGCTTTCACAGCTCCAGCATCGCACCACCCCGGCACGAACACCACAGGCATTTCCACTGCGTGGCAACGGAGCAATTAAAAAAAAATAAATCCTATTTCCAGGTGGGGAGCAGATACAAGCACACTGCAGCTTGGCTAGTGCCCGGCAGGATCATCATGGCTCTTCCTGCTGAAAGTAACCCCACCATCCATCAGGGCCTGGTTCCCTGCAAGGCTCCCAGCCGGCTGACTGCAATGCCAAAGCCAAGGCTGGGAGAAAAATCCCCATTTCAATGCAGAATCTTCCCAATATCAGCATTTGCTCAGCCTCTTTCAGGCTCAGCGCTGCACTCAGTGCAATGCCTCACAGTCTCCACTCAAAGTCTCCACCAGATGCTTCATCCAAAAGCCAACTGGATGAGGGAAGCCAGACTTTCCTGGGAAATTGCCTTTCATAGAATCACAGAATGGTTAGAGTTGGAAGAGACCTTAAAGATCATTGAGTTCCAACCCTCCTGCCCTGGGCAGGGACACCTCCCACCAGAGCAGGTTGCTCCAAGCCCCGTCCAACCTGGCCTTGAACCCCTCCAGGGATGGGGGACTTTCCTGGGAATCCTGAGACTGACATTAAAACCCAGTATTTTCAACTGCTCTTATACTAGTGCATTTTTTTCAACCAAGAAAATCTGCTTTAAATATGCAAGCACACCTAGCAATTCTCATGTTGCTGCATTTTTTCCTCTTCTTACATAGCACATATAAGAAGAAAAAAAATTCAGGAATTCAGGCAGAAAATAGGCACCATTACATAAAAAGCAAATGGCACTGGTGTATCCTGGATTACATCTGCTGCGAGGCATTTGTTAAAGTCGTTCACAAGTTGTCAGAAAGTCACTATTTCGGTCCACAAGCGCTTTCGTATTCAGAACCATCTTTTCTATGTGCATCAGCAGTTCAAAACTGCAATATAATTGCAATTAAGCAATCAAATTTGCACACAATTGCTTAACCACAAACACTTGATGGGCCATACGTGTAGGTAAGCATTAAATTATGGCATCAGCGTGATGAAACAAGATTCATGTGTCACTGATACATCGCATATGCCTTGATGAACAGCTAGGTAACATCTCCACAGATGGAGTGGTACCAAAAATCTGCTTGCTTGGAGAACCAGACCTGCTTTCCTCTGCCCTTCGTGCCAGGACTTCAATCAGATGTATCGGCTTTTCCTTCTGTGACGTTCAATCCTTTGTCCCTGTAAACTTGGTGTTCCCGGGGTGTCCCCACCTGCCACCGAACAGCAGAGAAGCCCGAAGCCAAATGCGTCTGAAAAGTCTTTTGAGAGATTATACAAAGCTAAAAAAGGTCTTAATCTATTCCCAGTTAAATTTCCCATCTCTGGGAGCGGACTTCACCCAAAGCAGCCCAAAGAAGGCAGAAAGATCTTAATTTAGATAACATTAGAAGATTTAGCAAATAGAGCCTGAGAGTAGAATGCAAGAAAAAAAAAAATCCCCCCCAAAAGAGAAAAAAACAACCTATACCTACATACCTGGAGCAGCCAGAAGACAAGCTCACTAGAGGTACAAGGTAAGTCTGAATTCAGTTTGCTGTAAGCAAGGCAACAATTATTTTTAGAGGTGCACTCAGATTTTTTTCTTAACCCCAGGCCAAGAGGTACTTGTGGCACATTGGTGTGAGCACATATGTTAGATTTCCTTTTCCCTTGCAGAGACAGCTTCTGCACCAGATTTGGTGAAACACGGGGGCTATTTTGATAGGTTGCTTTATGCAAGAGCAGTGGAAAAACCCTTTTAAAAATCAAGAGAGGAAATCAGCAAGCTTTTCTTAGTACCGTATCAGTCAGAACGCTTATTTATATGGCGATATCTCTCTTCCCTGGGAAACTGTTTGTATGGTTCCGATGATGGAGAGGAAAGGCGGCATTCGGAACCATACTGGGCATTTGTCATTTTACTCCCACTTGGTCCCTTCGGATTCAGGAACCGGACCACGCAGCCTCCAGCGAGGCACCAGAAACTCCCGGGAAAGAGGTCAGCATTCAGCTTTGGCTCCCAGATCCCTGGTACCCCCATTTCAAAAAGAGCAGGGATCCCAGTATAGACGGGGACAGGCTGCGTCACTGCTGCGGGGAACGCTCAAGAGACAGCGTGAAGCGTCCTCCTTCCCATCTGCTATTTTCAAACAGCAGCAGAGGAAGCTCTACATTTCAGCTGGGGACGCGAGGAAGACGGCTAGCCATGCCAGCCATGCCAGCTTCCATTTCCAACCAGTTTACAGCACACCTTCATAGAACAGGGACCACTACGGGTTGGCTGCAAGACTTTTTAAACACCTTTTTTGTCCAATTTCATCTGTCTTTGACTAATGAAGCTGCCCCGAGTCAATTCCATCTTACTGCAGCACGAGGGGCAAACCACGGCTACTGCAGAGCAGTTCATTTCCACAGTCACTCAGCAAACAACTAACTGTATTGTGGCAGCAGCTGAACACTGCGGAGAACACCATCAGCTCCAGCTACGTCTAAAGCAGCGTTCTTGTGTTCAAGAAGCGCAGGAAAATTCAGTGCAAACAGCATGTTCGCTGCTGCGCAGCATTCTCTTTCAGGCTACTTGCACATTTGGCATTTTCTAGCCTCAATTTTAGGGTCCTGAATATGTCAGAAGGGCACCAACATGCAAAAAAACAGGGAAAAAAAAAGATGCATGAAAGTAGAAAACCTCAATCTGGTAGAGGGCATGTGTCCAGACCAGAACCCAGGCCATCCCAGCAGCTGAAATTGTCTCTGCAGACAAAAAACCTACTGGTGCACCAGTTCGGAGCTGCCACAAATGAGAGGCTGGTTTTTACCTTTTGTTTTTTTTTCCCCCCATATTCAGAACAGACAAATTCCAAGTACATTGAATACATCCAGATGGCCTAATTTACTGGGAAACGCAGAGGAAACCAGAGTTATCTTTGCATGAGCATGGACGTATTCTACAGCAACCTTTATCCTGCTGGACAGGCCTGCTCTCTCAGGACAGCCAGCTTTACAAAAGGATCCTGGGCTCCACAGTTCAAGAAGGACAGGGAACTGCTGGAGAGGGGACAGCAGAGGCTACAAAGATAATGAGGGGCCTGGAGCATCTCTCTTACGAGGAAAGGCTGAGGGACTTGGGGCTTTTTAGTCTGGAGAAGAGAAGGCTGAGGGGGGATCTGATCAACACCTATAAATACTTAAAGGGTGGGTGTCAGGAGGATGGGGCCAGTCTTTTTTCAGTGGTGCCCAGTGACAGGACAAGAGGAAATGGGCACAAACTTGAACACATGAAGTTCCACCTAAACATGAGGAGGAACTTCTTCACTTTGAGGGTGGCAGAGCCCTAGAAGAGGCTGCCCAGGGAGGTGGTGGAGTCTCCTTCTCTGGAGACATTCAAACCCTCCTGGACACGTTCCTGTGCAACCTGCTCTGGGTAGCCCTGCTTTGGTAGGGGGTTGGACTACATGATCTCCAGAGGTCCCTTCCAACCTCATATCATTCTGTCATTCTGTGAACACATGAGCGTGTCCTAGAAGGTGTTTGTGTACCCTCTGTGCAGCCCACACGTGCAATGGGCATATTCCCATATCTGCAAGGTATTTCCCCTAGGACTACATGCAAGATTTCCCCTGAAATTATAACCAAGAGTTGGACCCAAGCTTGATTTCACAAGGAAAGACCCCTCTCGTCCGAGCGAGGTGGCAGAGGCAGTGAAATCACCTCACTTCCAAGAAGAGGAAATCAAACAAAAAGAACAACACAAAAAGAAAAAAAAAAAAAAAAGAGTACCTCTCACTTCTATAGTGGCGTTGGCTATAGGAGAGTTTGAAAACACAAACACGCACAAGTATTCCCCTGACTCTTCTGCTCTGGGCTTCAAAATCCTGCAGACAGGGAGAGAACACATGAGCCGTGTTAAGAACCGCGTTACCAACCAAAACTCAGCAGGCTAGGAATTAATTTCCCCCCACCCCCCCAAAGACTTTAATCTTTTAACTGAATTTCACAGCCATTACTTGTTCATTCCAGGTATGTCGTGCAGAGGTATCTACTTGAAATAAGGGATGTTGTTTACCTTGAAAAAAGGGTGAGCTCTAGTTTGGAAAGTCAGTACCAATTTAGGTGGTGAAGCTGCATTTAAGTTTAAAAGCAAATATGGAGCCTGACACCTATTAATTACGCACTACAGGCAGTTGGGTGCAAGTCACCCTCAAGTCACCAGCCTATTAATCAGATATGACCTTCCATTGAGGGAGAAACCTGATTTCTATGGACTATCTGCATTGAAAAAAATCGTATGTGGCCAACTGGAAAGCGTTTTCTTTTTTCCCCAGAGCAGGTATGAGACTGGTCCATTAACAGCGTTCTCTGATGGCAAAATGGCAAAAGCTGGTCAACCCATGAAAATACCACACAGGAATCTGCTGCCACTTCAAAATTGGGAAAAACTCAATGCAATAACTACCAGCAGAGAGAAAAACAAGTGCAAGGCAGCCAGATAAAAAGCAAGAGCTGCAACAAACACACAAAAAAAATATATATTAAAACCCTCAAGATGAATTTACACTTAAGATGGTGCTGACTTCAAATCCACCAGCTTTTGCCATCCTTCAAAAAGCTTTTGGCTACAAATGACTTAAAAGCCCCACACGTACGTTCTGCAGGTATCTACCTACAAAAGACATCTTGGAGTAGAGCAGCATCACAACAACGTGATACAGAAAAAGTAGAATTCTCCCTATCCCTCCCTCCTTTTACTGAAAGGCTTCTTGGCTTTCTTTTTTGAGTATTATATTTTTAAAAAACACATTAAGGAAATAGCACCCGGCTGAACAGAAACCCCGCAGAAGAGCGCTGCAATAAAATAATCCAATTACACATGGAAACTGCTAAGACACATGGAAAAAGCTGCTCAGCTGAACAAAACACTCGGACTCAGGTCTTTGCTGTGTTTACAGCACACACTTTCCAGAGGCACTGGTGAAAGTCTAAAGTTAGTTATCAAGTTACTACGTCTTTCAGGTAAGCAATAACATAAGCACTTTTCACAGAGTCAAAACTAAAGGTTATCTTAATGACAGAACAAATGATCATTTAGTCTCAAACATCAAAGCAATAACGATGACTGAAAGCGCAGGCAGGTTGGGTACGCTCAGGAATTGGGCAGAGCCCGGAACGTTGGAACACGCACTTCTCGCCTACGGGACAACCCCACCCAATTAATTTCCATTACTAAGCAATCCTGAGAATCTGCAATCGTCAGGGAAGGCAGAGAATTAAGGTCCTGTTTAGGACTTTAATAATTAAATAATCATACTCTGAACACTGCTTTTTAGCCACTCTAGTCAGTGCTTAAGGTGGGGGGAGGGAGACCTCATATTCTTTCAGTTCTACAATAAGCTTCTTTTTAAAGTGTGAAACTACTGCAGGCTCTGCTAGAGTATTATTACCGTAAATCATTAAAGCAAGACTAAGTCGATAGGGCTGCCAAGTTTGACAGACAAACAAGCACCTGAGACGAGTTTGCTTGGCCAACAACTTCCCCCAGCCCTGTGGCTTTAGGAAGATCCCAGCTTTTCCTAGAAGCAGATTCCTCAGCAGATGGAAAAACACCCTCCTGGTTTTCAGCTGGATGGCAATAAACCACAAACACCCCAAAAAGCCATTTTCTTCAGTGTAGCTCAATAACCTGCTACTCGGCCCTGAATTAACTGATGAGGAATTTGGAAAGAAATCACTACTTTTCTCCTCCAAGCTCTGGAGTAGGGGACAGGTCTCCAGAATGAAGGCATGGGATGGTCAGAACCACTTCCAGGCACTTCCTACCCATAAAAGACGACACTACAACTAATTCTTGCCCATTTCTAATTAAAAATGGTGAACTCAAAAGCTATACTTAACTCTCAGTTTTCTGAATTATAGCTGCCTTCCGGCAAAAGCAACTACATCAAGTTTGAATGAAGAATTAGGAATGATGTGCACAATTTCTGATGTTGTATGAAGCAGGATTTTTAAGGTACATGGTTAAACTTACAAATTCTGATCCTTTCTGTATAGTAACCAACACTGAACTTCAATGAATTTGCTACATTTCATAGGAAAATGCATCTTTATGATTGAAACACCAAGAATGTGATTTTTTTTGTGTGTTTAAGGAAAAAAGTAGAATGTAAAAAAATGCTGAAGTTAAATAACCTTTCAAGTACAACTGTGTTGACATTGCTTGTGTGAATTTGGTATTTCTGGATCTAAAAATAAAATAAGTGACCAAATCAACCCAAAAGTTAATGAAGAGATCCAACGCAGCATGACCACATGCCATGAAGAAGTGCCACAGGAAGCCTGAAAGCACAATATACAGCAAAGCAGCTTATAAACGAGCAGGAATTTGAGGTGCACGTTGCAAGTGCCAACTTTTCCTAAATTCTCAAGCTGTGCTGTGATTGCAGTGTGTTCTACCGACCCTCATGGGGAACGAAGCCTGTTAAAAATCGAAGTTAAGTTTAATTCTTCTTTTACAGAAGAATTTGAAAAGAAAGATTCTCCCTAGAGAAGTTAGACTCAATACTTAGTGTCCCAAACAATAATGTGTGATTTTTTTTCTTAGTAATCTTGATGCAACAGTGTGCTTTTGGGACAAGACTACACATCAAGTTAATTGCTAGATAAAAAAGCACAGCCTTTAAAACTCAGAACCAGCATTATACAATTCTGAGAAAATAACAGGATGCAATCACAGAACTAAGGCTATTTTTTTTATTATTTTTTTTTAACTGGAAAACTGAACAGATAAGGCAAAGCTAGCTGAAGTGGAAAACAAAAGGAAAAATTTGGAACGCTTTATCAGAATCAAACACAACTTCCACAGTCCCACAGATGAAAGAATACTTTCTTAGGCAAGGAGAACCTTGAGCATTTCTTAATCCCTTGCCAGTAAGTGCCATTAGTGTTAGAAAGAGCCCATGGGACTCAGCTGGAGACAGAAAAGCCAGTTGAGGGTGCAGGCATGTTTCCTTGCTTTGATGTGCAGACACGTACAGCAAACCAGATATACTGTAATATCGCAAGCCCTGACAAGACATATGCACCTCCTCCTGCTATAACAGCCAAGTAGAGGGTCAGAAGTGGTCTGATGTCTCCAAAGTTCCCACCAGTGTTTAAAACACACCTTAAGAGTTCCTCACCTCAGCAGAACACCAAACAGGAAGTTGTATTTGCTACCCACGCTGGCATCAAGTGAAGAAAATGGAAGGAAAAAAAATATGCAAGAAAATGACACAAACCAGCTCTCAGATGGCATCACTGAGCAGGTTCATGGAGCTGGGCCAGAGGAGGCCACAGAGATGCTGGAAGGGCTAGAGCCCCTCTGCTGGGAGGACAGGCTGAGAGAGTTGGGGGGGTTCAGCCTGGAGAAGAGAAGGCTCCAGAGAGAACTTCGAGTCCCTTCCAGTCCCTCAAGGGGCTCCAGGAGAGATGGGGAGGGACTCTGGATCAGGGAGGGGAGCCATAGGACGAGGGGGAAGGGTTTGACACTGAAAGAGGGGAGATGGAGATGAGATGTGGGGAAGAACTTGTTTGCTGTGAGGGTGGTGAGAGCCTGGCCCAGGTTGCCCAGAGAAGCTGTGGCTGCCCCATCCCTGGAGGGGTTCAAGGCCAGGTTGGAGGGGGCTTGGAGCCACCTGGTCTGGTGGGAGGTGTCCCTGCCCAGGGAAGGGTGTGGCACTGGGTGGGCTTTGAGGTCCCTTCCAGGACTCTGTGATTCTATGACATGCTCTCATCAACTCCATGGCAGGAAAGCCCCATTTCAGGAACCCTCAGAGGGTTTCTGCGCAATACCAGCTGCGGTGGAAGGGAAGAGGCGGCTGGACAGGTTCTGTTCTCCCTCACAGTCTTGGGCAGAAGGCAGAAACGCAGCCAGAGCACACACACACGGAACAGACTGATGCTGCAAATGGGGACATACTGACAAATAAGAAGCAGGAGTGATACAGCTGTAGTGGTTTCATCAAGATTTGGTCTCATTTCATAGTAGTGCTCTGATGACTCATCAGTAACAGCTCAGACAACGCCATCTTCCATCTCCCAAGGCCAGAAAATGACTAAACCAGCTGATTTCAGCACTGATTTGTGTGCTGCGTTTCCCTGCACGGTAAAAATGCACAGCTGCAGATCTGTCTTTATGCGGAGATAAGTGAGACAGAGATTGCACGATAAACTCAGAGGAAAAGAAAACTAGACTGTGTGTGTCTGCGTCCACACATGTGCACTCCAGAGAAGAATTAAATGAGTTCAGATTGAAAAGAGGAGTTTACGGTGTGTGTTTTTGTTGACACTATGCTTACATGAGGTGGCTGGGGCAGCTGTAGACAGCAATCTTTCCTGAATTGTTCTCCTAACGCTCTTCACAGGCGTATTTTTTGTGGAGCCTCTAATGCAGATCAAACCAATTTGTCTGTCCCACCGTGAAGGTGAACCAGGGACCTCGGAGTCCCAACAACTCCAAATCCCTACGTCCACAGGGTTTGTCGTTCCCCAGTATAACACGGGCGTTCTTCCAAAGATACTTACTTGTATTCTGTAGTGTTTGAAGATTTTCTGGTGCCAGGGATCTCCTCTCCGTTCTTCACCCAGTAACTGGCGGACAGGGGGCTGGGGCTGGTGGTGAGGTTACACTGCAGGGTGACAGCCGGCCCGTACGCCTGGATGGTCACATCCTCGCTGGCGTTGATGCGGGGCTCTGAAACAAAGGACACAGGAAATAGCAACACATCTCCGCCGGCTGTCGGGGCCACGCTAGGTCTAAAAATCCACATGGGAATCGGGAAGGGAAAAAGACTACACAAGGAATGTCACCGCACTAATTTGGGAGACATCAAGAAAAATCACAATAAAACAGCTGGCCGCTAGTGAAGGCGACACCTTAGAGCACCCCTATATGGAAAAAAAAAGATAATTCTTTATTTTTATTGTTTATTTTAACAGTGAACATCACTACAGATTTCTATGGAACATCATTAATTTTTTTTTTTTTAAACACACTCCTGATCATAACATGTGAAAACACACGTCCTATGACTGTACTGAAGGGATCAGCTTGTCCTTTGGAAGCAACTTCTTTCTGGTTATTGCTTGGTTCCTCTGCTTACTTTGAGGTTTAAAACAAACCCATTTTCTAGACAAGAATAGCCCTCAAAGCTAGACAGTCTTCTGAATGGTATTTCTGAACTTCTCCCTGCAAAAAGGTTAGTGTCTACCTAAGGAGTATATATATATATCCTGCGCACACAAGGTGTTTCGAAGAGCACAACTTTGGTGGCGCCTGAAATTCAAGCAAACAGCCAAAATTAATAAGGCACAAATCTGCTGAGGAATGGCTGAAAGCAGCCCTTAAAGTTTAACAATAAAGAATATACACCATGTTAAAATTAGAGTGGGGAACTATTTGGTTTCTAAAGTAACCTTGAGCATAAACATTTATGAAGGAAAATAAATGTGAGCCTCATTGCATAAACAGACAGTGAGAGTTCCACGCTGTGCTGGCTGCATCAGGAACTGAACCCAGGCTGTTGCACGTTAGTCTTACCTGGTAACATCAAATTCACATTTTTTTTTAGGGGAAAGCCTTTCAGAAGTGCAAAGATTAGTATGAAGGCGCTGTCCTGACATGTGATAACCCCATTTTCTTAAGATCGTGCAGATGGTTATTGCTCTCGAACAAATAAGGCTGATTCATTTTTAGAATAATCAGAGGCAAGTTTCTTCCCAAACCTGGGGAAAAAAACCCCCACCTTTCTACTGATGGCTCACAGCTGGTTTCAAGCATTCTGTAACAAAGCTTGAACACAGGGTGACAGAGCTTAAAGGAAATTTAAGAATTCTTGCGATTACTCTTCTAAAAATATCTAGATTTAGTGTTAGCTTGAACTAAAGGCCACTGGCGTAGCAGTCCCTGCCATGGAAATGCCGCTGTGTCCTCTGCCTTTGATGTATTTCTTACTTTAAAGGGTGACGTGAATCCCAAAGAGGTAGCTGTTGGCAGCAGCCCCAGCCTCTCCCGGCACCGCCGGCAGCAGAGCACAGGAGGGCGAGGAAGGCGGTCAGCCATGAGCATCCTCCCGAGTTTTGCAAGTCAGCAAAAGGGTTTTTAATCCCATAAATTCTGTTACGCCTTGTGGTGACATATTTGGAATACAAATTGAGTCATACCCACGCGGTCTTCTGGTTATTCATCTGCAAAGTGCTTGGAAAACAAATTATTAAGTAGAACTGAGGGGAAGTGGAAAATACCAGCACCGTCAAGAAGCGTTGCATTTTTCATCACATAAAACATTCATCTCTCCAATAGTACAGCACTTCAGATTATTGCCCAGAGAGGCAGGGAGAGGGAAAAAAAAAGAATAAATCTTTACCTACTAATAACCTGCCAAAGTCATTTGAGTCCTGTGTATTCTCTCCCCCTTTCTGGTGGGGGCCATACAGCCTCTTTTCACAGCTACTTAAAATTAGGACTGTCCTTTAACTGCGGCAGAACTGGCAGGTACAGTAGTAACGGAGGGGTTTTGACACTTCTTGTAGCCACTTTGCCATTATCACACATTTTTAACTGTGTTTCTGCCTTGTCGTTCCCATGCCAGCAGTCTGACCCATGCAACGATCTGTTGGGGTGCTAGGGGGTCTAAAATGGTTTTGTTATAGCCATACTGGGCATTGCTGGGCTGCCCCGTAAGCTCCTCCATCCCCCCCAAAAAGAGCTTGGGCACAATCTCCAAAAAAACCTAACGGAGACGTGAAACTATTTTTAGTAACGTGTTTGAAATAGTAATTCAGTGTCCCAACACTTATCTAAAGAAATAACTTTTGCTAGAATTCACTGAGGTTTTGCTTGAAATGTTTTCCTTTGATGATGAAAGCAGCGTCTTCAAGGCTTGTAGCTTGCAAAATAAATGCAGAGTTGTTGCTTTTCAGAGGAGGAGGTGGCTGGCAGGAGAAAGGCTGAAAGGCGGCTGCAGGGGAGCCCAGGATGCTGTTAGAGCAGATGAGACACATCTGATGACACACGCTGGCTGAGACACAAACCCAGAGTGGTGTCACCAGCCCGTGGCCATCCCAGAACTGGAAAGCATACACAAACGCCAGCAACAGGCAAAAGTCACCAAAAAAAAAAAAATCTGAATTTAATCCCTACAGAAACCAGAAAGTTAAAGACTTAATGTAGAAGAGTTCAACAGTGGTAATCTTCTGGTTTTCCTCTTCTGGTGATAATGGACTCTTCAGCCTCTAACACTGAGGAAGCGGAACGTACGGGTGAAACCCCCCCAGAGCGCCGATGACTTCTGCTAATCCCCACCTATTCTTACCTACAACCCTGCTAAGCTGCCACAACCAGAAAATACTCACTTTTCTTTACAAACTTGCTTTATTTACAAAATATTTACAAGCTTGCTTTGCTGGAGCTTGCTGGGGCCTTTTTTGTCTGAGTTGCAACTTTTTAAGTTAAAAAAAAAAAAAAAATTTAAAGGCAACTGTGGTCTCATTTACATCTTTTACCTGTGTTTATGATACTACTTCAATTTGTTTATTTAAAAAACTAAAAAACAATGGGCACTACCAGCCTGATTTAATTCTAGAAAATAAACTGCAAGTTTAGTATGACTGGGGTAGCGACATCCAGAAGGATGTCCGCTTTAAAGAGCAAGATGCTGAAGAGTCTCTTTCTACACATCACTTAAACTGCCCCTTTTTTGTAGGATCAGTTTTTTAAATAAAAAAAAAAATACAGCCATAATCAAATTTCTTTATCCAAATTAGGAAGGAGATAGAAGCCAGATGCTAGTTCTTGGGTGCTAACTTAAAAATCACGTTGCACTTGACCTCTTTGCATTCAAGTTTGGTATTTGGGAGAAGCTGTGATTTAAAGGCCAGCAATCAGAGGTTGTGCTCTTCTGATCCATTAGATGTTCCGTTTCAGTGACGTTCGTGTCCCATTAGGCCAGCAGCAAAATGGCCACCGTCAGCTGGAAACTAACACTGATTAGTCAGAAAATTTTCTTTCCAAAGACAAATTGTGTTCACAGTGAAACATTTGGGGCAGCTTAAGATAGTCTCCACCTTCCTGGGAAGCTCAGAAACCCACTTCCCCCCCATCTCCATTTCCAGCATGGTCAGGCAGGAGTTTGATGTCCAAAGCACTCTGTTTCCCAACAAGCAGCCAGTGGTATCTCTTAACACACACAAAATATTACAGAATAAAAGCATTAAAGTACTCTGTTTAACGTTTCCCCCTCCCATAAATAAAACACAAAAGCAGTAGAATTACCCCCAGGAACAAGGCACTTAGTATTAAGTCATGATACACACTCCAGAATTAGTAGCATCAGATGCAACAAGACCATGTTAACTGAGGAGGAAGACAGAAGGTTAAACTTTAATGCCCAGAGCAGGTTAGTGTTAGTATCAATGGCCTGAGAGAGGAAAAACCCACTTTCCATATGGAGACATCTTCAGAGCGATTCGTTCCCAAAACGGTAGCTTTTCATATGAAAACAGGATTTTCTCCCTCAGTAGGTTACTGTAACTGAGGAGACACAGAGAGAGGAGACAGGACCACCACGGACTCGCCACACTCAAGAGAAAACTAAAGGTCTTAACAGGGGTTTCCAGGAGACATTCCCTCCTGCAAGACAATTTTTTTAGCTTTGCCTTAAGGCAGTGTTATTTCCTAAAAATCACAGGGCTCTTGCTGTTGTAGGTCATGCAAAGCAATCCACCAGTCCGAGTCCTTTGGGACCTCAAAGGACAACAGAGGGATGGGCCACTAGGACTGCAAAACAAGCAGGTCTGAGCTGAACAACCCAATGCCGCTGAAATTTTCAAGTCAATCCACATCATTGGGGTTCGCTGTCTATTTTTCCACGTCTGTCAGTGCTGTTTCCATTTTCCAGAGAGAAGGTCTCTGATCCAGCAGTGCCGACTGCAGCACTTTTGGTTTAGGTGGTTTCTTTGGGGTTTTTTTGTTTGTTTTTGAAGGTATCCAAAACCATAACAGACATAATTGCAGAGTTTGATATTTTTGTACCCAGACAAAACTCAAAGCAGTGCATAAAAGGTTGTACAAAGCACAATAGCGAGACCTATGTTCTACTCCTTCCCACCTTAGGATATTGAGAACTCACCGAGAAAGCAAGTTCTCCTGGACCTCCACGCAGCCAGGCTCACATTGCTGATTTAATTCACTCTACCTAGAGCTCGTTAGACACTTGATATTCACCTTGTTAACAAATCCAAGCGTTTTGCATCTCACACAAAACAAAAGGGGGTTCTTCTCTACCGACTCTAATGATATAAAGTTCCAAACTCGCCTGGGACTGCTTTAAAAATGAGCTGAAGGCAGGAAAAGTCTTGTAACAATAGAGAACAAAAAACAATTCTGGGTCAACCATATTCTCCTGCTTTTCAAAGTCTTTTTTTTTTTTCAGCTGCCAAAAGTCGCCTTCTCAGATGAGAGTCATTTAGCTAAAGTTCTTAGTTCAACACCGGGTTCGGATATTCCCTCCCTTCCCTCCTTTCAGAGGCTGGTTTAAGAGTAGCTGCATCTATTTGGGTGCTGCTGCATCAGAGAACTCAGTGGGAACACACCGCTGTCCAGAAAGGAAAAGAAACACCACGACTTCATGGAAAAATCTAAACACTAATGGTCACATGTAAGTGAAAGGGAAAGATTCATACAGAAGCATATATGCAACCAAAACCACGTGAGAAGGCATTCAGAGAAATTCCAAGAAAACAGAAGAAATTAAAATGACACAGTTAAACCTGGGAAGAAGACAGAAATCAAATATAAAGGCACTGATGGAGAAGCCAGCGTTAGGGTGGCTGGAAGCCTACTACAAAACTAAAGGGGGCGGGGAAGACACACAAATTCAACACGGGGCTTGCTGTCACACAGAAGCTATCAAAGGGATCCACGGATTTCCCCAATTCCCTCGCTCCTAAGGAGAGACAGAGATGGCAGACAAGGTCAGCACTACAGGCGGGGTTCAGAACACCGGGAGAAGGTGGCAGAGGGGTTTTTACGGGGGTGACGGGGGGGTGAGGGTGACTAGACTGCCTCTAGATACTACAGTACCACTACTGCAGGGTGCCGGACTCACTCTGAAGGACGCTTATAGTAGCCTGGGCTCGAATCCACGTTATGGAGGGATTTTGCCTCAAGTCATTCCTCCTGGGATCGTTGCTGGCCCTGCACTCGTACGTCCCAGAGTCTTCCAAGGTAAGGCGGGTTATTCTCAGCACACTCACCCCATTGGCCCCGTAGGCAGTGTTAATGGTGACACGGCGCTTCCGAGCCCCATCCCACAGCTGTTTGAAAGACTCAGCCCGGTTGACTTCAGCATACCACCACTGGATCTCTGGTGTGGGGTTCCCAACCACATCACAGTACAGTTCAAAGGCGTCCCCCGTGAGCTTAGTTTCTGACATGGGCGACTTGACAAACCCAGCTAGAGGGAGGGGCGGCAGAAACGCAGTGACAGAGCGGCAGGAAACAAAAAAAAAAAAAGATCTCATAAAGAACAAAGCCATGAGGTACAGAAAACAGTTAGATAAGACATTAGCATCTACAACAAGACAACTTTAATAGAAAAAGCACAACACGGAGCACTTGCAGACAGAAGTTGATAGTTTGAGAGCAGGGTGCTCCCACCAGGAATATTCACTGGAGGCACAGCTTCACAGCACTGAGCTCTTGTCCTGGCCACTCCAGGGATCCATCCATGGTCACTGTGCTTGAGAAGCCACTGGACACAACACACAGCAGCCAGGAGGCACCTCCAAGAACAGACTGATGGGTCTTCAAGCCTTTTTCAGTTGCGTGGACCTTGTAATTGGCAAGTGTTCGTGGCCACACGTCTTTTCTCTGAAGAGTGTCTTCTTGCTTTTTATGGCTTATCTACAGAGGGGGGAAAGGGTAAAACCCTAACCTTCTGCCCTACCTTCTTCCATCTATTTCGAACTTCCAAGGCAGGGAATTCCCCAAGATACATGTGACCTACTTGCCTGAAGTAGCTGGATCACCGCAGCTCCAGGAACCTCACAACCTTCTCAGGTAAAGGGAATTTTGCTGATATATACACACAGAGGCCAAAACCCCACGGTATTCTTTATTAAACAGAAAGCATCAAAGGTGCTTTGACAGACCCCACGATTTTTGCCTTGTGGAACGAGGTGCCGTGCTGACATTTGTCACCAGGCCAAAATATCCTTATTATGGCATGAAATCCTTCAATACTTACCACCTTCAGAGCAGTGTTAGAGTGCACAGAGCAGTGTCAGAGCACAGACATACTAAGTCGTCCTTCAAATCCTATTTTCAAAGGTATCCACTGAAAACAAGTGTTGCCTTTAGAGCTAGTCTCTTCCCCCACCCTCCAAAAAAAACCCTAGAAGATTAAAATCCAGCTGGCCAGACAGATTATGCAGCAAAACCCGTGGTATCGCTGTGTTCTCTGGGAAGCAGGGCTTCTCATCAGCAACACAACCAGTAAAACTCGGGCTGTTTCATCCCTTTCTCCTCCAACTCCCAGCTTATTTTCAGCCAGAGGTTTGATTCAACAGATTTTAAAGAACGGAAAGGCGGACTTAAAGCCCTGGTAGAATTTCTGATGCCCGCTCCTTAAATAGCATTTCCTCCTGCATCGTTTGACCACACTCATTAAACAGTGAAACAAAGTCGTACTTTGACAGACAATTCCATGGGAAGTTTGCACCCTACAGGCATCTCCAAAGCATCATTTGGGCAAGCAAACAAGACCAAGAGACTCTGAAGCACAAGCAGAAACTGTCCTTTGCTGGCACAGACCTTGGGCAGGAGCTGCAAGTAACAGCTACAAGAACAAACACTCAAAGCCAAAAAAAAAAATATTGACCCCAGAAATCAGTTCCATTACCAACTAATTTGACAAAACCTCGTACTGCGGCACAGAAGGAGGTGAGCTCTGTGCTCAGTAGAAATACCACAGCAAATAATCCATTGCTGCAGGGAGGGAGAGGAAAAGCTATTGTGCTAGAAGCAGCCTAATGAGGAGCAGTTACAAACCACACTGAGACCATCCTTGCTTTTTCTTGAGGTTAAGAAGGATCCCACCGCTGCCACACGGCCGCTCGGGGCAACACAGGAGACCAGGTTATGAACTTGCTCTGCTGGGCTCTCCACATATCAAGGCATGCTGGATGAGGAATGCTCTGTATTCCCAGAGAGACATAAATCACACAGCCAGACAGGCACCTGTCTCAACCGGGTTTACTAGACACAAAAGGCTAAAGCAGCTCGCTTCTTTCCAAATCTTAGTGGTTCTCTCTCCTATACTATAGCCTTTTTCCCTACCTTCCACCATAATACTGAAATAAAGAGATGATGGTAGCTCAGGAGAGGCTCCTCAGAAAGCCATCCCCCTTCCACAGGTTCCCAGTTTCCACTCAACACCAATGCACAAAAGCGATGAACTCCCCTGGAAGGAAAAGCATCCTCCAAGTCCAAGCAACCCACAAACCTACGCAAAAATCATACTTCTCCAGCCATGCTGGCTACTAGGCAACCATTTCTTCAAGAAAGGCTCCTTACCTACTCTTTGTGGCAGGGATGAAGGGCTTAAATTGTGTATTTTAAAACAACCAATAGCTGCACTGCTGCCGGGGCTGCACCAAAAACACCCGTGGTATGAAAGAGTACTGTAAATCCTCGGAAAAGGAGCATCAATAATTGGAATAAAACAAGCTGCCAAAAGCTTTCAGTTTGGAACCTGACTTCGCATTCACTAAGCTGTTGAAAGTATTACAAAACTTTTGCACAAGGCCTAAAAATAATTTTAAAAGATTAAACCGGACAACTGCATCAAAAGGTCTCTTTAGTACATATTCTCTGGGTTTAAGTTTTAAACCCTTCATTTCCATTCGTTTCAAATCCCTCTTGGAAAGCAATGTCTCAGATTATGATAAATTTCAGTGCAATGTTCTGTCTTTATCTGGGTAACTCCATAGGGTGACAAAGAAAAAAAAAAAATCACACCCTGGATTCAGTGGCCCTGCCCACCCCACCAAAAAATTAAAAAAAAACCCCACTCTTTAAAAAGATATTCCAGATTAGAAGAAAAACCCTGGAAGGCCAAATACAAACAAAAGTGGCAGAAAAGATGCAAATTAATAAAAGCTTAGCATTACAAAGGACTGACAGTGCTATTAAAAACTCTACACGAGAGTCTGGGGTTAATGCTTTGCATTTTCAGTCCTTCAGAAACAGCAAAGGCAAGACATCAAACAGCATCAGTAAGTTGAGGCGATGCTTCCAGCTACGGTACATCTGCCAGAGGGCTATTTCTGATTAAGATATCTAGCCAGAAGCTGCAAAAAGAGCTGAAATCTGCCAGTACCAAGCTGACATGTTTTTCTTTAAGAAAAAAAAAAGAAAAGAAAAAAAGCCTAAATATTACAGAAAATGCTCCCTGTAACGCAACAGGAGTCTGGAAACTGAAATAGTCCTGCGTTTTGGCAATTGGCAGCCATTTCCATAATTGTTCAAAACCCAACAGAAAATGACACTACACAGATTTCATTGCTTACATAAGAGGCTTCGGGAGCCCAACACTTCCCTTACTTGGTCTGCTCCGAGCACGGCACTCCCTGCTGCGCTATTCCCATCTTCTGCCCAGTTTTAGGGACAGAAGCATCAAAAGAATAGAGACATATTTAAGGTCAGGGCTCTGGGGAGGGTAAATAATCCATAGATCACACCTTAATATCACATAGAGCCAGGGGAAGGAGCAAAACAGCCCAAATCTTAAGCGACTCCTTAATGGCAAATAAAGTAAGAATAAGCACCTTCAAAAATGCTTACGAGAAAATATTCTTATGAGGTTTTGCTACTGTAAATTTTCATTATATTGACAGCTGTGTCTCATTATAGGCATAAATGAGTTGTTCTGTTACAAAGTGAGTTTTCCACATTAAAAGAAAAAAGGTGTTTGAGGGGGAGGGTTGTTCGGGTTTGCGATATTTATAAAGCTAATTGCTATCATGCATAAAAGAACAAGGGGGGGGAAAAAAAAATCTATTGCTAAATATCCTTCACAAGGTCTTTCCTAGTCTTCATGATATACCAGAATGCAAGAAAAATAGCACCCGATGGTCCAGCAGGTGTAGCTATTCAAGTACACTATTATGTTCCCAACCAATTTTATTTTGTGGTGTTAATTGATAGTTATTTGCCTGAAGGACAGAACGAAGGACAAGTGGCAATAATATTAAACCACTTCTGAAGGGATGCTTGTTTATCCACTATTTGATCTCATGCACCAATCGTGAAGATAAAGGTGAAAAAAAGTGATGATCTAATGCTCTAAAACTACAGAAACAAATTAGTTTCCACATACAGTTCTGCCAGAGGAATGAAATCCAGTGTGCAGCAACTCTTCACATTGACAAATTATGTATGTTCAAATTTGTATCGTAGTGAAGAACCACTAAATCCAAATTAAGAAAAAAAAATGCATTTTGAGAGACAGGTGCACTTGAACTGAGAGTGGGGGAGAAGGTAAGAGCTACGCCAAAGGGCAGCCAAAAATGTCCATATGCAGTAAGAGAAACACATACAGCAGACTCCCCGAGCCAGAAAGCTGGAAAAGCTCCATCTTACACAAATGTAGAGTTCAGAAGAGGCAAGTGGACAAGAAGCCTAAAGATGCTGAGTGTAAATGACTGTAAAAGCTTAGCTTTACCGCTCAGGAGCAAACCGGTTTTATTAGTGAGGCTTTATCAATGACAGACACCTTTTTCAGATCAATTTTCCTTCTGCCAATATTCATGAGCTACCTGTTGGCCAAAAGCAAGCAAGGCCAAGCCAAGCCACATTCCAGGTTTGGCATATAAATGAATCCCAGCTTTACATCCTAGCAGTAACCCTTCCAACTTCACCCTGGCCAACAGCTATTTCCCTCGTTGAGGGAAGCCAGAGAGGAGCCAGTAACCTCAGTCCCTCTGGGAGAGGCGCAGTGGGAGAAGGAACAAGGCTTATCCTCTTGCCGACGCCATCGTGGAACTGTAGGATTAAATATAGAGGACAGCTAGAAATTTATACATACAAGAAACTCACAGGAATATTTAACTAACTTCTGACCAGCTTCTGAAGCCTGTAGGGCAGGACCTCAAATGGAAAAGCAATACAAAAGACAATTCTTGAAAATTCTTGAATAGCTTAAAACCAGTATCACAATGACCAAAGAGCTTCCCAACTTCCACGCCTGCTAGAACAGACACACACAAAAAAGGGTATTGGTACAGAGATCAACAATTAGCATAAAATACCCTAGCAGCAACCTACCAGTCTAAGAATATACAGATTATACCTGATGAAAATCATCCTTGAGCTGCAGAAATGACTGCATTATTGATTTAAACTTCCTTTTGTTACTGAAGTTTAGCACACAAGATGTACGAGGTTGCAAAATGCCCAATGCCACCAGCACTGGAGAAGCCAAGCCACGGGGAATACTGCTCTTCCCCAAATTAAAGACTGGTCTAAAGGAAGAAGAAGAAAAATAAAGCTAGGTTTTGCCTTAAGAACATGTAGGGAAGTGCCAGCTGAGGAAAAGAAATTTTAAACCAGTCCCAGCAGAAAGACAGAAGCAGCCCTAACAACATTAAAAAAAGAATAAAGAAGTGATTTCTCTAGGTTTTGTGTCTCTCAACCGTGAGGATTGGAGCTGAAAACAAGCACAAGCCCATCAACATCAAATAGCAAGAGAAGACCATTTGGAAAATAGTCTGCAAAGCTCAGGAACGAGAAGCTGTGAAGCCCAGGAGCACAAGAGGCTGCTAAGAGCAATTCAAAGCAGGACACAGGCACGGGAACATACAAAGGTGGCCCAAATGACAGAAACGCCATGTCTTTCCAAGGACACTCTCAACCACAAGGACTACAGCTGTAACAAAGCAATTTTACAGCCGGGGGCAAAGGAGGGCACAGCTCTGTTAAGCAAGATAACACTCCTGTCCTACCCTCATCCTATATTTATCTTGTGGTGAATTCCACTTAAAGGAAGAAAAATACAGTTCAAAGCTCAAAAAAGAGAGTTTGCAAAGCCAGTGCAAAAATAAACCTGATTTTCAGCAAGAACCCACAATCCACAGATAAAACATAGACTGCCCAGGGACTGAACACTTTACAGATTGTCTATATTTACAATGAAAACCATCACATAAACAGCAAGAGGCTGATGTTTCTTTTTGTCCCATTAGCCCACCATACGCTTGTATTTCACTGCTGCTCCACTGCTCTCAGAGCTGTGCTAAAGGCCTGGAGATGTTATTTCTGTGCCTTGGTTGAGAGCTTTGCCTGCAATGCCACTTATTTATAGACTGAATAAAGTAGAGCAAAGCTAGCTTTTTTTTTTGTTTCCCCTTGGCCTCTGAAAGCCCATTAAAAACTTCCTTATTAATACAGTATAATTCATTTTTGCAAATATGTGCCTTTCCTAAATGCAACAGCAAAAAGTCAAATATCTTTGCCAAGGGAAGTTTTAGATGTTTTCTAGACCTGTGTTATCCAAAATGCTGCAGGTGAGATATTGCCAGTGGTACTCCAGCAAACATCATCACAACATCATATCAAAGTTCTGCCACCAAAAAGAGGCATTATGGTTGAAGCTTCATTAAATTGTTTTCATAGCTTTTTCCTAATTGGTTTTATGGATTATGCTCTCTGGGTTTTGATTATTATTATATATTTTTTTAATTCTTCCAGAAGGCTCTGCGCAGGTGAAATGAAGCAAAGCTTTACCACCACTGGCACATGCTCCAGACCAACTATATAAATCATTTAATCTTCAGCCATGGAACAAAGACAGAAACCCTACAATTATGAGGATTCAAAAGGGAAGAATATAACAAATAGATGCAAATACTTCACTTGTCCCTGATATGCTGGACTTGTACAGTCTCAGAGACACCCACCTCCTTCCAAAGGAAATCTGGTGGTGACACCAGGACCAGGTGTGGCTGGAGCTCCAGGGAATGACCAGACAGATTGCAGTTTCAGGAAAGGGGATGAAACTAAGTGCCAGCTGTGAAAACTTCATTAAAATATAAAAGCACAGATGATCTTGAACAGTCCACAAAACAGTTCTCAGCGGGCTCTGCCCTCACTTTAGCTTATATTCACCTTTATTACACAGCAACAGTCTCACTTATAACCTGCATCAGAACATCAAAGAAGACTACAATAAGAAGCTGCCTTCCTCCTCTCCCCTCTCTTTCCCCACCGCGCCCACCTTCCAGGCTTTGAAAACCTGAACGCTAAGTGGCAGCTACTTAAACTGGTACTCTGTCTAATTAACACCTTTTTCTTCTTCACTGAAGGGTGTTAATTAAGTGATAAATTTTTCGAGGGCAGAAAAAAAGCCAAATCCACCATCACTTTGTCAAAGTATTGCATTTTTACTTCATTTAGTGTAGAAAAAAAAAATGCAGCCTAATTAATGTTTAGTTTCTTTCCAACACTCACCTTTACTAAACCCAAGTATTTGTAGATTTGACTAATTTCAAAAAGGCGCCAGCCAGCACGGAGGCTGGAGGAGAAGGGTGAAGACACCTCAATTCTCTGGAAAGCACCAAAGCATCTGGCCTGTTTTCACCTATCATCTAGTGGGTTTGATGGTTTCCCATTCTCCTATCACTAGAGAGCGTGATTTTTAATCATATCACTGATAAGAAATAGGTTTGGTCTTAATCACTTCGCTGATAAGAGATGGGTTTTACAGTGCACTCCCTGTCCTCATGACTCACCGGCTGCCCTAGCACTGGAACCATCACGCATCACATCAGGCAACCCTTGGCTACAGCCTAACCACACCATAAAAATAATAAAAATATAGCATACATTTTCTTGCTCTGCCCTATTCTTTAGCCTTCTTTATTCTTCTTATTCTTCTGAAATAAGCTTTGAAAACAGCCCCTTGACATTCACAGGAGATATCCAGATGAGCCCACACGGCCTAGAAGCACACAGAGCACTGCAGCAAGACATGAAATTAATTCCTGCAATCTCATCCTGCAGCTTTATATAGCTGAAGGTAGGCTGTGACTTGCTACAGAGGAAAACATTACCCAGAGAGCATCATAGAAAATGCATGAGCCCATGATGTAGCCATAGATTCCTTTCACAGAGAAGGGAAACCCGAGGATTATTTTCTCCAGGTCCACAGACACGAGGATTAACATTTTCTGGATTCAGACCAACATTCCTCATTCCTCTGTGCGTTAGAAAACCTTGCTTAGTTTGACACACAGAAAAGATTTATGGACAAACTAATTCCACTTGTTTGCTGAAGTCAAATTCCTTAAGTAAATGTTTTCAGAGCCCTCATTGTTGCAAGACCATCTTGTGAATGTGCCCCACGTAGCCAAGAGACACTTTTCTGCAGAGATGGATGGAGAAAGGCCACAGTGATCAGCTTCTGGGTTATAAATCTGAGAATTCAGACTGGAGAGGATTTCTGAAGGTCCTTTGATCCAACTGCCTTCCCCAAACATAAAATCCTTACATTAGGTTGAGGCCCTCAACCTGCCCGTTCATCTTTTCCCACATTTCACACCGTGGATGCTTTTAGTCAAGAATTTCCTTGGAATAAAAAAAAGCAACGCTTAAGTTCACACCGCAACAACTTTCAAGTGCAGCTACTATTTTACGGTCACTTTTATCGTGCAAAAGCTGGAAAAAAATATGCATCAAAGCAATGGTAGAAAAGACACTGGGGTGTCAATGCAATCATAGCTACGCAGTTCTGATTTCAGGAGATTATTTCCAGCTCAACTCCATTCTCACTATATAAACTTCTCCAGACACCTTTCTCCTATTCATGATTTCCTGAGTTGTGGACAGTCTTTACAATTCTTCTACTTTTGTACCAACCCCATACCTGTACATGTGCTACCATAAGGTAGAAGATGTGCAGACAGATTCAAGTCTGGAATATCCCCCAAAAGAAGAAGAGTCAGAACAAGAAATTAATCTCTACTCCCTCATTCTGGCTCCATATTGATGTCAGCCTGCTGGCTGCAGTCACATTTTCAAGTGTAGGAGTTTGCAGATCTTTTTTCTTCTTAGCTGGAAAGAACAAAGTTCTTTTAGTTCTCTGGTACTATAAAAGAGCATAATCTGAACTGGAACATGGACTTAGGTCTTTTACAAAGAACTGGGAAGCTTGGTATTTCACTTAGTTAACGGAAAAATGATGGAAGAAAACAGGAAAATATTCCACTTCAAAACAGTAAGCAAAGCTTGATATCAACATTCAATTGCTGTCTCCCTTAAGGATTTTTAATTCCTCTATTTTTCTGCAAAGGACTTCAAAATGCTGATAAGTAAAGCAGTGGTTTCCATGTATAAACTAACTCTTCAGATGACACACGAGGAGCAGGCATGGGGTAAAAAGATGCTATTTTTGCACCAGCTTGTCCCTAAAGTGTGTTGTGCAGTCCCTATCATAGCTCATTTTGTGAGTGCAAGCTCTATTTTCAGTTTATACCTTCTTCCTTATCAAAGTCTGCTTTTTGTTTTATGCCCATCTGGCTTAGAGACATCCAAGGAGTATAAACCAGAAAGCTCCAATCCCCTTCTGTCCTGTGAGTTTACGTAGTAAAGCGATTCTCTCTGCTTCTGATACCCTAGTCGGACAGACATTTTTAAACATCGCTGCAGACATGATATTAAGGCATTCACTTCTATAGGAGGTACAGAAAAACCTCCCGTTCGCTTATAGAACTCGTAGAAACAGTCTCCAAATGAACAACAGATCGACAGAGACATTTTAAAGCCAACCCTGATCAATCTGAAGCACGCATTAACTTGCCTGTTAATGGGATCCCAATCAACAGCAAGTCCATGCATTTGTTCGGTGCCCTTAAAAAGCAGATTTCTTCATATTTAAAAGGAAATATTTCAGGACATCAGTCCAGACCTACTTCTGGCCATCTCTGAAGTAGCTCATGTACACTGCGAGTGGCACAGAAGACGACATCTTAAACAGAATTATATTTAGCTGTGTGGCATTTCAATCATGTGCTTTAAAAAAGGCAAATCTGGGTAACTTCACTGGGCAGTTCACATAGACCAGTAATTTACTTAACCCTAATTAAACACCTGGGGATGACAGAGCCATTTGAGCCATTCCAGGAAAACAGCAAGTTGCTCCTCACAGAGGACCCGCATCTCAACTCAGGGAACACAAGCCGGTCTTAATATTAAAATATCTTAAAATCCCAAAGAGGGTTGTGATCATCACGTTCCTGAGTGCTACACACATGACTAGGAAATGTTCCCCCAGGCTGACAACAGCCTGAAGGGCTCAGTGTTGGAGGATGGATGCAAGAGTCAAGTGACTTCAGACTGTTTTCATTCTTTACTCAACTGATTAGAGATTCAAAGCAGTCAGGAAAGGGGTAATCAGGTTCTCTTAAGTATCCACGCTCTCCCTCCAGTAAGACCTTGAACTATAAACTATTCTAATCCGAAGGCCAAAAAAAAAAAACATCCCTTTATCTACAGAACAAACACTCCAACCTGAAGGAGCTGGGGATGGTGCTCGCCTGATGCTGGCGCAGCACAGGATGCCACACCAAGCCTTTTTAAAGCCATCTAACAGCGTGGCAAATGCTGCTTTCGCACGCCTGGCTGTTCAAAAGAGCACATGCCGTCAGGAAGCTCAGTTGAACGCATCGAGAAGCATTTATCACAAGATATTTTCTTCCACAGAGAATCTGTAGACTGGTTTCTCAAAGGTTTTTTCCCAAAGATTAAGCTTGCATCATCCTCAGAAAAGACAGGCATTATTTTCCTGTTCTTTCCATTTATGCTTCTCCCTGGCACAACTTAGGGACAAAAAGACTTACAATCATCCACATGGGGAGAGAAAAAAATTAAATAAGCCACTATTTATTAATTTTAATTCCTTTTTTTATGTCACTACAGAAATACTATTGTTGCAGCTAAGGAATATACAAGAATCTCTCTAAAACAGAAAGACGTAAGAGCAGAAAAGCTCCTCTATGTTGCCAAAAAAATAATTGTTAACAAGTAGGAACCCACTTCTTGGAAATAAGCAGGAAGGAATTCAGCTTCACAGCACAGATGAGTTACAGAAGACAGCAATATAATTTGTCCAGTGTCCACCACAAATAGCACAGCAACTGAAGCCTGCATGCTAAAGATCTCAACAATTTTTTTCAAGACCACCAAATCTGCACCTTAAAAATATGGAAAACACCATAAAAACCTCCGTGAGGATAACAAAAAAAAAATTACCTTGTGTTCAGATTAGTTTTTTAAAATCCTAAGACTATGCCATTAGAGGGCTAAAGGTTTTGCTTTGACCCTTCCGGATCCAAGCCTGTGTTTGAAAGGAGACTGATTACACTTCTCTTGAGCATAAAAGGAAGCACACGCTGAACAGCAAGTCTCTCTTTCTTTCCCCCTTTTTATGCATTCTGCAGAAGTACGAGCTGCTCCGTGTCATCCGTGATGAAGAAGCCGGACATTTTAATACACCGACCTTTTAAAAGAAATGCCCTTTTACAGAATTGGTGGATTATGCAAGAGGTCACACAATCCCAGGCAGGGCTGAGAACAAGTCATCTAGCATAAATAAATATAGAAATCCCCCTATATGCACAAGAAATGCTATTAGCACAAAGTGCAATATATTTTAGGTACAATACATTTTAAAATGTAAATCAGATCTCTTAACAGAGCAAGATCTGCCTAATAACATGTAAAATACCAGCCCCACTGCAGGAGACGGGGTTAGGGGAAGGATGGTTTATGTACTTTAACAGTTTATGCTCTCTTATGGAGAGAATTACTGCCTACTGACTAATTTCAGGGTAAATTAGTAATTAGCAGTAATTACCGCTAATTTCAGAGTAAACACATCTCTAGCAGGTGAGGTCTCATCTCCATGGTCAGACACCATGCAGTGCCTACAACCAGCAGCAGACAGCCCACGGACAGGCTATTCTCTGGGAGAACCCCACACTATATTCCAGTTACAGGGAAGGCAGGAAGGAGAGGTATGAAAGTAGCAGAGATGCCACAATTTGTTTGCCAGATTTACACTCCTTTGCAAACTGAGAGATGCTTATTCCAAATTGCATTTGAGTAATACTTCCTGGTGTATTTCCCTCCCCCCAGCCATATTTCTACAGTGCAGCTCAGCTTCTCCCTGACACATCTATTACTCCAAAACCATGCCTTAGACCACAGGAAGGCTTTGCTAACTCAGACATCTGCATCAAGCTGTCTCCCAACACCTATGGCTTGTATAGGGGACATGCCAACAGAAACAGCTGCATCAGGGTTACGCCATCAACTGGACCCTTCCTTGGACCCAGGGTTTGCTCTCACCTGGCCCTACGGGCACCGCTTAGATTATCTGTACAAAAATAAACTCCTCTACAGCAAACAACGCTATTTATGAGATGAAATCCAAGTTTGGTATCAGCCAAGACTAATATAAGCCTAACTGGTGATTCCCCCCACTGTGCATCCCAATCCACAGGCAGGAACCACCTTCTGGCAGCCAAAGGCTCCTCATCACAGGGAGCTGAGTCACTGCCATCTCTTGACTTGGTCCCCACACAAATGACGTGTTGAAAGGCACCAACCTCCCCCCCTCCTTTAATCATCTCCCTAAACTCAGGTAAAAGGTACTTCACCTGCTTTATATAGAATCATGGAACGGTTAGAGTTAGAAGGGACCTTAAAGACCATCGAGTTCCAACCCCTGCCCTGGGCGGGGACACCTCCCACCAGACCAGGTTGCTCCAAGCCCCCTCCAACCTGGCCTTGAACCCCTCCAGGGATGGGGCAGCCACAGCTTCTCTGGGAGCTGTGGTACTTGACATGATGCCAACACTAAGAAGTCTTTCTTTCACACGCTCTAGAACCAAAGACCACATCCAGTTGTGCTGTCATTTTACAAGAGCATTAAAAGGTATTTTTTAAATATTTTACCAGGAGACAAACAAAGGCACTGAAAGAATTTATCCTGTACCAAGCCTTTAAGAGGAAGAATATAAAAACAGGGCAAGCATAGTGATCTTCTGCCCACCTTCAAGTTTGCTGCTGAGGGTTTTCCTAAACCAGAGGTGAGGTTTTCATCGCCATCTTGGAGCAAGTTCACATTTCCACAAAGCAACTGAAAAGCTTTATTTAGTAATTTTCCATCTTTGAGACACAAGAGCTCTGGTTCAGTTTGCAAAAAGAGGACAACAGTGTAATATTTGAAAAAGCCTTTGAGATTTATAAATCTACTTTTTGTCACACTGAGGCCCCAAATCAGGAGAGCAGCAATGCAGGAGAAGGCACGCTCTTACTGGTACTGACTGGGCAGCCAGTGCCAGGTTAATGTTTGGTAGGTGTTGTTAAAAGGATAAATCATCTCCACAGTTAATTTGCTGCTTAGAAGATGCATAGATAAACAACAAAAAGAACGTGATAATACTTTGCTGAAAAATCTGAATTAGGTCACTGTGAAACAACTATTACTCCCGGACGCTCACTGTGTCCTCAAAAGCCACAAACCTTATTGCATTTACTTAAAGCAAGATTTGAGAGGCTGAAGAAGGAGGTGCACAGGGAAAGAGAATACTCTAAGCAGTACCGCATTCATCCATGCCCTTTTACAGCTCCTGCCTTGGCCGTTATTTATAGCTCCTTCCTTAAAAGCTAGTTCTCTCTCTCCTGTCATTTTTGCTCCATTCCCCCAACTAGCTCCCTTCCCAGAAACCAAAACCAACTTCTTTTCCCCCCCCACTTCTTACTCCATATGGCTTAAGATTGGGGTCACTAAATCGATCCTTGTAGTGCTAAAAATAGGAGCTTCAGGAGTCTGAGACCCAAAACATGTAGCTTTGCTTAAATCTTATCTCGTACCCTTTTAAGTGAGACCATACGTTGCAACTGAGCACTACAGAAGTTGCAGCAGAGTGCTGAAAAACCTGTCAGTTAAAAATTTAACAAATTAAATCCGAAAGCAAACCACCGATACTGTGGATCTCAGTCCTCTCAAAACTGAGATATGCAAACTGTCCTATCTACTTCAAGCAGTTCGTTTCTGAAAGGAAAGAGCCAGGAAGAGAAGGCAGCATTACCCCTTGTCAAAGTTACAGGGGAAAAAAAATAGGGAAAATGACCAATCTAAACAAAGTAACACAATAGAAAGAAATGAAAAAAGAAAAAAAACCAGAACCATTTATGCTACCATCACGTTCAGTAATAAGCAGAAAAACTCTCACAGCACCAAATGGTACTTGAGCATCATTCCCAACCATTTTCCCAAAAGAAATAATTGGCATAAATAGGATAAAGCTCTAATACTTCAAAAATACAAGGATCAGAGGTGATAGCACTTACACTGCACAGGGAAACCCAAAGGTGAACGTGTTCTGAAGCATTATATGATGGGTTCCAGTCATCAACAGAAACACAACCCCAAATATAGTAGCAGACAATTTTGTGAAACATGACAGTTTTTGGCCGTTCTGAAAACTCGTGTCAGGCCAGATAGAGGTGGTCATCCCCAGGCCTGCCCAAAGTGGGGAGGTTTGTAAGAGCAAAAGGGCAAGTACCCCAAATGAAATCAGATAAAACAGAAAAAACTGGCAGTGTTAATTTCTAGATTATGGAGACCAAACAGGCACTAAATATACCACTTTTTAAAGCAAAAAGAACAAAGGGAGCAGCAATCCCAGGGTCCTTCTCTCTTAAGTGCAGATTCAGAGCAACTGTACAAAAGAAAAGCTCACCAAGTAGAACCAAATCATTTATTTGTTCAACCAACTTGCACCAGTAGCTTGGAAGTATCTGCCCCAAGCCCTCCAGTATGGCTAAGAAACTCAGATTTTAACCATTAAGGTTAAACAAAAATCACTGGTTTCTAATGGGATGGGTCACATAGAGCATAACACCAAAAACAGCTATGCTCACTTTTTCAGACTTTTTCTTCCTCAGCATGAAAAAGCAGTGGAAGTAACCCAAAAAAGCCAGACCAGCCAAGCCTGCAGCTTCCCAACATACAGGTGTCCATCCAGAGAATTCCAAAGACCAGGTACTCTGAGACACAAAACCTCTGTGTTCAGCTGCTTTGGGATTTTGAAAAGGCTTCCCCGAGGCAACTCTCATGTAGTGAAGCGGGAAGCACCCAACTGCTGAAATTTGCTGTTTCTGGAGCCTGGCAGTCACAGCAAGAGGAAGGAGTTTGCTGCAGAACCTGTTTTACCCCATGCAGACACTGAATAATGTGGGATCTCCAAATTCTGAGTTTCCTATTTTATTTCCTGAAGGTAATCTATTAGGAGTGTAAGGTAATCTATCAGGAGTGTAAATTAGGCTGCCTTATAAAGCCCACACTGCAAGTAGTGACAAACAGGATAATGCTTCACACTCAGAATAAAAGTTTGCTTATTTGGCAACTACCTGGCTGAAAACTGCAATTCATACATTCCGTTACCACATTTCTTACTACACCAAATCCAGCAGACTTACTTTATATATTTCTTTACTCCACATCATTTATTCTCAGGATTTGTTTGATCTCAGCCTCTTAGATTTCTCCTATAACCTCAGTGGAATAGTTTTCAATCCTTTTCTGCTATACTCTCTCCTTTCTAAATAGAGATTACAAAGGACTGCACAGAGTAAGTATTAATGCAGAACTAATAAACATTTTAAGTTATATATTGTGATACAGTTGGACTTCATGACCTTGAAGATTTCTTCCAACCAAAACCATTCTATGATTCTATGAAAGCTTTTCCCATTTCAAACTAGACCCCAAGATGTTATCCCTGGAGAGGAATAACCCCCTGCACCAGTACAGGCTGGGGTAATCTGCTGGAGAGCAGCTCTGAGGAGAAAGACCTGGGAGTCCCAGTGGACAATAGGATGCCCATGAGTCAGCAATGTGCCCCTGTGGCCAAGAAGGCCAATGGCATCCTGGGGGGCATGAGGAAGCATGTGACCAGCAGGTCGAGAGAGGTCATCCTGCCCCTCTGCTCTGCCCTGGGGAGGCCCCATCTGCAGCACTGGGACCAGTTCTGCACTCCCCAGTTCAAGAAGGACAGGGAACTGCTGGAGAGGGGACAGCAGAGGGCTACAAAGATGAGGGGCCTGGAGCATCTCTCTTACGAGGAGAGGCTGAGGGACTTGGGGCTTTTTAGTCTGGAGAAGAGAAGGCTGAGGGGGGAGCTAATCAACACCTACAGATACTTAAAGGGTGGGTGGCAGGAGGACAGGTTTGGGTCTTTTTTCAGTGGTGCCCAGGGACAGGACAAGAGGGAATGGCCACAAACTGGAACATAACATCATCTCAACATGAGGAGGAACTTCTTTCCTGTGAGGGTGGCAGAGCCCTGGAAAAGGCTGCCCAGAGAGGTGGTGGAGTCTCCTTCTCTGGAGACATTCAAACCCCGCCTGGCCACATTCCTGTGGGACCTGCTCTGGGTGGCCCTGCTTTGGCAGGGGGTTGGATGATCTCCAGAGGTCCCTTCCAACCCCATTTCATTCGGTGATTTTATGTGAATTAACGTCATCATACTTCTATAAAAATCAGAGAGATATCTAATGGTATAAAATGCAAGAGTGGGAGTCACTGCTTGCAACCTCAAATGCTCAAAGCAAAGGAGAGAAGATGAAATCATATCAAGTTCCCTGCGAAAGGCTGCTTTAGGTAAACTATCTCTAGGTACAGGTTAGAAGAGCTCAAGCAGAAATTAACAACCCAAGTATAACAAACAAATTTGCTGCCCTTGTTTGAAAATATATAGAAGCCAAGATCAACAACATCCTGCAAAACATTATGTTATGGGTCTTCTACTCTTCGCTCTGTCAGCCTGCATTACCTCCTGGTAACAACTATTCCAACTTGCTCAAACAGCGAATTAAAATGGGTCCATATTCTGTACCGCTATGGATTTTTACCCCCAGGCTGCCCTCACCCACCAGCAATTCAGGGGAAAAAGATAATCCTTGCACACACAGTAGCCTGGCTAATCTTGTCAGGCTGTGCCCGAGACCAGAGCCCAGCTTTCATGGTGCCACGGAAAGCTACATGTCACAGATCAAAGTAATCCCCACGTAGTGTTTATTTTGCTCTTCTCAACTACAGTTCTATTAATTATCCTTTTTGTCCAATTCTCATGGTGTCTTTCACCATCTCAGATCCTACATCAAGGCACCTTCCTTTCCTTTCCTTCCCACGCCAAGCAACACATAAGTTGCACAACCATCTCCGGAGCAATTGGCACTCATTTAAGTTCAGGACTGCAATATGAATTTCAGGTTTGCCTCAAGCAAGAAGATACCACGTAATGTTTTGTCTGTCATTACATTCTACACGTTCAGCATCACAGGAAGACAAGAGCTCCTTAACATTACAACACTTGCCTTGTTAAATTCATAACAAGACTAACAGTGCGGGTGAACAATTTATAACTCCATTTAAACCAGTTTAGCATCACTTCATTCATTATTAAGTGTTTTGAATGAGTATGATAGGAATTCAAATATTTTTACATTTACAACTTGAACCTGCTAAGGTAGATTATTCTGATTAACTACCACAAAGATTTTGTAACAAACCAGGCCAAAAAAAAAAAATAATAATCCAAGAGTCATCAGTCAATACTCTTTTTTTTAAGAAGGCACTCAAGCATCTTTTTTTTTTTTTCCTCCAAACTCCTGCTGTATGCCTTCACTGAATTATTTCAGTCTGCCTCTGGTCTGCTATGATGTCTGTTGGTAGCCTGCTGCATTGCCAAAATCCTTGTCAACCTCTTTTCTAGGCATTTGAGTTCAAATTTCCCTTTCTTTTTAATTTAGAATATGTTCTTTGTCAGTTTTACCAACTTCCCAGAATGAAATCCTTTTTCACCCACTTTTGCTGCTGAAGTTTTGGATCAACTGCATCTTTTCACACCTTCCCCTTTTCTCATCCATTATATTTCCCCTTCCTCTTATTTGCTCACGTCTTCAATATGCCTGTTCAAAAATGCATTTAGTTTAGGTTTCCAAACAAACACACACAAGCTCCAGGGAGAGCCACCATGATTCCTATGTGCACTCAAAAAGCCATAATAATCCACAAAATGTGGGAAGTAGTGAGCAGCTACCCTACTTAGCTACCACTAAGTAGCACTTTGGCTCAATAGATTCATTAATGTGCCATTTTAAAATGTAATGTAAAACAAGCCTATACAAATTAGAGCAATCTAAGACTTTTTTTTCTGTATTCAAATCAGAACAGGACATTATGATCTAATTTTCCTCTACAAAAAGGTCTCACAATGCAAACCCATTTAGTTTGTCACCTACTGTCTTGAGCACCTTCCTCCTCTTCCTCATCTGGAAAAATATGTTCCTTCAGAACATCCCTAGCCCCTGCTTTTTATATATCAAAAAGCTTCCAACCTGATATCAAAAGCTGAAATAAAGAATGTCTCCCTGAGACTCCATCAGAAGTTCCAAAGAGCAGAGGACAGACATGATGCTGCTTCTTCCCTCTTTCAAAAACAGCTGCAAATTTCCACCATCCTACCCCATTTCAACAATAAAACCATTTAAAAAAAAATTATAAAGGCTCCCCTATGCTACAGTTCTTTCAGCTGTTGGGGGTCCTATTTATTCCCCATCCACTTCCCAGGATCAGAGCCCACTGTTCCCGCTTCCCCCCCTACACACACACCTTCCAGCAACCCAAATACTACACTCACATCACCACATTCTGGTGTTTGCACCACATTCTGAATAGGAAAAAAAAAAAAACAACCAAAGAACTCATCTTGCTCTCAAAAAACTTCCCATTCTTAATTATAGCTGAGATCTACAGCTTCTGACGCCAGAGGATGAAGAAGTCTTCACAGCTTCAAAAGTTATTGTCTTTTTTCTTGAATGAATTTGCGTCAGCGCGTAAGTGGTGACTTCAAGCACCTGGATGACCCAATTAAGCCTCAGGCTTATCAACAGGGCATGAATTTTTCAAAGTCTACAGTAATTCTCTTACTAGGGGATAAAGACTTTCAAGTTTTGACACAGATTCAATCCAGATTGAAATTCTATTTAGTTTAGACACGGTCTCCCTCCAACCCCACAAAAAAGACAACAGATAGCAGTGCAAGCTACCAAAAAAGTGTTTAAAATTCTAGAGTAAAAATAAATTTAACATCTCAAGGAAGATTTTTTAAAGGCACGCAAATAATGTTTCAGATAATTATCATGATTTGAATGACTGTATATTTGAGATAGGGAGCTTTGATAACTCCTGAGTTATGTTTTAACAGCCATTCTCCCTCCTCCAACTTTATACAAGTTGGGTTTCATATTCCAGAATTAACTGGGAAAAACAACAACCCACTGCAATCGTTACGAAATACTGATCAGCAGCTTGTCTCGAAGAAATTTGACTGAACACAGAAAGGCTTTCCTCAAGCATGGAGTGGGCTGTGTGCAGGATCAGACGCTAAATCTGCACAACAGATATTAAATGGGCGAGCGGGAGCAGCACCTTCACCACCGGTGGGTTCCTGAGGACAACCTCAGCACAACTTTGGCGTGGGCAGCAAGCTCAGGAGAAGAGGGGAAGGAGACCCTGCCATCACAGACGCCATTCAAAAAGTACAATCCCAGTGACAAACAGTCTCAAGGAGACCTCTAAAACTCGATTACAGGTTGCTCAGGGAAGTTTTGGGGTGCCAAGCTGCCGAGTTTAATAATTCAACTCCTCCTGCAGTACTCGTGGGAGATGGGTAAATGGAAAAGGGCAGACAGTGTCCATGTTTGAAACATTAAAATGGGAAGAGTGTGGAATTGTGGACCAGTCAATCCAATTTCAGAACTACCAGAAGAAATATGCTTGAAAGTGCTCAAAAACGAAGAAGGAAGAACCAAGCTGCATTGCTACCCGTGGTTTGATACAGCTCGCCCATGACAATCTGACCTCCTACTATAAAGTTAATAAAAACCAAAGATGACCCCAGAGGAGAAAGGACACAGTTTTCCTAATTTTAGTAAAGCTTTTAATACTGCCCTATACAAGAGCCTCATAACAAAAAAAAAAATCTCATTAATGTAGCTTGGTGTACCATGCATGTGGGTTTTTTTTTTTATGAGATACAGTACATGAAGGAGCAGATGGAAAACAGAATGAAATAAGACTGATGGGCTAGAGGGTCTCTTAAGCTGGTAAAACCAAAGCAAGGTAAAGTAGGGGTGCATGTGCGAGAAGATAAAATAAGACTTTTGACAACTGAGGGGGAGACATCAGAAGTAGATGAGATGCGATTAATAAGAGCACCTAAGAACTGCTTGGTTCAGGCAGCGAAGGGCTGCTCCTCTGCATTCCTGCAGTGTCAGATCTGACCACCATAAAGGGTCCCAACTGGACACGAGTCAAAAAATGTTTTACTGTAAGAAACCATTCGTCTTGTGATACAAACGGGAATGCCATATGCAAGACACATTGAGTGATCCTTCCACTCCACTGAATCTTGGTCGGGTCCCAACTGGAAGCGTGTTCAGTTTTACCCATCACACTCCAAAAAACGTGACTGAAGAAAATCCACAGAAAAGCACCAGGAACAGCCAGGAAAATACAACTTCCCAAGAACGACCCTGACAATTAACCTGGAGCAGTACAGAAAGTAATTGCAGATGAGAAGGTTAACACCCTCATCTCCCACTCTAAAGTGTGTAGATAAAAAAAATAAAAAGCCTAAAGTGACAGGAAAATGGGTTTAGATTACACTCACAGAAGAACTTTCCAGCTAATAGATAAGCAGGAACAGTTTATCTAACCTCCCATCTCACCAGTGGGAGCTGCAGCACCTGGAAGTTAAGAAGAGTTTGAGCAGCCTGGCTTTACAAGCCAAGGATGAATCACAGGCTAGCATTGTCCTTTACAATGCAAGTTTTTGACAACTGCCTCCTCTAAAGTAGTACTTACGGCAAAAGAAACAGCTCATTGTGAAGAGAGAGAGAATGCGCCTCATTCATGAGTTTAGCAAGAAGTCATCTTCATACAGTAGTGCGTTGTGAGAACAGTTAACATTCTGAGTGTATTTCAGCATTGAAAAGTAGTTCCACTGAGTCCCCTCCCTTTGAACTGTTCCCCTGACATCATTAAAACTATTGTTTGAAATGTCAGTGCGAGCAGTTACGGCCTCTTCACCTCCGAGCTGAGATCTGACAGAACTCGGTGCAATTTTCCAGCGTATACACATTAGTCATATTGCTTGTATTTAAGTTTCCCAAGCGGGAGTTGTAGGAGGAAGGAGAATAGCAATGGTGGGAAAAGAGAACAGAACTTTGAACATTTTTCTCAATGCTCAGCCCACACTCGCGCTCCATAAATGCTGCATGAAACTGTTTCTCAGTTTTATCTGGGGACCATTAAAATCATGTCAGAATACAATCAGTGCAAAATGGATGAGAATCAGCAGTCAGAAATAGCATTACAGAGATAAAAGAAAGGTTTTTCACTTGCTCTTTTAAGAAGAAACTCATTTGAAGAAGCTCTTCTTTCCTGATTTTATGGTCATTTCTATATTGGTTTTTGCCAACAGAAAAACCATGTTCTATATTTAGCCAGCTGGTTAGTTCCTTCTCATTCGTCCAGAGGATGAAAGAGAGCAGAGCTAAACAAGTACCACCTAATTTAATTTGTTTTTTTTTTTTTTTTCAATTTTATGCCTAGCTTTGACTAAACCAAGCAATTTTATAAGGTCAGCTTTCAGTTTTAAAAACGTGATGGTGTTTAAGAAACCTCTCCTCTACCCCAACACAGGATAAAGTCTGGTTTTAAGTGCGCTTTGCCAGACCAAAGCTCCGAAAAGGGAAGAACTTGGAAAATTGCTAGCAATTGAACTCACACATTGGTGTGCTGAAGAGACACTGTGGATTTCACACAGGCAGTCCAAGCATCTATTTTAGACAACAGCAAAAATACAGCCATGCTCCTTTAAACCCAAACGCTCTAAGGTGAAAGTATTAGTACACTGGAGTCTTTTATTTTTAAACAAGCAGCTGGAGAAACAGAGATATTGCAAAGGTTAAGAAACAGCAACTGGAAAAGGCATGTTATTCATCACCAAGCAGCAAGTCAAGCACCATTCCATGAGGAGGACGCTGTCTGTTTTGAAGCAACAAAGTGATTTTCCAACAAACAGCAGTTGGAAACCACAGGTTTAACACAGATCTTCTTGACAGACTGGTTTTTTTTCCAGCTGTTCCTCCTCATGCTTCCTCATCTCTCTTCTAACCCTCCTTTCTGTCACTTCATCTAAACTATGCTCTGGTGACGAGCTAGCATGCATCAGAAATGCAGCCTCGAAGAAACCTGACAAGTTTCTCAGAAGAATATTCAGGAAAAGTGGTATTTCTGACATGCAATTTTTTCTGTGATCTTAAGGCGTTCGTGCAAGAGCTTTAACAGTAATCCACATGAGTGTCAAAAACCTAATTCGAGTTCTAGTGAGCTAAAAATCTATAGGTGAGTCCAATTCAAAATACTCCTAATGATATCAACTCTGGAAAAAATCACTGTCAATTCAACAGTGATCTCCTGTCAGAAATAGAAAAAAAAAGGCTGCTTCCCACAGACACTCAGTATTCCACTGGGCATTTTCTGTGCCAGGTGAGTGGTGACCTGTCCTGCAGTTTCAACAAGTATTATTGAAATACCATTCCTCTAGAATCTTAAACTCACATGGTGCTCCTGTACGATCCAACAGCGCTTGGACTATCACCTTTCACTACACTGGTGGCTTCACATCAATAATAGATAATGCAATTCTTGCATATACACGTTGGGAATCCTTCCATATACCTTCAAAGCAAGCACCTGTGTGTTAGATACAGGGTTGTTTTTTTTTTAAAGGAGTTGTCCCTGACATACTTACACGTGCCTGTTCAGACCACATAATTTTTCTAATGACTTACAAAGAGTATAACACAATTCAGTAAATGGCTGTACCTATTCTTCGTGCCAAAGCAAGAGAGGAATTGTTCCATTTCATGGAGGGTCTCACTGGCTGTTATTTGCTGAAAGAAAACAGTTCCTCTGCGGCAAGGCCTAGAAGCTTAAATTATTTTTTCCCCCCCTCTGTTTTAACAGCATTCAAATTGGGGTAAAATTCCAACAGCAGCAATGAGCCTTACTCAGAAGGATCCCTCTCCATCTTGAAAGTGTTCTTCTACTCCTTTTAACTAGGTTTTCACCCAGTTGTGTGGATTCATTCACTCCTACAGAAGCATAGATACTCAAGAGTCTCCCTTACCATTTAATTGCTTGGATGACCCTAGTTACCCAAATAAAAATGAATGAGCTTTCAGGACACACCTGGGGTCTGCAGTCTTACCTCATGCCGAGATCTGCTGCTGCTCGGTTAGCTTCATGTCGGAAAGAAAGTCATGATTAAGACACAGACAGGCCAAAGCCTTCTATCTATCCTAAAAATTTATTTCATTGTTGACCTCTAGACACACAACTACTGTCGAATACCAAATGTTTGCACTGCCTATCAGCTATTTGGAATTGTTCTACCAGCTGCTGGCTTTTGACACCTTTTGCCTGCTAGCTCTGCAGAGGAGCAGCTTCAGGCGCATGACCCATTTAACTCGCATGTCAGAAGGCTGCTCACCTCACTTCACCCAAATGCCAGGGAAAAAAAACACAGCACAGGCAGATTAACCCTGCCACCATGACCCTGAGATGGCAAAGCCACCCCAGGAAGCACACAGCATCCCTGCAACACAGAGCCAGACTTTTTCCACAACTCAGCCCAACTACCATGCTCCTGGGAGCTCACGGAAGTCAGGTCCCTAATTCCCACAGGACTCCAGCGGAATTCACCCAGACTCTTTTAGGCTCCACAAAAAGTCCCTTCCATTGCAGAAACCCTACAGTTTTCATTCACATAGTGCTGATGCCAAAGCTTCTCCTGTGTGGTTAATAGACATAGAATCATTGAATTGTCTGGGTTGGAAACGGCCTTTAAGACCACCTAGTTCAACCATCAACCTAACTCTGATAGAAATCCATCACTAAACCATGTCTCTAAGCACTATGTCAACCCGGCTTTTAAATCCCTCCAGGGATGGTGCCTCAACCCCTTCCTGGGCAGCCCATTCCAAGGCTTAAGAACCCTTTCCGTGTAAAAAATTTTCCTAATACCCACGAGGCTCAGTTCCCATTTCAGACTGCAAAATCTGCACACTCTAAGGCAACAATTCTGATCTGGGATCTTCGGAACATTGTGTCTTTTATCTACATCTCTGCTACCATTGTCAAACATGCTGAAAGCCATAATGCTTCTTCTAGAGCAAACAGCCAGTGAAGCTGGAGCAAGGCAAAATTCACTTTAATGCAAGAGAAACGCTAGGGTTAGTATCTGCAGAGCAGAAAGGAAGGAGAAAGAAGGATGAAACCTTGGGTGGGACTGGGATATTAGTAAGGTATCCTTCTCGGTAAATTTTCCCACCTTACATAGACCAGAGGCTCTTGTGAGCCAAGATCCCTGCCCTCCACAGCATTTCCAGGCCAAGGCATTGCTTCACCACGACTGGAGCTTGTGGCTGCCCCATCCCTGGAAGGGTTCAAAGCCAGGCTGGACTGGGCTGGGCTTTGAGCAACCTGGTCTAGTGGTAGGTGTCCCTGCCCAGGGCAGTAGGTTGGGCCCAGATGAGCTTTAAGATCCCTTCCAACCCAACCCATTCTATGATGATGCTGCATAAGAAGCCGCTCCAAGAAGGCCTGCGCTTGGGCACTTCTGGGGGAAGGGGGGGGGGGGGAGAGATAAAACCTGCCCCCACGGCTCGCTGCGGCCTTCGGGTGGCAGGACCAGCCCTGCACCTTCAGAAGCGCTGCAGGACCTTCCTCTGAGCAGGAGGCTCGCCCTGGGCCAGGCCAGCCCCTGGGCCCCGCGTCCTTCTGCCACTAATTGTCATGCACTTGGCTGCAAACTCATCAGGGAGGAGGCACGCCGCGCTGCATTTACCTCATGCTATCCTATAAGGAAGAGAAAAGGGTTGGGTTTTTTTTTTTTTCCTTTTTTTTTCCCCCTTCCTTCTCTTATGCCCCTATCAGAGGACCTCCTCAGTTGCTAAGGAACTGGGGGTTTTATTGCATTATAAATGATTTAAAGCAGCCCCGGCAGATGCAGGTTTAGTAGGCGGGAGGAGATGTTCCATTTTACCGGCAGCACGAGACGCCTCAGTAGAAACCGGGGCGGGGGGGGGAACGGCGACACGACAGACCGCGGCCCTGCCAGCCCCCCTCCCCACCCCACCCCCCTTCCCCTGAGGTACCCAAAAACACGGTTTCCCCCCTCAAAAAAACTCCATCTACGGGCTCGGGCGTGGGGGGGCGCGGAGCCCCCCCTCGCTTGACCCTCATCCCCCACCTTAGCAACCAGCCAACCCCACAGCAACGCGCCCCCCCCCCCCCTTTCCCCCGCCCTCACCGTTCTGCGCCGCGGCGGGTCCCGGCAGGAGCGCGGCCGTCGCCAGCAGCAGGGAAAGGGCGGCGGGGAGCGGCCCGGAGCGCGGCATCCTCCTCTCCGCGGCCGGGGAAGGAGCAGGAAGGGGGCGGCGGGGCCGGGGAGGGGAAGGGGGGGGAGGTTGAGGCGGGCGGCGGCGGGAGCGAAGCAGCTCCGGCTCCAGCTCCGTCCTTCTCCGCCGACCTCCTACCGCAGCGCCCGCTCTCGCGACGCCGACGCCGCCTCTCGCGAGATTTGAGGGGGGAGGGAGGGGGGAGGGAGCGGGCGGGCGGTGCCGGGCGGGGCGAGGGGCGGGAGTCTGTGTGTGTGCGCGCGCGGGGAGGGGGGGGTCACGTGTCACGCCCCCCCCCACACCCCCGCCCCGCAGCCGCCATGTTGCCGGTCTGGTTACCTCATATTGAGGGGTTGAGCTACTGGCTTGGAGCTGGGTATGCTCCGGCGCTGAGGGCCCCACCTGAGGGTCTGGTCCCTTCAGAAGTCCTGTGGGCAGGATGGGGGCCCTACTTGAGGCTATGGTCGTCTCAGGGGCTCTGTGACTAGGATGAGGGCCTACCCCACCCCCCCATCCGCCCCCAGCCAGAGGGTCTGTTCCCCTCAGACTCAGTGGGCAGGATGGGGGCCCCGCCTGAGGGTCTGGTCCCCTCGGAGACCCAATGGGCAGGATGGGGACCTTGCCTTAGAGTCTGGTCACCTCAGGGACTCAGTGGGGAGGATCGGGGCCCTGCCTGAAGCTCTGGTCCCCTCAGAGGCTCTGTGGGCAGGATGGGGCCCTACCTGAGGGTCTGGTCCCCTCAGAAGCCCTGAGAGCAGGACGGAATCCCCACCTGAGGGTCTGGTCCCCCTGGAGACCCAATGGGCAGGATGGGGACCCTGCCTGAGGATCTGATCCCCTCAGGGACTCAGTGGGTAGAATGGGGGCCCTGTCTGAGGCTCTGGTCCCCTTAGGGCAGTGTGGGCAGGATGGGGCCCTACCTGAGGGTCTGGTCCCTTCGGACACCCAATGAGCACGATGGGGACCTTGCCTGAGGGTTTGGTCCCTTTAGAAGCCCTGTGGGCAGGATGGAATCTCCACCTGAGGCTGTGGTCCCCTCAGAGGCTCTATGGGCAGGATTGGGGCCCTACCTGAGGCTTTGGTCCCCTCAGGGGCTCTGTGACGAGCATGGCGGCCCTACCTGAGGGTCTGGTCCCCTCAGAGACCCTGTGGGTGGGATGGGGTCCCCACATGAGCCTGTGGTCCCCTCAGGGGCTCTGTGGTCAGGATGGGGACCCCATCTGAGGCTGTGGTCCCCTCAGAGGACGGTGGAGTCCCTCCTGCTGCCCAGAGACCTGCAGTCTGAGGAGCACCACATACCACCTCGCTTTTGCTCTCCGTAGGCTTAAAGTACGGGCAGACAGAGGAGAAGGCAGGCCAAGAGCTGGTAGTTTTGCTCCGTTTTCGCTCAAGCATCATTTGGGAGGTTTATGTGCCATTTTCCAGGGGCAGGGAGGTGAAAGAAGAACACAAAATCCATCTCAAAGTGCTCAGCTTTAGGTCCATGCACCATGGACCAACCACCAAAATGATTTTAAACACCATTTTATCAATCACCGCTACTCCTTTATATAAAAATATAAAATGGCTAATGTGTTTTTTTTTCAAAGGCCTTGTTTTTGCACTAGTAGGAAACCAAGGCCAGAGGAAGCGAGGTGTTTGCCCCAGGTTAGTGCCAGAGTTGGGGGCACAAAAAGTACAAAAGCTCCCTCCCAGTTCCCTGGATGTGCCAACCGTCCTGAAAAATGACCACTGATGAGCTTTGGGCAAGTCTCTCTTTATTTTACGGTCTGTAAAACACAGACACCAGGCCAGGCTCCTTAAGCTCCGGTTGCTTTCTACGGTACTGGTGACCCCCAGCTGATGGTGAACCTGATGTAGATATTGAAGGCAGATTTCTGACTGCTCTCTCTCTCCCAGGACGACACAAACGGCTGGAGCCTGCTGCTGGACGGGAGCTTGTTCTTCTAACGGGGAGCACACCCAGAACGGGGAGATGAGAGGAGTAAGAAATTGCTGCTGGAGCGCTTTAGGACTTTGATGACCATTGTCGTGGGCTCGATGAGCACAGCTTCACGGGGCTGAGGTCACACGTGAGAAATGTTTGGGTGTGTGATAGTGCTGTATGTGATCCTGGCTGCCCCTGACTCTCCGAGGATGCCGTGGTACTGGATTTGTTGTGCCTCAGGTATTCCACTGTGCCCTGCATCCTGCGCTGGAGAATTTCCATGGTGCATTTCCATGACTCACTCTTCATGCCAGCTGAATCATCTGTGACACTACTATTTGTTTTCTTGCCATGGTGCAGAAACATCCTCTTTTTTCCCTCCTCTCTGTGGAACAATTCTGATGGTAGCACTTGCAGACCAGAAGGAATAGGCAAAAAGATACAGAAATCAAGGTTTCATGTGGCGGTGTCCTTCTTTCTGCCTTTGCATGCTGTTTTGCCTGCTGAATATTAGCTCTGGAGGATTTTTCTGTCACTCTCCTTTTTGCAAACACCCACTCGGTATTAGGCCTTACCTACACTCTACTGTTTTCCAAGTTTGGAACTAGTTAGCGATGTACTTGCCTCTGAGCGTGGTTTGTATCTGCACAGTAATACTTGTTTCGTAACCATGGCAGCTCACAGTGACTCATGCTGCCAGAGGCCTGGGCCCAAGTTAGCAGAAGGCTTATTTTATTTATTTATTTTTTTTTAAAATTCCTCTGTAAGCAGCTCGGCGCGCTGTTGTTTTGCTAGATCTTCTCCCCACAATTGCATAACTCGCCCGTCACGTTGGCGTTCCTCTGGCTCTGTCCCGGGGACAACCCCAGGAGAGGCTGCCCTGCTTACTGCTGGTTTCACCCCGACGCGCAGGCTCGGCGGGAGGAGCATGGAGGAGCCGTGGCTGACGAGGTTTCCCTCGAAGGCTCTTACCAGAGAAGGTGGTTTACCCAGAGCAGTTAACGAAGGCCCACCCAGACTGAGCTGGCCTGTGGGTTTGTGGTTGACACAGAGGTGAACATACAACACAAGAAGAGCAGAAGGTGGCCGTGACGGTGCTGATGGACCTCATGTGAAGCTTGCGGTTGCTTTCAAGAGTCTTTTGGGGGACATAAACAGGATTCCTAGAGATCCCTAATATTGCAGGATCTATTCCTACTCATGCATCCAGCCATGGCTAGTTTAGGGTAAAAACCTGTTGTTGTACCATGCAGGAGTAAATCTTCAGGTTGCTCTCACAGTGGAGTTGTGGAGAAAAATAGGATTCACCAGCACAGAATTCAATGCAGTGGCTTGATGGTGAGGAAAGAGGTGTCTTACAAAGGCAGGTTGAGTCTTGTGGGGGTCTGGTGATTCCTGACCTCCTGAGTGGCAGCAGGAACTCGGACGTGTCCAAGTTTCCAAATAAAGTAACTCAAAATCCCTGCATTTTCCCTTCAGTCAAGACCCAATTTGTTTTCAGGTGGGATTTCTCAATTTTGATTATTCTCTGATTATTCACTGGGTCTTCAGCAAAAGCAGGATGGACAAATCTTGAATTTGAAACAAGCAAAGAGGAATTAAAAGAACAAAATCCAGCAGCAGCAGCAAATTCAGGAAAGAATTTCAATTCTTCTCACTTCGCAGAACAGAAAAGAGGCTTCCTCTTTTTTTATTTCCCCCCCCCTGTATAATCTTCGAGCCTGTCGTCTTGCAACTGGAAGCATTTAAGAGATCCCTGTTATTTCCATGGATTTATTGGCACGCTCTGGCTCTTGAAGGAAGCTTTGCCTCTAGAAGTCTTCCTCGCAGTCGCCGCCTTTTGAATCTATTATTGGCAAGTTGGGAATGTAGGGTAGAGCATGAATCTCGCTGACGTCTAGCAGAGAAACTCGGCTACTGCAGCTGTTCTCGGGGCTGAGAAGCGCTGAATAACATGGGTCGATACTTGGAGGGCGACACGCTGGGGAAAACGCTGATCGTCCGTGCCCACCAGGCTCATAGGTAGCCACACGCGCACGCTGGGCGTGCAAAACAGAGCGCCTCGGCGCCGCGAGGCTGCATGAAGTGCGAGATCAAGATAACACCGTGTTTTGCGCGTGCGGGGGAGAGATGAGTGAGCAAACACAACTCAATCCATACGTGCATTTATATACGTTATACGAGGCCAGACAGACTCTAAACTCCAGCTACTGGCCCTCGGCGGTCGTTCCTTGCCGTGCAGCGTCGCAGGGGTCTGCAGCCAGCAGTACTGCTTGGAGGTAAAGCATCCCGAGAGGCAGCTCTGCCTTTCGGGTTATACGTATATTAATGATTGATAGATTAATGTATATTAATCTCCTCAAAGGCACAGCGACAGGAGGGGAACACCATTAACCTAATCAGATAACAGAAGAGCCACCAGAGGGAGGTGACACCCACCCCAAGTGAGTCACCAGAAAGGCTCTCTCGCTCTGCTTCCCGGGGAATCCTTGCGAGCTTTCATCCTAAATACTCAGAGAAAGGTTGAACTGAAAAAGCAGCGCTCTGAGGAAGGAGAGGCAAAAGAAAAGCTTCTAAAAATCATGGAGAAATGGGCTTTCTGAACAAAAAAAACAAAAAAAAAAAAAAAAAAAAAAGAAAGAGGAAAGACCCCGGGGTGATAATGAGAAAAGAATATAGATGTGCTTTCTTATTTTGCAGAAAGCTGGCTTCACGCATCTCAGCCCCCCTGGGTAATGGCAGTTTGGTTATTTCGAGCAATCTCCCATCCTCCTACGTGTTCAAATGTTCCTGTCAGAACCGGTCAAAATGTTTTAACTGATTTTTTTTTTTTTCCCCTGGAAAGAAATGTCTTTTCACGCAAAACAAACATTGTGACAGAAAGGGTAATTTTGGTCAGAATGATTTGCAATGTAAACAAAGAGTACAGTGAGAAATGTCAGCGTATTTGATTTCATCTTTGTGATGACAAAAGTCTGAAGTTTGCCTCACCTTATTTTCTGCAGGAAAGGAGCAAGAAGGACAAAAAGAAAGTGGTTTTCCCCCCCCCCTTCTCCCTGACCCAACCCCAAAGTTATTTCTCTCAAGTGCAGATTTTACATCCAGCTCAGCCACACAGTAATGTTTTTCTCCACCCAATTTTTGAGGGAACTGGGTCCAACAGCTTAGTTTCCAGTTAGAGATAGATAAGAGCTCTTTCCTGACCTCGTTATCCCGAGGAAAGGGATCGCGTTATCCTCCTGCTGTCGCTGGGAGCAGCTCTTTCCAGCCACAGGCAGGATGTGGGGGGACAGCCATGCTCGCACCCCAGCTCGCTCTTGCGGGCTGCGGGGTCCCGGTGAGAGCCCTGTGAGAAGGCAGAGGGGAAAAGCTGAACATCTGGAGCGATTTGCAGATGTGAAGCTGTGAGTGATGCCCTCAGAAGTAGACGGCAGGTGGCACCCATGGATTAGCGCAGGGCTCGCTCTGGGTGAGCAGGAGCCAGGCTGGGCAGTGCCTGCAGTGAGGGTTTAGCTTCATCTCCTTGAAGAGGTAGAAGAGCAGGGAAGTGGGACGTTTCAATTGCACGCAGGGACATCTCTGTGTCCTGCATGGGGTGGCCTGGGGCACTGTGTCCCTCAGGCTATTCCCATCACATTTTGTTAGCCCAAGGACCAGGCTTGGCTTTGGTTAAGTGGTACCCACGGCCAAGCAGGAGCTCCCTAAGGGATGAGGACACCGTGGCTGGTGGGAAAGGACCAGCCCCAAGGTACCTGCGTGAGGAGAACAGGAGGCAGCCAAGGGTCCCAATCATCAGGCATGTTCACAGCAATAAGGTAACCTTAAGATCAAGCTGAAAAATCAATCCTGGTGAGGGCAGCCAGGGTCAGACACAGCCAGGTGAGCCCCATGCAGGTCCAAGGTGACAAAACACCTGAGTTCAAGCTGGGAAATCAGTCTGGATCAGGATTTGGGACAAGGCAGCCCATAGTTAGGTATGGCCATAGCTGGGACTGAACTGGAGACCAGCAACCCAAGGGGCACAGCTCAAACAAGGACTGAGGACCAGGGGCTTGAGCTTTCATGAGCTCCCAAGCCCATGGGCAGGTGTGGGTGGGAGTCCCAGGTGGGATAGCTAAGGGCCATTAGTGTCCTCAGGGCTTGTCACCCAGCCTAGGTTGCTTCAGAGGTAGAAGAGCTTGTGCCATACCCAAAAACCAGACTGGATTTTTGCATCAAAGGACACCTCAGTGACCTCCTCCTCAGGGCTGTATTTGGCCATGCCACCCCAGCTCTCTGCTCTTCCCCTCTGGGCTCGTGGTTCCCTGTCCCAGCTCCCCCACCACGGGCATCTCTTCCTAAAGGAGCACCCACACACGGGTATCACTGTGGGGGTGCTCAAGCCTGGTTTTGGGGGGGGCTGGAGGCAGCCCGGTGACCTGAACATCGATGACAGCCGTGCTATCATGGCATGACATCGACCGCCCTCCTCTCGTGGCCTCCCCCTGGGTCCCAGCCGCGCACAGCCAACCGGGCAGAAACGCCGATACGTTTAACTAAACGCCGATAATTAAAATGAAATTAAGACAATCAGGCTTGGATCATTGCAGGGGGCGGGGACGGGACAACAGAGAGGACGGGAGTTCATTCCTGAGCTGACAAACAACAGCCTGTGGCAGCTCGTGACGGGGGGCAGCGGGGGACGCATTGCATGTGCTGGTTGTCACATCGTACGTGGCGTTTATTTTCAGCATCCCCTACAGGTCGGTCTTTTCCAGCTAAATCAAAATTAAAGGTGTTAGGCAGCTTTTGCGGTGTGGTAAACGATACAATTAGCTCTGCTCAACCTATTTTCCTAATCCTGGGTGATGCGGGTCGGATTAGACCTGTGGGGTTTCCCAGCCTTAGCGGCTCTCTTGGCTCCCTCTGCTCAGGCTTCCTGAGATGGGGCTCTCTGCGCTGCCCCGGGGTGCTTTTATTTTAGCCAATAATATAATAATTTAATAAAAATGATTCAATGAAACCTGAGGCTCCCTTCTCCCTCGAGAGTATGACACCTAAAATAAATATCAGTCAGGAGAAAGAACTGGGTCTGGTTATGTGGGCACTAATAGGCTTTAATGGCCTTGAGCAGCTTCACCTGGGACCCCCACCCACGCAACCTCTGCCCACAAAAGCTTGGAGCCAGGCCCTTGTTCTTGGTCCAAGCTGGAGGGTGGGTGAGTCTGTCCTGGCTTGGGCTACCAGGCTGGTCGTTCTGGGGTGGGCTCTCAATATCTCTTGTAGGTAGCCTTGTCTTCTGTCTTGTTTCTCCTGTGTAGACACCCAAAACAGGTGTTTTCCCTGGGGTAGCTTAGATCCTGCAGGACGCTCAAGATCCCTGCTTGTGCTATGGTCACCTTTGTCACTTGGTTCAATCCCACTCCTGTTCCTCACTGGCAGGTGGTGTGATGTCATTCAAAGGCCAGCTTTTCTTCTGCATGGTATGGGGCCTGGGGGGCTGTCAGTAGCCTCAACCTTCATCTCTGAAACAGGAGCTGTTCCTTGACCTTATCTTTTTGCCTGAGCGATGAGAAGGAATGTGCTGGTGGCTGCAAGGGAGGTTTGCATGTCCCCTCCTAGCAGGTAGGGTCTTGTAGCACCCTGCCCTGGGCTACCCACTGCAGCGAGCATGGCACTACCCAGTGAGACTCCAAGGAATCATCAGGGCAATGATTTGGCTGCCTCCTCCTTAGGAGCTGGAAGAGGAGGGATGGAGCATGGGGCTGCTGAAAACCTTCCAGAAACTCAGGTATAATCATAGAATGGTTTGGGTTGGAATGGACCTTAAAGATCACCCAGTGCCACCCCCTGCCCTGGGCAGGGACACCTCCCACCACACCAGGTTGCTCCAAGCCCCCTCCAGCCTGGCCTTGAACCCCTCCAGGGACGGGGCAGCCACAGCTTCTCTGGGCAACCTGGGCCAGGCTCTCACCACCCTCACAGCAAAGAATTTCTTTCCCAGATCTTATCTCAATCTCCCCTCTTTCAGTGTCAAACCCTTCCCCCTCTTCCCATTGCTCCCCTCCCTGATCCAGAGTCCCTCCCCACCTTTCCTGGAGGCCCTTAAGGGCCTGGAAGGGGCTCCAAGGTCTCCCCGGAGCCTTCTCTTCTCCAGGCTGAACCCCCCCAACTCTCTCAGCCTGTCCTCCCAGCAGAGGGGCTCCAGCCCTCCCAGCATCTCCGGGGCCTCCTCTGGCCCAGCTCCAACAGCTCCATGTCCTTCCTGTGCTGAGGACTCCAGAGCTGGATGCGGTGTTCCAGGTGGGGTCTCACCAGAGCAGGGGGCCAGAATCTGCCCCCTCTTGCCCTGCTGGCCACGCTTTTGATGCACTATCCAGGTCCAGAAACCTTCTCCCAGGTGACTGGGGGTAGCCAAAGTCCTTGAATCACCTTGAGTAGCCAGAAAATCTCATTATAACCCTTAAGAACTGGATTCAGGGCTGGGGCTGCGTTGGTCAGTGCCACGCATTGCTGAGGCCTAGAAATGAGCTAAATTTTTTTTGTACCTTTGAGAAACAAAAGCTACTGAGGAAACTGGGGTGGAGAGGGCTTGGGAAAAGTGAAAAGAAAAGCAATTTCTGAGCAGCAGAACTTTTTATCAACAGGAGAAAATGAAAAATGGGTTGCGAGCAGCGAGTGGCCACGGGCTGAGCTGAGCATCTTCAGGTTCTCACCTGCGGAAGCTCCGAGGAGTGTCAATGGGGGAGGTTTAATTGATGGCGACCATTATGGCTGGTACAGAATTAGAGACGCTCCAGACTGAGCGGGGAGGACTTTTATAGCAGCGAACAGATGAGCGTTGTGAAAGATGACTGTGATTCTTTGGGCATTTCTGGGTTAGATTGCAGTAAAATTGCCGCAAAAAGCAATTTTGCTTTAATCAACTCTATAACAAAGGCCCAACATAGTAAAGAGCAGAAGGCATCAGAAGATAGGAAATTGTCAGCATTGCTGGAGCTGAAAGATAAGATTCTACTCCCTGCGGCTACGCTGAAAAGAGATAAATTATCCTTAGGGGCAATTCAGAAAGAAAATAATGTACAATTAAAGTTGTTTGAATTACAGTTCTAGGGAAGCAGGGGCGGAGGAAAAAGCCCGTTTCAGTGGAAAGTCTGAAACCTCCTTCTCACGTGCTTTTAGAAAGCAGAACTTGGTTTGGAAAACAAAAAGATGATAAACTGGGCAGGGCAACCCCTAAAGAAGAGCAAAGGATGTGTTAAAAGGGACATTAGAGACAGATGCTGACCCTGGGGGATGTGTGCATGAAAGGGAACCAGCTCTGAGCTTGGGACAACACCGGGCAAGTCTGGGCAAGGCTGGAGAGGGGCAGGATGGCCAGAAATCTCATCTCTGGAGGTCCTTGCCAGCATTCCTGGCTGGTTTGCATCTCAGAACCTTGTGTGGGGTGGGTGGTGGTGCTCCAGCAAGGCTGGGGTGCGAGGAGCAGAGGTGGGCACTTGGGAGGAATAACCCCCTGCACCAGGACAGGGTGGGGCTGACCAGCTGGAGAGCAGCTCTGAGGAAACAGACCTGGGAGTCCTGGTGGACAACAGGATGCCCATGAGCCAGCAATGTGCCCCTGTGGCCAAGAAGGCCAATGGCATCCTGGGGGGCATCAAGAAGAGTGTGGCCAGCAGTTCAAGGGAGGTCATCCTGCCCATCTGCTCTGCCCTGGGGAGGCCCCATCTGGAGCACTGGGTCCAGTTCTGGGCTCCCCAGTTCCAGAAGGACAAGGAGAGGGTACAGCAGAGGGCTACAAAGATGATGAGGGGGCTGGAGCATCTCTCTTAGGAGGAAAAGCTGAGGCACTTGTCTTTTTAGTCTGGAGAAGAGAAGACTGAGGGGGGATCTGATCAACGCCTATAAATACTCAAAGGGTGGGTGTCAGGAGGATGGGGCCAGTCTTTTTTTCAGTGGTGCCCAGTGACAGGACAAGAGGAAATGGCCACAAACTTGAACATCAGAAGTTCCATCTCAACATGAGGAGGAACTTCCTTACTTTGAAGGTGGCAGAGCCCTGGAAGAGGCTGCCCAGAGAGGTGATGGAGTCTCTGGCTCTGGAGACATTCAAAACCTGCCTGGACATGTTCCTGGTGGACCTGCTTTGGCAGGGGGTTGGACTAGATGATCTCCCTTCCGCCCCCATATCATTCTGTGATTCTGTGACCAGGAGCATCTCCTCATCCTCCGTCCCTTCCCCAGGGTCACCAGGCTCTAGCACGTGGCATTGTGCCCCGTGATGCTGGTGGGCTTTGGGAATGGTTCCCAAACTTCAGATAAACCTCGTTCCCGAGGCCGTGTGCCCTCCAGAAAAAACAGATGAGGAGGGCTCAGAGGTACGTGGTTATTTCAGGTTTCTGCTGACATCTGCCCTCCCTCAGGCTGGCTCTGAGCACAGCGCAAACAAACCACGGGCTAAAGGTTAAATAAACAGAAACCTGCTACGGGAATGTGTTTGCGTGAGCTCCAATAACTGTCCTGAAGCTACCTGTGTTCCTGATGGGGCTTTGCTTGGATGGGCCAGGTCAGGTAGGACCTGTGGCCGCATCCCCGCTGGGGGACAAGGCGGTCCATGCCACAAACCTTCCCTGGTGGCTCATCAAGCTGCTGTGAACGCGTGGGGGAACAAACAGCTGATCTTCAGTTTGTCGTGACAACGTCTTTGCCTGGCTTTGTGAGTGGGAATCTCCTCGTGGAACTGTTCCTGAGTGGGTGGCAGGATATCTGGGAGAAAAATTGGTGTATCCCGTGCTGCAAGATCCTCGAAAAAAGCTTGCGGTTCTCCTTGCCGTCCCACCAGCCACCTGGCGAGGGGGCCCGGCTCCAAACAGATGGCGATGGGGAGGACTGAGATGGGGATAATGCTGTGAATGTGGCATCTTGTGTGTGACACATCTGATACCTTGCCACGGGACAGCTGTGATTTATAGCTCTAAAGCACCAGCTGCAGACAAGCTTCGTGGTGACTTCTGCAGTTGCCGTATTCCCTTCCCCGCTGGCAGCTGCCTCGGAGGAAGAGGAGAATGAGGAGGAGGAGGAGGATGATGGTGCTGAGATGGAGGAGCTGCTTTGGGAAGGGCTTTTCGTGGAAAAAAAGCTCTGTTCTGTGTGGTGCAGGGTGGGCTCCAAAAATGTGTGGGTGAGTCTGGAAATGTGGTGCGCTAGCACTTGGCTTCCTCAAAATCAGCTGCTCCAGGAGCAGCAAGGTGGGGGTGATGCCCTCTCAAGGCTTCGTTTTCCTTTGGCTCATCTCTTTCCTACCACTGTAATAATTCCTCCTCCCCAGTGACCTCTTGGGACAGCTATGGCATGGATTATGTCTGGGATGGAGCAGTTGATGGGTGGCTGGCTGTCACCTTGGGCTGTGTGTGTTGTTCTAACTCCATCTTCTGCTGAATTTCTACCCAAGCTGGTGGGAACCGAACCACCCCTTGGGCTTCCACCTGGATAAAGTGTGCTAGCGCGTTCCTGAGGAGAGGAGGGACAGCCAGCAATGTGATCAACACTTAGTTTCCCACAGAAACTGGGCTTAGAAGGGATATTTGGTGTGTCTAACAGTGAGGACACTGATGGCATTGTACTCCCTTTCCTTTAGGGGTGCTGCTGGGCTGGGGAGGTGGGGATGCTGTGCAGGAGAGGCCGGGGCTGCGTGTCTGTGGGCTGACAGTAGGCTCTGCCTCAGGAGCTCAGGACTTGTCTGGGTTGGAAGGGACCTTCAAGACCATCAACCTAACTCTGATAAAAACCCGTCTCTAAACCATGTCTCTAAGCACTATGTCAGCCTGTCTTTTAAATACCTCCAGGGATGATGCCTCAATCCCTTCCCTGGGCAGCCCATTCCAAGGTTTAATAACCCTTTCAGTGTAAAAAATTTTCCTAATCTCCAATCTGAACCTCCCCTGGGGCAACTTAGGCCATTTCCTCGTCCCATTGACTGTTCCTTGGGAGAAGAGACCGACCCCCCCGGCTACACCCTCCTTTCAGGGAGTTGGAGAGAGCGAGAAGGTCTCCCCTCAGCCTCCTTTTCTCCAGGCTGAACACCCCCAGCTCCCTCAGCCTCTCCTCAGGAGATGGTGAGTGATGGACCAGGGTGGTGGAGGCTGCCAAGCAAGACCTGCTACCAACAGCTCTGCCAGGTCCTGCATGGTTTCTGGTGGGCATCTCCCAGGCAGGAGCCGAAATCTGAAGTATATTGGTGTCTAATCACAGAATGATATGGGGTTGGAAGGGACCTCTGGAGATAATCTAGTCCAACCCCCTGCCAAAGCAGGTCTGCCTAAAGCAGGTTGCACAGGAACTTGTCCAGGCGGGTTTTGAACATCTCCAGAGATGGAGACTCCACCACCTCTCTGGGCAGCCTATTCCAGGGCTCTGCCACCCTCACAGGAAAGAAGTTCATCTAATTCAGCCTCAGACTCCCCACTGCTTACATCAAGTCAGGCCCGTGGCTGATTAAGGTTATATTTGGTGGGGGAATAGCATAAAGCTTTGTGTTAGCTCAGTCACACCCTGCTATAAGGTTTGGCCAACTCTGCATACTTTTGAAATTCTGAAGTGTTGAGTCAACCGTGGGGAGTTTGTCTTAAGAGCCTGCGCAGCTTCTGGGCCAACCTGGTGGTGTTTGTGAGCGGCGGGGACCCTTTGCAGCTTATCTTGCCTGGAAAGGGGTTGAGCACCTAATGGCCCAGGCATGGGTTGTTCTTCACCCGCGTGAGGTTTCTTGAAGTTCTGCATGGCTGGGCTGGGGTGTCACCTCTTCTCTTGGGATGCAGTGATCCTGTGGCTCCACCTCGGCACCACCCAGGGATTTATTCTGCTTGATTTCCTAGTGACAGGACAAGAAGCAATGAGCACAAACTTGAACATAAGAAGTTCCATCTCAACGTGAGGAGGAACTTCTTCACTGTGAGGGTGGCAGAGCCCTGGAGGAGGTTGCCCAGAGAGGTGGTGGAGTCTCCATCTCTGGAGACATTCAAACCCTTCCTGGACACATTTCTGTGCAATCTGCTCTGGGTGGACCTGCTTTGGCAGGGGGTTGTAGGAGGTGACCTCCAGAGGTCCCTCCTGACCCCGTATCATTCTGTGATTCGGTGACCAGGAGCATCTCCTCACCCTCCGTCCCCTCCATGGGGTCACCAGGTCCCAGCACATGGCATTGTGCCTCATGGCACAATGTGCCCCTATTGACTTCCCTTGCGCGGGCACTTGAGGCTGCTGGACTGCCTACACGGAGTTTGCTTCTTTTTGCAATGTGGGGGTTTGAGTTTATTGAAGAAAACACCTTAAGGAAAGGCTTTAGAGATAAAGCTCTTTTTTTTTTAATCATGAATTGATGAAAGCTGTAGTGAAAGTAATCTTACAGGGGTGTTACTAGGGAAAAGAAAAAGCCTTGTGACTTGCCTCTGATAAGAAAATACCTTAGGAATATTTACAGATAGCTAGCCTGCTCTGAACTGAACTAATTTCCTGGGAGATCAAAATGCAGTGCGTGCTTTGGAACTGAACCAGAAAACCCCGCGCTCCCGCCTGCTCTGCTTTGAGCTGTGAGCTGGCCATCTCTCCGGCGCGGTCGGGAGAGCGAGCCCACGACGCGGTGACGATGGGTATGGGAGCACCGGGTAAATGTCCTGGCTAGGGATGACGGCAAGCAGGTCGGAGGTGGTGGCAGGGAAGCTGCGTTGTGGTTGCTGTCATTGGAAAGCAATTAAAAGCTGGGGGGGGTTAATGGGAGTACCCAGCAGGTAAGAGGGAAATGCGTGGATCTCACCTTGGAGACAACCCTGCTGTGAAAGTCCTCCTCCTTCCACCATGTGAAACTTGGCGGGGAGCTGCCAGTGCTGTGGGACCTTCACCCCACGTCAGGGCAGACTCTGCAGCCCCCGTTTCTTTCCCCACCTCCATCTCAGTCTATATTAAAGAGGACATATGGCAGGACCTGAGCTGGGGTGTCCAGTGGTCCCAGTTACAAGTGGGACAGAGAGATACGATTTGAAAAGCTGTCAGTGCTGGAGTTTTCTGCATTTCTCTGACCTCAGGTCTTGCGGGTGCGATGCTCCCGCCTGCCCCCTTCCTGCTGGCACCCACAGACTGGCTGGAGGAGGATGATTCCCCCATCATCATCCTCCAGCCTTGCCTATGAGGGTGGCTCTGGGCCAGCAGAGGATGCTGCAGGGACAGGGTGAAGGATGAAGATAAAGCTCCAGATGCTGGGAGCTGAGCACAGAGTGGCAATTCCCTGGGAGGAGCCATTCTTGTGTTTCTCAGATTTGGGGGAAAAAGACTATTTTGTTTTATTTTATTTTATTTTGTTTTATTTTATTCCTTCTTCATACTGTCCTCTCTGGCTGTTTAGTGATGATGAGTCCCAGCCTCCTTTACTGCTCACATCCCCCTGCAGCGCTACAGGCTGGGGGCAGAGTGGCTGGAGCTGCCTGGCAGAAAAGGACCTGGGGGTGTTGGTCACCTGTCGGCTGAACAGGAGCCAGCAGTGTGTCCAGGTGGCCAAGAAGGCCACCAGCACCTTGGCCTGTGTCAGGAACAGTGTGGCAAGTAGGACTTGGGAAGTGATTGCCCCTCTCTACTGGGCACTGATGAGGTTCCACCTCGAGGGCTGTGTCCAGTTTTGGGCCCTTTCCCACAAAAAAAGACATTGAGGAGCTGGAGCGGGTCCGGAGAAGGGCAACGGAGCTGGTGAGGGGTCTGGAGCACAAGTCTTGTGAGGAGAGGCTGAGGGAGCTGGGGGTGTTCAGCCTGGAGAAAAGGAGGCTGAGGGGAGACCTTCTCGCTCTCTCCAACTCCCTGAAAGGAGGGTGTAGCCAGGGGGGGTCGGTCTCTTCTCCCAAGGAACAAGCGATGGGACAAGAGGAAATGGCCTCAAGTTGCGCCAGGGGAGGTTCAGATTGGAGGTTAGGAAAATTTTTCCACTGAAAGGGTTATTAAGCCTTGGAATGGGCTGCCCAGGGAAGGGGTTGAGGCACCATCCCTGGAGGTGTTCAAAAGATGGGTTGACATGGTGCTGGGGGACACGGTTTAGTGATTTTTTTTTTTATTTTTTCCTTGTCAGAGTTAGGTTGATGGTTGGACTAGATGATCTTAAAGGTCCCTTCCAACCTAGATGATCCTATGATTCTACCCAGTGGGGTTGCTGGAGAGCAGAGGTGGTGGCTGCCATGCTGTAGATGCTGATGGCAGCAGTGCTGGGGCATGCCCGGGACGGATATGGAAACAAAGGGGGAGGAAAAGGAGGAGGAAAAAAAAGCCTAATTTTCCACATTTTGGGGGAGGGGAAGCCGTCTCCTGGGGCCTGGTTGCTCCTTCATGCCTCAAAGGCAACGCAGTGGAAATAAAAAGGGTCCTTTTTGTCCCGCGGTGTCTGGTCCCAGGCAGGCAGCAGAAAAGCCTCTGCGAAGAGGACAACTTCACTGTCCTGCCACCGAGAGCCCCTGGGTGAATGCAGGTGCCCTTGGCACACGTGTGTCAGCAGGGCTTTGGCTTTCGTAAGCATTTTCCAGGGGGGGGCAGCCCCCCGTGCCGTGGGGTAACCCCGTGCTCGTCCTCCGTCCTCACCCCTTGCAGACACCTCAGGGGTGTTTCACAGCAGGTTGGGGAAAACTAAGTAAAGGTTGTTGCAGCGCTGGCCCCTTCCCCACTGCCCGCTCCCACCCCTTCCCCCACACTGGGGCTCCCCGCTGTGGATTTGGGGTGCTGATCCCACGAAATCCCTAACTTTTCCCAACAAAAGTCAGCGAGATTGGTTCATCTGCAGTATGGGAGCACCAGCGCTGGCAACCCAGAACCTCTAGCACCTTTGGCTATTGCCATCCTGGGTCCCAGATAAAGACCCCCTTATTTTAGCTGGGGGGGACCCTTTGCTGATGTGAACTGCAGGACAAGCCTAAGGTTTAAAGCCTGCATTTTGAGCATCTCCTGGTGGTGGGGACCGTGCTTGGGAGGGAGAAGGGAAAGGGCTGGTGTGTACCTGGGTGCAGGATAGGGGCTTGGCCAGGCGTGTGCCCGCATCTGGGAACTCATCCCAGTTTTGTTAGCATCCCACGGGGGGTGGTTCTGCGCCTGGAGTCCATTGCTGGGCAGGCTCTGCTTGTGAATGACCCTTGTGTGCTGCAGAAACGCCGAGCTGTCTCCAAAGTAGCCTCCTGCCACCAGGCACAGACCTCAAACATCTGCGCTTGGCCGGTGGTGAGTGACTCACCGTCCCCAGCCCTGACTCTGCGCCTCAGGATGGCCGCGTCCCAAGTGTTTCAGCTCCTTTCCTCCTGAGTGAGCAGGATTGAGGTTATCCAGATGCAACCTCATCAAAACCAAAAGGCTCAGGAGCCCCAGGTTGGTGCCGTGGTGGGAGTCTGCTGCCGGGACCAGCTCGCTGCTCTGCCTCTTGGCTCAAAGCAGCCTCAAAACCTCATTCCTGCTGCTCCACATCCTTTGCTTTTTGCCACCGTGGTGTTCCTTGGGCTCATCTGAGGCTGCGGCGAGAGGAACTGGAGCCATTTTCCATACGCCCAAGGATCCTGCAGTGGAGAAGCTGCAGCTGCTCATCCGTAGGGATAACGCAGTTTCCTCCGCGTGGATCCGGCTGATGTTCGGTTCCAAAGTGCCCCAGAAGGGATGATCTGGGCAGCTCTAGGGGGATGGAAATCTGCACGTAGCCAAGGTGGGATTTACCCTCCACTCCCCTGCCTTGTGCTGAAGATGATGAGGGGACTAGAACCTCTCTTAGGGGGAAAGGCTGAGGGACTTGGGGCTTTTTAGTCTGGAGAAGAGAAGGCTGAGGGGGGGGTCTGATCAACACCTATAAATCCTTAAAGGGTGGGTGTCAGGAGGATGGGGCCAGTCTTTTTTCAGTGGTGCCCAGGGACAGGACAAGAGGAAACGGGCACAAACTTGAACATCAGAAGTTCCATCTCAACATGAGGAGGAACTTCTTTCCTGAGAGGGTGGCAGAGCCCTGGAAGAGGCTGCCCAGAGAGGTGGTGGAGTCTCCTTCTCTGGAGATATTCAACCCCCCTCCAGATGCGTTCCTGTGCGACCTGCTTTGGCAGGGGGGTTGGACTAGATGATCTCCAGAGATCCCTCCCAACCCCTACAGCTCTGTGATTATGTGAACAGATGCCAAAGATGATGTGTGCCAGATGCCCTGTGCTGGAAGGAAATAGAGGAGATCCTCCTGGGCATTGTGTGTTTCATTTCTACATCGTTAGCAGCTGGAAGCGGCTGGTGCTGTGCAGTATTTCGGTGCTGTTGATGGGAAGGAGAAGCTCCCCTGGGATGCACGGAGCCGACCCACATGCTCCTTGGCGGGAGGCTTCAGATTTGCCCCGACATCTCCATCCATCCTCCCTGGCTGTCTCTCCTCCCCTCGATCAAATTCTGGCTGAGCATGAAATTAAACTTGTAAATTGCAGCCCTTTTCTTTGCCTTTCTGTATTTTTTTTTTTTGTCAGCTTCATTATTCTGCACATTTCTAATGCACATACCTTGGGTACCGCAGGGTTTGAGGAAGGAAAACTAGCCAAAAAATAATCATTTGGGATGGAGAACATCTACTATTGAAATTCCTCCCTGGAAGCCCTTTCATTGTTAATTACGAGCAGACTTGCAAGCGGCACGGATTTTAATTTTTAGCTAGTTTTGATGTTGAAAAATCTGCCTTTGTTTCCAAGCTCCTTCGTTTTTACTTTTTTTTTTTTTATTATTTTTTTGTGTGTGTGTGTGTATAGTGCGTGTTTGTATTTAACACTAAGAAAGCTCCTGGTGCTCAGATGCTCGCTTTGTATCTTCAAAGTCTAACAGGAGCGGAGCTGTGCTCGCAGTGAAGATATCAAAGCCGCGACGCTGCTTTCATCCTGTGAACTGTTGGGACAAGGGACAAAGTGATGAAGCCGTGATGGTGTGAAGCCCTGGGAGTTTATGTCTTTTTTTTTTTTTGGGGGGGGGGGGGAGAGTGTCTTTGTGAAAATCTTAGGCTCCACCAGCATTTTTTTGGGGGGGGTTGCTGAGCTTTGATGGTGGGGATGCTCATCGCTGATGCAGCTTGGGGAGGGGAATCAGCTCATGTGGAAGGTCCCTACTGCAGTCTTGGGGGCTGATGGTTGGATCTTCTCCACCAGCACCTCGCCCCCTCATTAAAAAAAGGATGGGGACAATGTGCCAAGAGGGGTGACGTGGCTCATGTCTGGTCTGCAGGAGCTGGGATCATGCAGCCGCTCTGCACATCCAGGCAGGGAAAGAGAAATCCTCTCAATCCGTGGGGCACAGGGCTCCCCATTTAGTCGCGAGGCTTTTTGGAGTCTATCGGCTTCATCCTTCCTCGTTCTTGCTGCTGTCACTCCACGGTGCCTGGGTCAAGACGTGCAGCCTTATTATCAGCTCCATCGCTACAAAATCCTCGTCTGCAAGAGGGGAAAAAAAAAAAAAAAAGAAAAAGGTTTTAAATATAGCACGTTTGGATTTTATTTTTATTTGCCTTTTCATTTGAAGCTCTCCAGGTTTGGTTGTTCCGGCTTTCCTCTGTAATCAAAAGGGTGAGGAGCTTCCTTTGCTCCAGAGCAAGGAGAGACCCAAACCTCCCACGCGGGCCCTGGGAGACAGACTGCAGCCCCCACAGCCTCGGGGACAGGGCGAGAGCTGCTGGTATCCAGGGGCCTCCCGTGAAAAACAGGTTAAAAACAAGGAGCTGCTTCCTGTGGGGAAACATCTGTGAGCCTGGCTCCCTCCCAATGCCTTGCTCTTCCTCCTCTTCCTCCTTTCCTGCCACGCTCCCTTTCCCGGTCTTGATCCCGATCCACCCCCCTCTCCGTGCGTGTCGGGGAGCGGAGCTGGGTGCCCCCCTGCCCCAGGCTGGATAAAAGGAGACATTGTGTGTGGGAGCGTGGGAGGAAGCTCAGAGCCACGGCCCTGCCCCGGCCAAAAAGCCACCCGCTGGGTTGTGGAAGCCATGGTGGTATCCTTCCCCCCCACCCCGGAGCCCAGCCAGGCTGCACCCCTAGAAAAGCAAACCCCCAAAGAAGGTGAGATGGGTTTTCCAAGGAAATTTGTGGTCCTTTTGCGTGGGTGATGCAGGAGGAACGCTGCCCCCACGCCTCGTGAGGCTGAGGTCTTGCTCTTCGAGGTGGGGGGCCCTTCCAGCACCGCGGCTCCCAACTATTTGGGGTCCCACCCCACCCCTAGCCCCCAGCAGCACCTTCCACTGAGCACGGCGTGGGGTTGCTGGTGCCTCCAGGCAGCTGGTGCAGGTAAATGATTAGCCAGGTTTTTCCCTGCATCCACAGGGGAAACTCCAGCTGCCTTTTGTTCTCGCCAGAGGAGACAGGGCTCTGCCCTCCTGCCTCACCACAGCCCGGCTCTCTGTACCCCAGCCCCCCAACTTTGAGGGCTCCAAATCCCAGCCCCAAGGCCCCCAGGTGCGAGTGCTGCAATCCCCTGGCTCTGTGCACCCCAGTCCCCCTGATTTGAGGCACCCTGCTCCCCCACCTCTGTGCACCCCAATGCCCTGGGTCAGTGTGTACCCCAGTTCTGTGCACCCCAACGCCCAAGCTGTGTGCACCCCAATCTCCCTGCCTCGGTGCACCCCAGCCTCCTGGCTCTGTTCACCCCAATCCCCAGGCTCGGTGCAATGGAACTCCCCAGCTCCATGTATCCCGACATCCCCCAGCCCTGTGCTCCCCAGTATCCCTGTCCCAGTGCTCCCCAACATCCAGCAGCCCCATGCACCCCAGTACTTCAGCCCTGTGTACACAAGTCCCCCGGCTCTGTGCTCCCCAGTATCTCTGGCTCAGTGCTCCCCAATCCCCCCAGCTCTGTACACCCCAATCTCCTAGCTTCGTGCTCCCCAACATCCCCCAGCGTGGTGCACCCCAATACCCAGGCTCTGTGCTCCCTGTTTCCCTGCACCCCAGCCCCATGCACCCCAACATCCCCATCCTGGTGCTCCCCGGTCCCTCATTCCACTGCACCCCGGTCCCCTGGCTCCGTGCACCCCAATATCCCCATCCCGGTGCACCCCCGTCCCCCATCCCGGTGCTCCCTGCTCCCTCGGCTCCGTGCACCCCAATATCTCCATCCTGCTGCTCCCCGGTCCCCCATCCCGGTGCTCCCCAGCTCTGTGCACCCCAATATTCCCATCCCGGTGCTCCCCGGTTCCCCCATCCCGCTGCTCCCCGGTCCCTCATTCCAGTGCACCTCGGTCCCCCGGCTCCGTGCACCCCAATATCCCTATCCCGGTGCTCCCCGGTTCCCCATCCCGGTGCTCCCCGGTTCCCCTTCCATGCACCCCACTGCCCCCATCCCGCTCCCCCCGCCCCCGTCCCGTCCCATCCCGGCCCCGCCGCGGCCCCTCCTCCTCCGCCGCCGGCGGGACCCGACCGGAAGCGGCTTCAGCCAATCGGAGCCGCCTCCGCCACCGCCCCGCCACCGGCACCGGCCCCGGGACCGGCCCCGCCCGCGGCGGAGCGCGCGCTCCCGCCCGTCCCGCGCCGCTTTCCCGGTAAGTGCCGGCCCGGCCCGGTCCCGGCGCTGGGGACGTGGCGGGGACCCGGGGAGGGGGTGCCGGGGGGGGAGGGGTCCGCCGGGGAACGGGCCCGCCCCGCAGCTCCCCCCCGACTCCCTCCGCCCAGCTCCCGTTTCCCCTCCCGCCCCACCGGGGGCTGGGACCGGCGGGCGTTGTTCCGGGAGGGCGAAATGAATGAGGCGGGTCTGTGTGTGTGTGTGTGTGCGCTCCGGGACCCCCGGGGGGTGCTCGGGGGTGGGCGGGTGTCGCGGGTCCCCCTCCTTGCCTCTGGCGGGGGGGCAGGCGGTGTGCCCACCCGCGTCCCCCGGGGCTGAAGGCAGCATCCCGGGATGCTTCCTCAATCCATCCCATTTAAAATGCCGGATTTGATGTCTATATAATGTTTATTTCATGTATATTTTGTATATGTTATCTGTGTTTATATACATTATCCATACTTATATTAAATATATATATATATTTAAAGCTAAACCCCACCCCATGCGTGGGACAGAAAAGCCTCAGCTCGGAGAGGAAGGAACTGGTTCCCCTTTTTCCCCCCGGGATGAGCAAAAAGATAACCCGTCCTTTTCTACCCCGAAATGTTGCACCCCAACCCCCTGCCGGCAACTGGGGGGTGGCACCCCATTTTTCCGCCCCTCCTTTCCCACCCCTCCTCCCACCTCCCCACAGGGTCCCGCTTTGCAAGGGGGGACCTAAAAATCCTCTGGAGCAGAGCCGGGCTCTCCGCTGGCACAGACCCCGGGCAGGAGAGGAGCAAAGGTTGGGGGGGGGGGGGCCCTCAGCCCAGGCACACCCAAAAAGCTTTGGGGGAACACTTGGTCTCCCCACATTTTTTCCTTCCCACCTCCTGCCGTTGCAGGGGGAATCTGGGGACAACCCAAAAAGAGCCGCCTTTCGGCTGTGTGATGTTAAATATTGAATGGGGAACGGGTGGCGAAACAGGGCCCCGCTGCAACAGGGGGGTTAATTATTCCTTGGGTTTCTGGGGGGGTTCAGCCCTCCTGGCTTGCCCTGGGTGGGGGTGTCCCTCTCCCAAGGGACATGTTCGTGGGGTTCATTATGTCCCGGCTTGCGGCGATCAGCTTGGATCTGGGGTAGAGCCCATCCTTTGGCCGGGGCTCACACCGTAAGGATGGGGAAACTGAGTCACGGCATGGCGAGAGACCCACCGACAGGCTGCAGAAGGAGGGTTGGGGACACGGGTGTCCTTGGGACACCTCCGAGGTGGCCCGGCAGGACTGGTAGGTCACCGAACCTCCAAAGCGGAGTTTATTTTAGCATCACTGGGAAAAGGAAGGAGCTCCAAGGGCGAGCGGGAGGGAGGTGAGTCACGGTTTCCCTTCCCAGGGCAGCCGAGCGGTGCCCCGACACCCTCTCCCACCGTGGCTCCCTCCCTCCCTCCCTCCCCGGCTGCCTGGGCTTTGGCACGGGGCTGGCTCTGGGCTCGGCCGCCTGGGAAAAGGCAAGAGTTGGGGATATGGTTTAAGAAAAAAAAAAAATAAGCTGGATCGTTTAGTTTTGCCCAAAGGAACCGCTTGCTTGGGAGGGACGGAGAGGAGATGCTCCCCTGGGGCATTTCCCCCTTCCCCGTGCCTCAGTTTCCCCCTTCCCCCTGCCTCAGTTTCCCCCTTCCCCCTGCCTCAGTTTCCCCCCCTCCTCTCACCAAACCCCCCCAGGTGCTAAAGGCTGCGGGGCTCTGGGATGTGCTGGGACGGGGGTGGGACACGGCGGCAGCAGCGTCGCCGGCTGCAATATCTGGGGCTCATTTCTGCTCCGAGGGAGGGACGAGGGTCACGAGGAGCCCGGCGAGCCCTTGGCACGGCTGGGGAGGGATGCTGGGGAAGCCAGCGAGCCACGGTAGCCAGCGGTGCCGGGCAGCTTGCCCTCGCCTCTCCCCACATCCAGCTCTGAGATGTTCTGGTTTTATTCCCTGTTTTTCGGGGCAACCTCACGCCGGAGACTTTCCTGCCGCGAGGAGGGATGAACCCCGCAGCCCTCGAGCCGCCAGCGGAGTCAGGAATCTCCAAACCTCTTAACGGTTTGGTTTTGAGCCATTTCGGACACCGGGGGGGCCGGTTGCCTCCTCTTGGAGGCCGAGGATGTAAAGGCTCAGCGCTGCGGGGAAAAACTGGGAAAGAGAGAACCCGAAGGGGAGGAGAAGGAGCCTGGAGGGGAAGAGGCTCACGTGGCTTCCCGGGGCACCGGCCAGAGCCTCCGCCACAAGAGCTGCCTCCGGGTCCCTAAAGTCGCCGGTGCAGGGGACGCACCGGTCCCTTGGGCGGTGACAGGCGGGTGGCAAACCCCCTCCTGCATTTTCCGATGGGGTGGGTGCTCCGGTTGCCGGAGAGGATGGCCAGCATGGGTTCCCCTGCCTGATGCCGGTCTCCTCCCCTGCTCCCCACCACCCTCTCAGCCTTTTCTTCTATTTTTTTTCCCCCAGCTCGGGCTGCTCCTCCTGAGAGAGAGAAGACTCCCCCGTGAAAACGCCACCCAGGGCTGTGCTCGCTTCTGCTTTCTCACCCGGGGGGCTTTGTTCGTGCCAAGGATGCTCTGCCCGCCGCTCGCCCTGGGAGCGCTGGTGCTCAGCCTGGCAGGTGAGCGGGGCTGGTGGTGGGAGTGGTGGGGGTGATGGTGGTGGTTTGGGGTTGTCACCACCCCGAAGGAGACGTCCCGGAATGCCACGTTCATCCCCACTGCCCTGCCTTTGAGCTGTGGGTCCCGGAGGTAGCGCCCACGAGGTGTTTCTCCTGGTTTCGTGGTCCTCCCGTTGCCCAGAGCGTCACCCCCCCCGGGGTGTGGTGGCTCCTGGCACACATGGGCCACCCCTCCTAGCAGGGGGCCACCACCTCCCATGTGCTACAGCTGGGACGACCAAATCCTGAAGGTTTTGGACTTCACCTGGCTCTGTTCCCGTGCGCTGCAGCTCCTGCCCCCGCCAAACCTGGGAGAGACGTCGGGACTGAATCCTTTCGGGATGCTCAGCAGCGATTCTGGCCAGGCTGGGTCATGTTCCTCAAACCCGCTGGCATTTATTATTAGCTGGAGGGAGACGTGACACTCTGGAGGCTGCCAAGAGGCAGGCGGGCTGCCCGAGCCCTCTTCTCCTGCCTGTCTGCCCGTCTGCGGTCCCTGGCAGGGCTCCTTCCCGCGGCTCCTCATCCTCCCCGCTCAGGCTCCAGCTTAAAATTTTCCCTCTCGTTGCTGCCCTTGTCCCCAGGGAGGGGTTTGCTGTGGGTCACGGCTTTGCTGCGTTCTGCAGCGGTGTTGAGGTCGGAATATAAAGCGTGTCCTTGGTCCAAGGTGGGATTTCCGCCCCCCCCCCCTCCCTTTTTCCACCCCGTTTTGGGGCTGGGTGAATGAACCCTGGAGTCTGCTTTGGGGGGGATGTGGCTGCTCGCTGCCAACGGGGACCCCAGGACCGGCGCCGAGCCTGGAGGGTCCGGCAGCCCTGGCAGGGTTGGCGTCGCTCCCCGACGCGGTGGCAGGGTTGGCAGTGTGCGGGTGGCTCGGGGATGCAGGTGGCATCTTGCCACGGCACTGGGACAGGGTTGGCATCATCCTGCCGTGGCATGCTGGTTGGCATGGCGCTGAAGCACTGGTGCCATCTAGTGCCTGCCAGCCCGGAGCTGGCTGGTCTTGGGGACATGGAACTGTCCCCCTCCCCGCTGCTGTCACCCCCGTTGCATCCCGGGGTGGGGGTGGAGGTTTGGGTGCCCGTGGCCGCAGCTGGTAGCTGAGGGCAATGATGCCCCAGGTTTGGTGCTGGATGTGGGGCTGTCTCCCTGCTGGCAGGGTGGGCTTGGCTGGGGGACGGTGATGGGGATGGTCTTGAGATGCCACCTGCCCACGGGTCCCTCCCATGGGCATCCCTTGACTTGCTTAGATGTTACCCGGATAAAGAATTAAGGAGCTGCTTCTGCAGGGTCTCACCACCGTCTGCTTTTGCCCTCGCCACCCTTCCCGCAGGTGCCATGGAGATCCAGGTCCCAGATGAGCCCGTGGTGGCTCTTTTCGGACGAGATGCCACCCTGCGCTGCTCCTTCTCTCCCGAGGCCAACTTCAGCCTCGCCGACCTGAGCCTCATCTGGCAGCTGACGGACACCAAGCGCTTGGTCCACAGCTTCTCTGATGGCCAGGACCAGCTGGCAGACCAGGTTGGGAGCTACGCCAACCGTACGGCCCTCTTCTACGACCAGCTGGCCCAGGGCAACGTCTCGCTGCTCCTCCGACGCGTGGAGATCTCGGATGAGGGCAGCTTCACCTGCTTCGTCCGGGTCCGGGACTACAGCAGGGCAGCGGTGACATTGCAGGTGGCAGGTGAGAGATGGAGAGTTGGGGTGTCCCTATGTGTCCCCCCAAAGAGAAGGGAGACATGCCTTGCTCCTCTGTGAAGCCTCTCTCTTTCTCCACTGCTGCCATGGTCTCCCCATGAAGTTGGGGCTCTGTTAGAAACCAACCAGCTGCATCTCCCCAAAATATTGCTGGTGGGGGGTGTGGTCCCTTCCCTGACACCGTGGAGAGGCTCTTAGTTGAGAGGCCACCTGGAAGCATGGCCATAAATGAACCAAAGCTGGGGAAGCCTCAGCTGGTTGGTCGTATCAGCTGGAAGAGTCTGTCCTGGGGCTTGCTCAACCTCATTGGGTTGCTCCAGATCCTGATCCTTTGGTCTTCTCCATCACCTCATGCCGACTTTTCTCTCCCTTGCAGCTCCGTACTCCAAGCCCAATATGAACCTGGAGCCCAACAAGGACTTGAAGCCAGGAGATCTGGCGGTTGTGAGTTGCCACGCTTCCCGTGGCTACCCCGAGGCCAGCGTCCTCTGGCAGGACAGCCGGGGCAGCAACATCACGGAAAACGTCACCACATCCCAGGTGGCCAACGAGGAAGGTCTTTTTGACGTGCACAGTGTCCTCCAGGTGCTGGTGGAGCCCAGCATCACCTACTTCTGCCTGGTGCGAAACCCGGTGCTGCAGCAGGAGACCCAGGCCTCCGTCACCATCACGGGTGAGCCAGTGAGGGCCAAAACTGGGGGAAGGAAGGGATGGGCTCTGTCTGAAGAAGATGACCATGGTGGCACTGGGATCCCTGCTTGGACCTACAAGGGTGACTTGAGGCTGTGCTGTCCTCCACATCGTCCCACGTCAGTGTCCCAGTAGAACCAGTGTTCCTAGATCTTAGTCTCTAGCTTTGCTAGTTGCCCTGTCCCAGTCAAAACCACCCCAGAAAGCCAGCACGGGGCACAGTAGTTGTCTTCTCCTTAGCACGTGGCCACGGGATGCTCTCAGCCTGGGGATCTCCATCCCTGCTGTGACGATCCTACTTCAGAAGCACAGGCTGGAGGAGTTCATCAAGCACGTTCAGCCT